>CM074518.1:36173585-36771231 GCA_037379345.1 Perna viridis
TCCATCATTTAGAAAATTAAAAAGGTGGGCTAGGTCGCCACTCTAATTGAAAAATTACTCTTGAACTTACATTGTGCAAATAAAAATAACTTAATAAGAGGGCGATAATTTTTGTCATATCTTTAATGTTAGATTGACCTTCGATGGATATCCTCGGA
The DNA here is from genome assembly GCA_037379345.1 of Perna viridis. Taxonomy (NCBI): domain Eukaryota; kingdom Metazoa; phylum Mollusca; class Bivalvia; order Mytilida; family Mytilidae; genus Perna; species Perna viridis. The sequence continues at coordinate 36,173,744 of CM074518.1, forward strand.
CTATCAGTGAAAATAACAAAATAAATTGAAGGATGGTAGACAATTACGAATCCGCAAATACGTTGATGTATAAAATGTGCAAAATTTGTCTATTTCTTACTGATACGCATGGAATTGCCGAACAAGAAAACAAAACCACACAACAAAAAACACAAGAAACAAAACAAAAAAAAAACAAAAACAAAAACAAAACCATTTAATATACAATAACGAAAATATTTAACGCATTCATGATCCTTTAACGATTAACATAAAAGTTGGTTCCTCCTTGGCCAATGAATAACAAACAAAACATTGTTTTGATATATAAAGTCAATGGTCCCTCCTTGGTCAATGGTTTTTTCATATGCAAAAGTCCATCAAAAGTCAAAGCAAAATTAAAGTGCAAAACCGCAGCAGATGAAAGAAAATGGCTACAGGTCATCATTCTCCTTTCAGTGGTTTTGAAAGATTTGCAGCCTAGTGTTCGGAGGGTGTGACAGGAAATGACTTCCTGTCACACTATAAACCCGTAATGTACAGGGGTGGGTGTAATTGATACTTGGTAGGCATACCTCTGTACTGTTCTTAAATTCATCATTAGTATAGCAATGATCACTGAAAAGATAACTGTAGTATTCAACTCCACTCTCTCTGTCGAAAAAGCCTTCCCAATGGGCATCAAGATGTAAATCCTGCTGATAGTCGACTTCCGGTTGACCTTTTATACCGTCATGCACGGATCCTTGGTGGGGAGGAGATACATCAATTGTTATCTGAAAATGTAAATGCCTTGTTTCTCAAACTCAGTTCTGAATAAATAATTATTCCCTGTTTTTATAAAAGCAACCGTCTTAAATCAGATATTTGAATCCATTGATACATATTATTTCTTTTTAATCGAAAATTAATATTACACAAATCTTTAAAGAAACTCTCTTGGGTATGAAATATATGAAAACTCAATACATGTTAAAAATGAAGCAAACATCAATTTTTAAATTTATTACAAGACTCACAAAACGATATAATTGTTATGTCGTCTGAAACCGAAGTTGCCCGAAAAATATTAATTTCAGACTTAACTACTTTGACATATTTTCTGTGGAGTGTCATTTAAAATATCAGTTGCATATTTATTTTTTTTTTTTTTCATTATACCTTTTTAACAGCTGTTGTTTTAATCAGAGCGTTGTTAATCACTGTTACTTCAATGAAATAATCGGAATCATGTACACCTTTGTCTTTCCCTGCTACCAACCCTGCGTGTTTCCCAACCTCCGATATTTTTGGCACGACATAGAAATGTTTATGGTAACAGCCATGGAACATGGTACAATAACAGGACGGTCCTCGTGGTTCATCTATGTATTTCGTCTCACATACAGTAAGGTTCTAAAAACGTATATAATATATAATCTTAACAATTGAAATAAGCGAGTCGAATCGACGTCATTATGGTTAGATTTTGTTGAATTATTTGAATTTATATGGTAATATTAACGTAGATGTTCAAAGACAAACTGCAAAGTGTAAACATACAATATGCACTTGCAAATGCAAGTTATAAATGTTGAATGTTTAAGTAGTAGTCTTTGTAAGAATCATGCAAAATCTGTAAAATGTGAGATACCTAAAAATAAAAAAAGCTACATATTTTGATTTTTGATATTACGTTGATTTATGGGTCTATATTATGTGTAATTATTTATTCGAATCTGCCTGCTCTTAGGAGATAATCAACATTAAAAATCTAATAGATTATATTGTATTTGAGCGTCATTTACAGAGTTATCTCCCTTAATTTTAAAATCTACAGTGCATTATATATATTTGTTTATCTCCTAAGAGCACGGGGTATATGAAAAACCGACTGGTGATTTCTGTTTAATATGGCATTTCAAACAAAATATCAAAAATAAAAATATATAGACTTTTCACCCATGAATCACCTTTGCATGATTCTTAGCGGGAGTACTACTTAACATTTCCAAGTAAGAAATGTTTATACATGGAAAAACTTTATTATGCAAGTTATTCATTGATAAAAGATGTATTTAATACATTATATTATTTTATATACTGGACACCATACTCTGCTTTTAAGTTACAAACAAACACACAAGCAAACAAAAACAACAAAAACAACTACAACAAAAAAAAACCAAAAAAAAAAAAAAAAAAAGAACAAAAAAAAAAACAAAAATAAACAAAAGCAACAAAAAACAATCATATATTTAAAATTTATACATGTTGTTCACCAAATATGACGGAAGAACTAAATCCAAAATATAATTGAATATAAGATGTACAAAACAAAACCAAACCTGTCGTAATAGGAAGGAAAATCCACATCGAAGGAACTGCCATATGCAATACGAGGAATGAAGCCTCGATATTTGAGGCATTTGGAAATTTATATTACTGCACATTTTTTTTTAAATGACAAATAAAATATGATAAATTTCGGGGTAAGATTAGTCTAGCTACTGTGTTTGCTTTTCTTACGGTATATCATAATATATTCAATAAAATATTTGAAAGAAAAATTAAACCTTTGAATTTGGAAAGTTCGTTTCTTTTATGGCGACGTCAACGAATTATCAATTTGGTAATTCACAAACGTATCTTGAATATATGTAATAATGCCCATTTAATTAAGAAAAAAAGCAAGATGTCTTTATTAAAAAATGTTTCTCTTCAGTTGAACTTGAAAATGGTAATAAATTAAAGTTGTACATTAACCGATCCTCGTTTTTGTTCACAATATACCGAATGTAATAATGAAAATCGGCTCTTTGTCTCGAATCGTTTAGCATAGTGCTCATTTGGGCGATCCAACGGAATTAAAATGAAAAGCAGGAGTCATGATGGCTTGTAAGGCATAAATATTAAGTTAAAATATACCTCTGCCATTCCTTGGGCATGCAATTCAGCTTTTCCATGAAGAATCACGTTTGATGTATAGTTGTCAAACAGTCGCCATTCAATCTGGTTTAGCCCGCTGTCATAATCTAAGGCATCCCATTCAATTCTATGTTACAATTTATACAAACAAAAAGTTTGAATGACGATATGCTTGGAGTAAGAATTAAATTGCAAAACAAGTTTTTGTTTGTGTTATATATTATCCTAGGTATGTATCATGTCTTATTTCTAAAACAAATAAAATAATAGTAATTATGATGATAATAATTAAAAAAAACACGTCATTATATTCTGTTAACGTAGCATCTTTGATACTTTATACTTATTCTGAATGCATAGACATAATCCAATGACGCACTTACGTCATTTTTGAAAAATCTTCAACACTATGGACAGAAATATTGACGTGATCACCACGTGACAACCACAGCTCATCTATTCTAGGAGGACTCGCGTCTTTGTAAACTGTTATGGTGTCTTCGATGTATTTCTCGAAGATGTCTATAGCTTTTACTGTGATGTCCAACCGATTTCCATCATCCCAAGGCACAGTTATAGACCCTCGTTGAGATTCGACCTCAGGTGTTGCTGTAAAAGACTGTTGTGCTGCAAGGTTTGGCGCATACACTTGGTACTGTATTTCGAACCGTACAACGCCTATTCATAACGAGAATAAAATACTGTATTTTATTATTATTTACAAGAGAACGCAATTTATATTACATGTTTCGATTAAAATATTAATTCATGTATTTAATTTAGATTATTTAGTTTTGGGGTTTTGATAATTGTTGCCTTTTATTTATATATTTTCGAAGTTGTAGCTGGAAAATATAATATTACCATGGGAATTCGGAATAGCATCAACTGTTCTTTTCCCTTCATGATCATCATACTTGGACTCGACATCTGATAGTTTCTCTACTCCATCAAGCCAATGATTTTGTGTATGTCTGTAGTTTATAAACCTATCAGTCCATATTACACTCAGGATTGGATCTTTCACTGCTACCCATGTGTAGTTGGTTAACTTAGTCGATTCTTGTACTAATGTTCTTTTGTTGGCTTTAATCTCTACTTTTGATTGGTCATCATAAAACACCAAGCATCTTGTAACCTTATAATTTTGTGCCTTGTCATATACAGCAACTGAGACAGAATACATTCCCGGGGATGTCAATGTGAAGTTAACCTTAAACATAGGGCACGCTTATACTGAGATGAAATCCTCTCATATCACTTACCACCATATTGCTTTATCCATTAATGAAAATGTACAACTAACTTGAACTCATCATTTAAAAGTAATCATAACAGTAGGATTACTTACTTAAACTAATTTACCATTTAACCATGCTAAAACATAAACTTTACATTGTCATTCTTTAAATGTATTCATCTTCAATTTAACATTTTGTAGTGGGCAAATAAATATGCCACAATGAAATGGAAGCCTGAATCGCTTACCTGGTTAAAGTTTGTCGTTCAAAGGCAATACATTTAAGACGGAGTTGTCCAACAATTTTGACTCTAGAATACTTTGGAAAGATATCAAAAGGATCATTTCAGCGATTGAAAGTTTCTTTGTATCTATTATATGTTTCAAGATATTGGCTGAGATCTGACAAAAATGTCATTTTTTCATCTTTCAAAGGTAATAACTCTTACAACCAGTTGCCTGGCAATTTTGATCCCTGCAGACTTTTAAGGCCTTATAATAAGGACCATTTAAAAAACTACTGTCTGACGCTATGTTCTTTTTTTAGTAACGGTGTCCATATTTTTCGACGGATCAAAAATCGCCACATCAGTTCTATGCAAAATACATGTACCCCATGGAACATTCAAACTAAATTAAATATATTGTTGAAAAATAACATTACAAATTGCAACAAATTGCTCAACAGATTAAAATCAAAATTTAACCACGAACAGATCTCATCAAGCTGAACACTTTTACTTATCTAGAATTTGTCTTAACCAAACGGTTTTTGAGATATAAACGAAAAACTACTGTTTGATCCACATATTCTATGATTAGTAACGGTGGCCATGTTTTTCGGAAGATCAAAAATCCCCACTATGCAGAATACCTTAAGGATCATTCATACCAAGTTTGGTTCAAATTGGTGAAGTAGTGTCAGAGGAGAAGAGTTTTGAAAAATTGTTAACGACGACGACGACGACGGCGGATGCCAAGTAATGCCTATAGCTCACTTGGCCTTCAGCTAAAAAAGATTTGCTGAGAATACCGTAGGCGTTCCTTTGAGAATATTATTGCCCGTTGCTACGGCCTTTGTTCCAGCTTTCAGCTTAATTCCATCAGATGCTAGCTCAAATACTTCATAGTTATAATGCTCAACTCCCGCAAGATCATCAGTCCATCCATTCCATGTGACTATAATCATTGCCTGTTTAACGTAACAAAATATAAGTATAAAAAGACAAAGGGAATTATATGAGCATTTGGTATATAAAGGGTTGTTATTTTAATGGAAAATGGGGATCGAACGGTAAACATGTATAATGTAAATTTGAAATAGGAATTTCATACATGTAGCCCATGGGTTTGAGGTTTTCACCGCTCAATCCTCTTCGCATAAACATCTTTTTAACTCGTAAGGATGACAACTAAACTACCTAAGCTTTTGATAGAATGGATTATTTGTTAGGCAGCGTCAAAAAAAATGAAATGCTTGTGGTTGTTTTTATGCCTTGAGCCAATTTGGTGTGGATTATAAATGAAACATTCAAGTGTTGTAGATCATGTGCAGAAAATAGGCCTAATTCCAAGTCATTAAGATAAACAGCAAAATAAGTGTTACTTATTGACATCATGTAAAAGGGGATTCGTAACAGTTGCATCAAATTCCTTTGAGAGTTTTAGAGTAGATGTTGAGAAGTAGATGGTATCCTTGTTCACAAATATTTAAGCATATGTTTATCATAAAGAACCGTGTATCAACGCTAGACGGAAAACGAAGATTGAGTTGAAACATGAGATAAAGAATGTCGGTAATCTTCATTGGTTTATGTAGCTACCTTTTCAGTGATATCAGTTGTTTTAGCCGGTGGATCTGAACAACTACTTCCAGGAATTACACATGCATGATATGGATTAATTAAATCCCACTGAAAGGTGTAGCTTCTCGACAAGGTCCGGCCATTTAGAGATACCCTTCTTTTCTGGTTAACGTGTGCCTCTCGATCTAGATAGATCAGGTAACCTCCGTTTTGTACTGTCCACTTAAATATCAAACTAAATGGAAAGCAGAATATGAGTGTGCACTGTCACACACACACACACACACACACACACACACACACAAAGGTATATACATGTGTTAACTAAAATACCATTCAGGCTTTTCAAACAGGATTAATAAATGCAATACAAAAAGTCGTTCCTTTATCATATTGTTCAGCGTACATGTGTATATATGTAACTCGATATGTTTAAGTATTCGTGTGCCTTTACTAGTATATTGATACGCTTAGAAAACGTTTGTATTTCATTTCTGGAGACATAAACATATCTTAAGATTCTCGTATTAGATATTTTAATATTTTTCTAAGTTACAAGATGATAGGATAAATAATTGGAAATAGTGAATAACCTTGATATGATAACGAGTGTCAAAAAATGCCCAGATTTAACGAGTGTGCGGGCCCGAGATAAATCTAGGAGCGTTCTTGGCACAAGTGATTATATTTTAGTTATTCACGATAACCAGTTGATTATCCTATTTATCATGTATCCCTTATTTCTTGCTGTTTTCAACATAAATTTAAAAAAAAAATGTAAACGGCGAAATTCCATCGGTATTTGTGTTGTGCCATTTTGGCGAGGAAGGCCCGAGAGTGAATTTACAGAATGTATTTAACACTGAGAGGTATCGGAAATTTTACCTGGGGACATTCAGAAAGTCACTGCAATCAACATGTATATAATATGAAAAAATGATACCTGTGGCTGTGTCTGAACTGCCACGTAGAAATGTCAACAAAATTGTTTCCTTTTTGCGAACACACTTTATGACCGATAGGGGAATTTTCATTTGAATAACAATTAAAGCTTCTCGTTTGTCTTGAATAATTGCCACCTGCAAATTAAATTGTAAATTTTATCATACAAACAGAATAAAGAACGACAAGTAACATAATGATAATAAGCAATATGTGTTCATTGCAAATAGTGATTCGACAGACATCACCATCTTGCTTTCAATTGTTTCATGAATATTTATGCTAAATTTAACCGTGCTAAGGATTCTTGTATATAGATCTGTACAAAAACTGTGTATGAATAAAACACATCTAAGCATAAATTAAATTTAATGCGCACAGAAGAAGGTTTTTAATGATTGTTTTCAATTGATTGCAACAATATTAGATATGAACGACTTTTTTTCGCTTCGTTGAATTCACCACGAAAACAAACAAACAAACAAACAAACAAACAAACAAAAAGTATGTAAAACAGTAAAACAAAAATAACAAGATTCAAGATTCCCCCTAACACTTTGTATATGGGAACAAGATGATAAACGCCAATCAATCATTTACACCGCCAACCAACTTTATCAAGCGAGAAAAATCGCCATTTGTACATTATGAACACCTTTCAAATACCTCTCTCAAAACTGAGTTCCATCCTAGCAGCTATAATTCCAAATTTAAAGTCCGTAACGTAATGCTTGTCACCAGTTGGGTCAAACTCCGGAGGCCGTCCCAAATCAGGAAATTTGTTGTGGAACTCTACTTCCGCTTTGTTCCAAGCAACGTTGTTTGTCCATCTGATTGGCTGCGCTCCAGGGTCATTTGGATCTATTGGAGTCGTTATAATTTTTGTTGCGTGAGATAATTTTGCTTCTGCGTACGTAACATTTACGTCAACGGTAACTGAAAAACAACATTGAACAGATCTTACGTGTACCTACCATGTCAAAATGGATAGAAAAAGCGTTATGTTCAAAGATAAATAATGATCATTAAGGAATATACTATTTTTCATGAAGCACATATATCTAGTACATCCATCCAATACTATCTAAGCTAAAGGTAATTAGGAAATCATTGCTTGCCATCCTTTTCGACAGATGTATGAAAATAAGTATCATTATTGTATTTTTTTAAAATTCCATATAACAAACCTTTTTTTTGTCAAAATTGTTATTTATTCCTCTAAGTACAAAAGCAATAGAAAATATTTAACGTTTCATTGTTTCACTACCTGATCTACACGTTGACCCTATTGAAATCAAATTTACCGAGTTTGTCCGTTTAAACGTTATAGGAAATTGTCTACTGTAAAGCTAAACTAAAGGTCAGCTTTATTTTCTTAAAAGAAAAACCCTTGAAAGACAACCTCCTAGCATCATACCTGTTTAAGATGTCAATTATTTGAAAAAAAGATACATATAAAACATCAATGCAAGACATTATTAACATGAATGTACAAATATTGATACATTTATAATGTAGTTGTCATTTCTAAGGGAGGAACTACGTGCTTATTTCTTAAATTGATATTTTGTTTCTTCAATAATCAATATTTTACATACTGTGATCACAATGTGTGCCATTAAAACCATTCATACAAGTACATTTTGATGCCATTTCGTCTAAACAAGTACCCGGAAAACACCTTGTACTATCATATCGCCAGGAGCAGGCCTCTGTTGAGAAAGATTACAAATCATTATATTTCAATTCAGTTAATCATGTCGATAAAAGCCATCTTGCAAATAGCAAGTCGTGATTTTAAAGGAATTAAATTTTATTTTTTTTTTTTAATTTTTTAAATTAAAATCAATCACCGATATCTCGAACCAGAACATGCAAAATAAATCATTATTATAGCCCTCAGTAGTTTATTTTGTTGAAGGCTCGAAATTGTGTGCAATCACAATTTTTGTAAAGAATAGATGAAATATGCATGAAGTGCGCATGCAAGTGCACATGTACTCATGCATAAATTCTGGAAAAAAGTTAAATCCTTATAATTTGAATCCCTAAATATATCCGACATAAATCAGTAGTTTTTTTTTTTTCTTGTAGGTTCTCATTCAGTGAAATTGACACACTAAATTGACATTCCAAATGGTGGCGCCCAAAAGACAATGTGACACGGGTGTCAGTTTCAATATTCAAAATATTTTCGGGCTTCTGATAACCGCATTATTTCCAAAATTGTTGTTTGAATATGCAATGCCTACAATGAAAGGTATAGAGCAGATAATAACATAATAACAATTCTAAATGGCCTTATCTCTTGTCGAGCCTTCTTGTTTACGATATTTACACGCAATGGACTCTGTTGTAAAACCTGAGGTCGTGAAAGGTAAGCAACCAATCATATTGTACGAATAAGGCATATGCTAATTAGATTGGAATTATTGAGGGATAATAACATTCATATATATGTACAGAAATACATTAGATATTTAGAAGTAGTACAGTCTTGATGAAATTACTTACTCTCGCAAGTCTTTTTTTTCAAAGGTGGATATGGTATGTAAGCTCTCCAACTTTTTTTATCAGCAACAATTTCCCCGTCACACCAGTTGCAATGGTTGTCACTTACTTTTGTACACTTTCTGTGGTTGCAATGTGCAATCTTTGGGCAAACTTAAGTGAATTAAAAAGACTTCAGCATCAATTATATATAAACGACATATTTGGTATATGTCGAAATATTGTTCGGTATTAGCAAGTGTGGAATTGCAATGAATTATACTTTGGTAATTATATCTCTTCTTTATTGGCAATGTATCATAGTTCTGATTGAAATTGAAACAGTTTAAATATTCAAGGGTGAAGACAAGAAGTACTTTGGTATACTATATATCTATAAACAGACACATGTGAAGAAATATATATTTGTAGTTCAACATATGATTACGTATGCATGATTAACTGTGATAAATTATTACATTTCGTGTATTTTGTTTATATATGTATGTTAATCATACACATGTATGTACGTTAACCAATATTTACGTTTAAAAATCGTAGGATAAACATACGATTAAAAATATAGTTTTCAATATAAGACAAATTTATTATCATTATTATGATTCCCATACGATTATAACAGTTATGTTGCATTTTTATGTGAATCATTCGCACCTATACAAAGGGGTTGATTCAGATAATAGGATTTCTTGCTTTAAAAACATCAATGAGGGTAATGGAAGATATCAGTGTACATAGAATGTTTTATTTCATTTTATCTTTTTTTATTTCATTTTCAATTGTTCGTCATGATTGAATGGTATCGCGTCAAAGAAGATGCTTACTTCGACAATAAGGTCCATCGACGTAAAATCCATCATTGCAATTATGACATAAATTAGGTCTGTGACATGAACCACCACTAAAACTTTCTCTTGAACCATCCCGTCTTCTTATTTCGTCACCATAGTAACGTTTGTGACATGCTTTGTCCCGAATCTTACCATCACAAATGGCTTTGAAATAGAAAAGTATTATGTAAGGTGTGTGATTAAACAATTAATACTACTAAATTGTATTTCCACAAATTTGTTAATCTTGAATTTTAATTTATTTTTCTGACATGCTTAAATTTACTTAAGAACACCTTTCACTGACAACATAATCAATTACGAAAAAGCAAACAGAAAGTGTTTACCAACATAAATATAAATTCAAAACCAAATTCATTAATGCATACAAAATGTCTGACGACATCAGTTCTCGATTCATAGTTAGATCGGTATTTAAATTGGTGTTTTTACGATTTTACAAACACATCAAATACAAGGATGTAGAAAAAAATCAACCCTTACGTTAAAAACGTCTTTATCTAGTTTTGTTATGCCTGATGGTAAATTAAATATAAGGTTTTGTAATTATCAGTAAAAATGGAAAAAAAATCAAACATGCATGTCAAAAATTCATCGATTTTTTTTTCACATAATTTCACTAAATGATGCTTTCTCTATTTGAGAAGACCATTATATAATCTCTTCATCACTGGAGTTCTTCAGAAATTTTCAAATATAAAGTAAAAAAAATGAGGATTTTGACTGAGTTGTCTGTCCTTAGAATGTTCATTTATAGTGCATTTCAATGAAAGTATGAATCAATTTATAAAAATTATATCGAAAATCTTATGTTTGTTCCTTGATGCAAATAGTTATATTAATCTTTGAAAATACTGCTTTTTGCTGTTCCACTAACTACCTGATTCTTAAAGAGACTGATACTTAAAGTGATAATACAGATTCTTACCAAAAGGACAATATTAAAGACCATCGTTTGCCCAGCCATTCTCGCATCTCAAATTGTAGTGAAATTTGCTCCTAGAAAGTACAAGGCAAAGTTTTAAAAAATGACCTACGATGTATTCGTGTTTCAAAGTTTTATGTGCGTGATGCATAGAAGGTTATCAATCGTTAATAAATTCTTATTCCTACACTATTCTGATCTAATAACAGTTTTAAGTATCAATATCACCATTTAAATATTTTACATGAACAGTCTTCTTCAATTCTTTCTGAGGTAACGACGAACGCAGTAGTTGGTAAAGAGTGGTAATGAATTGTTTCGCCAATGAACAATAGACAAATAGTATATCAATAATGATGTCATTATAATCCGTGACAAATTGCAGGACCATGGTCGTTTGTTGTATTCTGATCACAATGTATCGTGTTTTAACATTATGCAAGACCAATCTCAGAGAACCCCTGTTATTCTGGAAATGACCTTTTGTGAGTTGGAACGACCCGTGCAAGGCGTTCTCTTAACAAATGAGATGTCGTAAAAGTTGCAGCGTGACATACATATTTAAAGCAACGGGCATCAGACAAGTCGACGTCACTATATACATTTTTGCCTCACCAGAAACGGCGGCACCCTCTTAGAAAAGCAAACATCGTTTATTCCACTTAAATCGTTCGTTCTCGTTCTCCTATGGTTACAGCATACCTGTATCTTGTGCAACGTCCCCAATGCCAAAAACTGCATTTGACAGAATATTTCTCCTTTGTGTAGTAATTATGACCATAAACATGTTGCCTGTATTTTAAAACAAATAATGAAAATTAAAAAAAAAAATAATTCGTACTGAAAATGGTCAAACAATAATAACTTAGAAAATGTGTTTTTCTTGTCAACATTGAAATGCTGAAATTTGTAAAATTCACTGGATATAACACTTTCAAAATAGAGACTCTGACTAAAGTTCAATATAAAGCATTATTTAAAGCAATATATAAAGCATTTTCACGATCTTAGTGAGACATTACAAATATACGATGTAACATACAATAAGGTATGTAAGTATAGTCATGTGACCCCGTGATTTCACGAGAACAGGTCCTAGTCTACCATACAAAAGCATTGGGATTTGTCATTTAGAGAGTCCATTTAGTTCAGTGTTAAGGACAAGACATCGTGTGTGTAAAAAAATACTGACTAAAATGACAAATACGCTGAAATATTACTGCTCGGGCGTTAAACCCAAATAATCATAATCATTAAGAAAAAAAAACAGAAAATAGAAGACTTTGCAATGTTATACAGTATTTCGAGTACCCGGAAGTAAACAATAAAATGCAGATCGGTCTCCGAATTTCAATACGTTCTACATCGGAAATTCCTGTAAAGAAAATAAAGCTAGAACGAGACTTGCATACACCTTTAAAAGTCCAAGGGGGAAATCCATGGACGGTAGGACAATATTGACACCAGAATAAACACACACTAAAAAAAGAAGTTAAAAATCATCCAAACCATACAATTTGAAAACTATCTTATAAAAGATATCTTCTTTCGCAAATATATTGATTCAAGTATATAAACAACGCATATATTTAATGATGAAGATAATAACAATGCTATGAGTTAATTAATTTTTGATTCATTAAAAAAAAACAACAAAATGACGAATAAATATATTTGTAAATATGAAGTAGTTAAATTAAGTTAAAATATAAATTATTTTTGCCATGAGCCTTGGTTATTCAATGCCCATTTGCCATTCTTAACTTTGTAATAAAACTCTCTGGAAAAAAAGGTGACATTCCTATGCGTTTCTTAAAGTACATAATCATGGGTCATTCCAATGTTAATACTAGTACATTTGTTTTAAAGAGCCCCATAGTATTTCAATATCAACATACAATTTTGTTACACAATTGTGTACATGTTTATCAGCGAGTAATCAAGGGAACTAATTATATAGCGGTAATCACACACACACACACACACACACACACTAACATATATATATATATATATATATATATATATATATATATATATATATATATATAAATATATATATATATATAGAAGGGTCTGAAAAATTCCCAACGATGTTAGAACTTTGCGTAGCAAATTTTCTCATTCCCTCCGCGGGACTCGAACTCGTACCGCTGTGACATCTATGGCAACACCGCCTGCACTAGGTCCAGCGCCATAGACCACTCGGCCAACTAGGCTATATAAAAATATAGCTTTCGCTGGCCGGGTGATTCCTCCTCGTAGGATTAATCTAGGGTTGTAACTTAGTACATGATGTATGGTAGTACGGGACAGTTCATCCAGGTGTTATTATGAGGATAGAGGATAAAATTAATGATGCATGTCACAACAAATCAATATCATACAACGTCTCCGAATGTGACGATTCTATTCACTACACTGCTCCATCGGATCAAATTGATACAGGGAAGATAAAGTAAACTTATAGAAGGGTCTGAAAACTTCCCAACGATGTTAGAACTGTCAAATTTGCGAAGCATATTTTTGTCGTTCCCTCCGCGGGACTCGACTCATACTGCTGTGACATCTATGGCAACACCGGCTGCACAAAATCCAGGGCCCTAGACCACTCGGCCACCTAGGCTATATAAAAATATAGCTTTCGCTGGCCGGGTGATTCCTCCTCGCAGGATAAATCTAGGGCTGTAACTTACTACACGATGTATGAAAGTACTGGACAGTTCATCTAGGTGTTATTATGTAGGATAGAGGATCGAATTAATGATGCATGTCACAACGAATCAATATAATACAACGTCTCAGAATGTGACAACTCTATTTACTACACTGCTCCATCGGATCAAATTGATACAGGGAAGATAACGTAATCTTATAGAAGGGTCTGAAAAATTCCCTTTCACTGAAAAATTCATTTTTTTTTTTATTATGTAAAAAGTGTCATGGCTATCTAATGCTGCCAGAGTTCAGTTCATTTGACGAAATAATAACATTGTTATAAGCCAAAATTGAGGGTGGCAAAAACAAAAATCTTGCAAAATAGACTCTACTACTAACATGCTTACTGTAGTAGTGTTCTGCGTATTTCTGAAAAGACATAAAACTTGAACCCAACAAGTATGTTTTTGCTCCTTACATCTTTGATATAGATTTAGTTGTGGTAATTAATTCTTATAATGTAATGTCTACCATATGAAGGAATAAAAATACCAAATAACGTTATGGTTAATGATCAAGCATTCAGTTTTCTTTTCTTTTTTTTAAATTGTTTATTCCAATATTTAAAGAAACGTCCGGGACACTACGTCAGAATACTCACCATCCTTCTCGAAGTCCGTAAGAGCTATCTAAATTAACAATTATCAAGGTAAAGAAAAACGTCCAAGCTACAAAACGACCCATACTGTATCAATCAATCTCAATTTTAAAATGAAAAATTGATTTTTAAATGCACTTGAAAATGACCTTCAACTTCAAGATAAATAGCATTATCAGCTAGATAGACAACCAAGCGACCAATCTCTTTAAAATCATCGACTTTCTTTATAAATATAATCAAATGATTAAAACAAAGCCATGTATCCATGCTTTATCAATTCAATTCAAATACACCTTTCATTTTTCTGTATTGTGGGTGTTTCTTTATTGAAGATTATTGCCATTCTTAACTGGATATCCGGATATCAATAGCAAAGTATGCATTTTATAAACTTATATAAAGGTTCAGCAAAAGCCTCATTAAAATGATGTTTCTGTTCAAAACTAGAGTCTAATAGACGTTTTAAAAGATAATTAAAACACACAAATAGACAAAAATGAGAGAGTTATTTAACATATAGAATCAAATTCGTAACAAAAGAGTTTACAGGGAAAACAACAGAGCATTCATTTTGCTTTTGAAATCATAATAACAGATTCATGCATTGACTATTAGACTTAGTTGATTACAGTCACGCATTTTACATCGAGTTAATAGTTCATCCTATATCAGGTTACTTCCGGGTACACGAAATACTGTATAACAGGACATAGCATTCACGAACTATTCCACATAAGAATCAGGCAAAATGTAATACCCGTAAATGTTTAACATTTACCAAACATTTTTAATTAATGTAAGATATAAAAAATACGTAGTCATAGATATAACAGTCTTATTATAATCCTTGACTATATTATGTTGCAATATATTTAACATGTGTGTTAATTATTGCTAAATATTTTTTTCATGATGAAATTTGATCTAAAAATCAGTCATAATGCTTCGTATATATTCATATTTCTCATAATTAATCCACGAAAGAATTATATGTGGACAATTTACTATTTCTTCGCTCATGGGAGTAACCTATACAGCGATCTTGATTAGTAAATATCCTTACCAGGAATACCAATAACAGGAAAAAAGCAAAATTAATTACTGCCAGGACATTTATTGTATGACCACAAAAGACATTTCACAAGTTTTTATCATTCATATAGAAGCTCTCAAAGAATATTATCCATCGTGTTAATGCTGTTTTTTCTCATGTTCTTGGAATTACTGTTAAAGTTGCATTTAAAAAAAGAGGAACACTACGATGTATGCCGGAGAAGTTATTGTGCATGTCTAAAAAACAAATGTTGTGTATGTGCCGAAACTGGCCATGCAGAGTATTCTTGTATTGTAATGTTCTAGTCGTACATATGTACTCGTTTTCTATTTCCTATTATTCAGCAGGTGAACGTCAAAGCATGTTTTGATCAAAATATTTATAAAATAAAACAAACATTACATTATGACATGACAAACTTTTTGATTACAAAACGTGACATCGATATAATAACATACAAATGTTCCTCTAAAAACTTAAGTTTGATAAGTGCAAAACGAAAGTGAAAGTAGAAAAAGGACAATTTATTGTCCAATACTATTTTTCTCCTCGATCCTCGTGGGCACCCCGTATTTCTTTATGGTTGAATATTATATTTCTACACAGTGCTAAAAGAATAATGTTTTATTCACCAGTAATCAATGTAACCTTGTATACAATAATTTGTAGTTTAAAGAAGACCAACGTATGCATGAATTAGCGTTATTTCACGACTGTTGATTTATGTTCAAAGCCAAAACATTGACCCAATTGCACCTGAAAATTTGCAATTAGAGATAACTGGTTTAAGACCATTAGATAACAATATACAAACACTTTAAGTTGACTGTCTAACTATAGGAAATACAATGAAAATGTGTTCTTATTTACGGGGAAATTGTCAAAGTACATAAGATAGTTTTTTCCCTTTATTCTTGATATTTTCCAAATTTAGGCCATTCACCTTGTGCAAACTTGAATAATAATTTCTCGAAGGACTAATCAGTCATCTAATCCAGGGAAAAATTAGAAATAAAATTTGTCCTAGGAGAAATTAGAAGTAAAATTTACCTTAGGAGGATTTCGGATCTTTTAATTTGCTCTGTAATATATGCATGCTGTTTCTTATTAATGTCTATGTTTCACCTTATATACAGATTTGGATTTGGAGAGGGTCTGTCAATCTTGTTGCATATGTTTGACACCACAGCTGTGCATTTTTGTTAAGTACTAAGATAACATATTAATTAAACTTTGTTTTCTATTTTATATCAGTTGTATTAAAAATGATAGGAGGCAAAACTACCTTGCAGCATTGATTAATTTGTTTTTCGGATATGAACTAAGGTGGAAAAAAAAAGAATTCCGCTCTGCACGAGCCCCAGTTATTCAATTTCTCCTCGTAATTCAAACATTCTTTATAAACCACAGTCTTTTGATCCATCAAGAGTAACCACAGTTGTTATAATTGACACGTGTTAAAGATTGTAAATCATACAGATAACAATTGCTATTAATCGATAAAGGGAAATAATTGACAAATTTCAAAACGTTGGAGATCAATCATTATTTTAAGTGATTAAATGCGTTTGGTTTTTATGGTAGGGGAAATTAGTTGTTTGAGCTTCCCTGAATGGAAGGCCCATGCCAAATTGCCTTAACTGAACTTCGAGATGTACAAACATGTGTTTTGATGTGAGGACTTTCCGTAAGAGTTCAAAAGTGTTTCAAACAAGGTCTGTCCAAACAAAAGCAAAAACCAATAAAAAACAAAAAACAAAAAAACAAAAAAACAAAAAAACAAACAAACCAAAAAACAAGACACAAAATAAAACAAAAAACAATAAAACAGAAAAACAAAAAAACAAAAAACGAAATGTAACAAAATTCATTTGCTCGATTTCTTTTGAAATTTAAATGAAATTATTATTTTGTTCTGAGTATTGTAATGAATCCATAAATTCGGTTGATCAGACATTTTTCAAAAACATTTTTTACTGCGAAACTGTTAACTCGTCACTTGTATCGATATATGATTATACTTAAGATTAGGTCGGTCAACTTATCAAACCAGACAATCAAGTAAACAGAAAGGTGAAATACGACAATGTCGTGTCTGATTACTCTCTATATTATAAATTAGGCCAATTCTAAGTAGTATTGGGAAACATTTTCGCCACATAAATCAGCATTGTATATTGTAAATTATGTTTTTCTATACTTGTAAGTACAAATGTAGTATGAGAATTAGTATTATTTTTTATGCATTTGGTCAGGATTCCTTTTGTATCAATCGAAAAACCAAGTAAAAAATACATTGCTAAATAATGTTGAAATTCTTCAGTTTAGTAAGTGATAACATAATATAACTAGCAAATATAGAAGGTGGTAAAATTTAAATTTTCCACAAATTAGTACTTAAATCTGGTACTAAAAAGGTTAACTGTTGTAAAGTTCAACGTTGGTGTGTTGTCTGTACATGTCATTTGTATTTTTAAAACCGACGTGCAGTGTTTTGCTCTTCCCTTATTCAATGTACATTTTGTTGAGTTCACCAAATCATACAGTGTTGTGTAAATCGTGTAAAGGATAAACATACGAAATAACGTAATAGCTTATGATCTAGATTCAAAATTTCTAATTTCTTTAAAAAAAAAACAACGTTTTTTCCTTTTTTTTTAATTTAAGGGGATACACAACATCTGAAGGAAATATCTCTGTAAAAATCAGCTTTTATTTTTTGGCATTCTGATAATAAACCAAAAGCATCTTAGTGATAAAAAAATGTTAATGAATCTACTATATATGTGCTGAAATTATTCCTATGAAACGTGATTATATTAAAAAAAAGATGCTATATTTCATGAAGGAAAAAAAATGCTATGTCAAAATACTATCCTTCCTTAAGTATGTTTCAAACTTAAGACTTAATAGGACAAAAATAAAAAAAAACAACCTTATTATGTATAATTATGCTATAAATTTTCCACATATATTTTTTTCCGAAAAATAGTTGGCATTATTAAGTACATACCCTCCTTCCCAAAGTCCATTTGAGCGATCTAAATTAACAACTACCAAGGTACAGAGAAATGTCCAAGCTACAAACCGAACCATACTGTATCAATCAGTCTTCATTTTAAAATGAAATACTCGACACGATTTTTAAATGCACTTGAAAATGATCTTTAACTTCAAGATAAATAACCGTATAAATCAGATAAACACGAAATCGACCACTCTCTTTAAAGTCATCGACTTTCTTTATAAATATAATGGAATGATTAAAACAGTGATACGTCCATGTTTTATCAATGTTATACTAATTGCAACTTTTATGTTTCTATATTGTAATAGTTTCTATCGTTATAATTATTGCCTATCTTAAATGTGCAACTGGATATCTATAAAAAAGTAAATTAGGTTTTAATAATTTGTATGAAGATTCGACAAAAAAAAATGCGCTTATATAAGATAATATTTCTGTTCAAAACCAAAGGCGAATAGATGACGTTAAAAGATATTTAAATTAAAAAAAAAAAAAAAAAAAAAAAAAAAAAAAAAAAAAAAAAAAAAACACAGTATTTTAATTATACGTATGTCAATAAGACTTCTTTGCTGTTTGAAGAGAGAGTTATGTAACATATAGAATCAAATTCGAAATAGAAGTGTGTACACTGCACACAACACAACATTCATTCTGCTTATGGAATCAGAAGTACATCTGCAAACATGCCACGGCGCAAACGCAATGTATTACTATGTGCATTTTCAAAAAAGTTTCTGCATGATTTGTTTAGTTTGTTTAATCAAGCATTTTTCATACTTGATCATTCTGCCAAATGCCTAAAACCAAATGCATTTTATTAGAAAATAGAACACATTTAAACTCGGATAAGATATGAGATATCTGTTTAAGTATACTGTTAGTTTAAATCAAGCCTAAAATTCATCGTGACAAACACAAGAAAAGTGTGGTTGATAATAAATGTACTATAAACCAATGAATTTTATGAGATATTTATATGTTCGCATGGAAAAACAATCGCACACAAATCACCGCCCCAGAAAAAATGCGTTATTATAGAGCACAGGTTAAATAGTTGAAACCGTGACAATAAATAGTAGTGAAACTAGAATTAAATGCTAGAATGCGAAATTGCATCCATTGATAGCTTATTGCATTGCTTTGTGATTTCATTTATTTCAATTTGAATAAGTGTGAACTAGGAAGTTCAAATTGCAATATTTGTTCAAACAAATCAAATAAATAGACTTGGTTGATTACAGTAACGTATTTTACATCGAGATAATAGTTCATTCTATATCACAGCAGGACATAACATTAATTAACTATCCCACATAAGAATCGGGCATAACATGATACATCAATGTTCAAATATTTTTGATTCATACACATGTAAGATATAAACGATTACGTAGTTAAAAACATAATAGTCTTATTATACTCCTTGACTTTCTTTTATACTTAAATATATGTGTATTAATTATTGGTAAATAATTTTCTGTTACAAGTCTAGGCTATTGAGGTTTGGTCTTAAACATCAGTCATAATGTTTTATGTAAATTTAAATTTCTGATCATTTATCCGCAAAAGAAATGTATGTGGACAAGTTACTATTTCTATACACGATGAACTAACCTGTTCAGCGATCTTGATTAGTAAATGCCCTTGCCAACAACAAGAAAAGTGCAAAATTAATTTCTGCAAGGACATTTATTTTATGACCACGAAAGAATTTTCACAAGTAGTGATTATTCATATAGAAGCTCTCAAAAAATATTATCCATTGTGTTAATACTGTTTCGTATTATGCTTTTGAAATTATTGTTTAAGTGGTACATGTGTTTAAAAAAGGAGGAACACTACGATGTAACACTACGATGTATACCGGAGAATTAATTGTACGCGTCTAAAAAAAGAAATGTTGTTTATGTGTCGAACCTGGCCATTCTTGTATTGTAATGTACTAGTCGTACAAATGTACTCGTCTTCTTTTTTTTTTTTTTTTTTTTTTTTCAGCAGGTGAACGTCAAAACATGGACGGTGTTATAATAAGGTGTTTCGTTTTCTTTTTTTCTCTTAAAAACTAATGGTTTGTAAAAAAAAATATGGACTACCACGTATAAAATAGAACAAACACCACATTATGACATGATAAACTTTTTGATCAGAAAAAAAGATTACATCATAACATAAAAATGTTCCTTTAAAAACGTAAGTTTGATAATTGCAAAACGAAAGTGAAAATAGAAAATGACTATTTATTGTCCAATACTACTTTTCTTCCCGTTCGTCGTGGACAGTCTCTATTTTTATGGCTGAATATTATATTTCTAAATAGTGCTGCCTGAATATTTTTTTATTTACTAGTAATCAATTCATGTATAATGTCCAAAAAAAAAATCTAAAGAATATACGTTATCGTAAAGAAGTCGAGTGGAAAATCAATACCAGGCTGATTAATAGTAGGCATTGTGTCAGTAACACGAGGTATATAGAATATATATAAATGCTAAATAGTTTCACTTTTCCTCACTACTCAGTGATCACTAAGATGTGGTTACATGTAATTATGGTTTTCTTTTGAAATCGAGAATGGACAATTACTTCATTTCGTCTTACACCTGAGAAACAAAATGCTTAATTAAAATGCCTGTTTCAAAAATCATCAATAATTTTTTCATTTTATTTTTGTTATAACGTAACTGATATAATGGAAAAGGCATATTGTATTCAAGGCATTTGTCAATATTTTATCAAATACATAATGCAATTAACAATCTATTTGCCGCATTGTTAAATCCTTTTTCTCAATGTCTGAATTCGAACCAGGAAGTCTGATTGAAATATTTGAATAAATATATTATTGATAATTTCTGTCTGATAACATCTACTTAAGCAATCTTCTTACTACATCAAGATATACTTTCAATTTGTACAACGATAACTTCCTACTTTAATACATATAGCGAATTGAGTGTTAGTAAAAGGGGTACTAAATGACTTGCATTACAATATTGGGTCGAAGTATTAAAAATTTAAGTGTAAATATTTATCAATCAAATCTGATTACGGTAAACAAATGTCTGTGCATAGGTATAGCTCTTGAATAACTTACTAAGAACAAATAAGAAACCAATTCCAAATTCCACATTCAAATTGTACTCATCCTAATTGAGAATTTCCCATTCTCGTTGGAACAATCCAATCCCGTTAAATCTCCATTGCATATTCCGTATTAAATATTCTCATTATTTTCATATTCTTGAATATTTTCTTCACATTTAAACTGTTATTTTTCAGAAACTGTAATGCTTTTTTATATACGAAAATGTTCATAAAACTAATTTCCCCATCTATCCCATTCAAAATGTCCATACCTATACACCATCCCCGCCCCCACCCTTATTCCGATCCCGCCATAAACTACAGAATGTGAAATTTTCCACATTAAAGTACTCTACGCGGATGCAAATAATAACCATAACTAACCATATGAACAAAAATATCGGGAGTGATATCAGGCGCCCAAGAAGGATAAATATGCCCTGTTTCTCCAGCGGCACCCTGTCTATTTCGAATGAGAATAATCATATGACCCTCAGATGTGTAAAAACATCTACTTTAATGCGGTTAGTAGGTGTCAAGTTCGATAGATAGTCAATCCGGTAAAACGCTGCTTGGAAACTTCTTATCGGTCGATCAAATTGTGAAGTCAACTGTAAAAAGACTGTAGCGATGATATTAACATAGGCTAAGAATTTTCTTAATTATGAAGTTCATTTGACAATATCGGCGCTCTACAGAGAAAGTCTGTACAGATTACATGCTCGACAGTAAAGGATCAATTGCGAAATGTTTACTTCATAGTCTACAGATGTTGGTTTATTGCTACTAAAAGCGGACGTTTCATATTGGGAGTCAAAATCATCACGTTTGACATAAAGTTTCGATTTCAAACGTCCCGTATTATCTATAAACAAATAAGGTCTAGGTATGACTTGCATCAGTTATCTCTTTAATGTCAAGTTAATTTTGGTGGACTAGATATAGGTATGTCTTGAAACCACGGTCATACAGGGATGAATAAATAAGGAAAATGTAAAATAAGGATATAAGCTTTAAAAAAAAAGAAACATAGATATAATTCAATTAATCAACGCTATGTATTTCGTATTATGTATTCAAAATATTGGAGGAAACCCACACACTTTTTTTTTATCTTAACAGTGATCCTAGTATTACGAACAAACAATGATTATACAGCAAATTATATACCCTTTGATTTTTATGCTGGTTTTATGAGAATGTCGCCTATTTTTTCAAGTTAGTACTTGGGAGACGTTTAATGACGACATTACATCCTATAATAAATATTAAGAACGTGATATATGCACTACGAACAAAAAACATCGAAAACAGTAAACAATAGTCTCATTGTATTGAAATGTATTAACTCTGTCTTAAATAAACTAAATAAAATAGACTTTATTTGAGCAGCCGTGATTTATGTCCCATAGATTAATCTTACCCATTTTAAATTTTTAGAAGCTTTTGATGTCAATTATACTAAATAAACAATCGACCTTAAGTATGCATGGCATTATCTTGTTCTCGTCAGGTGTTGCTAAGGTAAAACATAAATATGGCCAATAAGTTATAGAGTACTGATAATAGAGAAGACAATTAAATTATACTTAAAATAGTTAATATAGAATGATTTAGTTTTGTAGAGCTCCTTTTTATACGACACGATTTGAATAGCGTCTAACATTGTAATATTTTAAGACGATGTAAACCTGCATAGTGTCAACTATTGGTATACAACATCATTTTATATAATTCATTTAACTTAGCTTCCACAGTAAACACAAGGAATGGTGTATCGAGTCTAAGTTACTTGTAACTTTCACATTGTGATGCAAGTAACATTTCAGTCTATTTTACCGCACGACATAAACCATTCTTCAATTTGTTTATATAAAAGCATTCCCATTGATAATTTGTGGCAACATCCCTCCGGCTCCTGCGTATGGAGTGTTCATATCACAACTCATACGTTATGACAGAGCTTGCCGAAACTACGCAGACTTTTTGTAACTACCCCGGACTTTACTTTTTATGAGCAACTCGGCGGGTGTTTCTAGGAAAGCAGAGGACGCTTACCCTGCCGATGCATTTGGTCCATGCTCCCAGTTTTTAGTCGAGTCCGAGTTGCTTATTTATTTTTGTTACTTTGTATGTATGATTTTAGTTACTTTATGTTCTTTGTTGTGTGTGTCTGTTTTCCATGTCTGGTCTTTGTCCCTGAATTATATTCTTTTGATTACCGCTATAACCTTATAAGCTTGGTTCCCTTGATTACTCTTGAACAAATACTCATAGATACCTATTGGAAAACCAGTACCCATCACGTTGTACTATCATTATTTAATTATGTGCTTTGATATTAAATCAAATTGTGAAACTTCTAAAATGTCAAAATTGTACCTACAATTCGATATAGTAAAATAATACACAAGGTACTTAGGACTTCATTTGCATTTGGTTTTTCAGGATTTTGTATAACGTTTTCCTCTTCCATTTTGTATAGAATACCACAATAAACTACATGTCTCGTATATATATATATATAATCAAGGTTACACCTAATACATTTGTATCGTGCTCGACAAAACCACTCAAGTTTAATTCAATAGTTGTAAATCAATGAAAGTTTGAACACCAGTATAATGAAGAAAATTATTCTAAAGAGCACAAAGTTTAAGTGATACTTATTTGTAGTAACGATGTATCTAAATGTATGATTCAGTAGAAATATCCGTAAAGTGTAACTGTAGGAAAATAGTGTAATCAAGGGAAATTTGGTAACATATTAATAACAAATTTCAATAATATTTTAATTCAATTGACTTCTTGTGACTTTTTCTTCTTTTTTGTGGTGAAGCGGGGGCGGTTATGGGTTCGTGATTGAAAAAAAAAAAAAACAAAACAAAAACAGAATGATATAATATTTCTAATGAAATACCTGCTTGTCGAAAACAGTCACAAGTTTGCTTACTTAAAGTTTTCATATAGAATGGTGCTTCCCATTAAAATATCGTTGTGTGTGTACCTTAAATTATCAATGAGTTAAGATAATGTTTGTCGTATGTTTATGTTTCAATCGAATATTCAAATACCTGTTCAAATTCAAATGGACAAAATTGAATTAAATGCTTTAAGATTAATAAATGCACTAAGCCTAGCATTATCTTATATAGTCTATTCACAAAAAAGTTGAAATTATGGTTAAAGTTCGAATGCAGAATAGAAAAGATCTTACTATACTATGAGAATTATTATATTATGAGAATTCATTTTGGAAGGTTTTTTTTTTAAACTCAAACCTATTAAATAGACAGATGGTACTTGTATTGGGTTGGGGATAGTGTATGGGAATGATAATTGTTTTATGAGGATGATTGGAAAATTATATTTGTTTAAGTATTTTTTTATGAATAAAGTTTTAAACTTATTTTAAAATAACAGTGTAAATAAAAAGAATTTAAAAATATAAGATTTAATTTGATGATAGTGATGAAGATTGTATGGAGTAGGGATTTTTCAATGGGCAATGGGGAATTCTCAATGTGGATGGGGATGGGGACAATGAGGAATAGGGAGTGGGTGATGGTATATGGTGTAAGTGGGAAATTTCAAGAGCTGTAACAGCGGTTTGAAGTCGAAACAGAAAAGATCAAAGCTAGCCCGACAGGGCAGGATGTGATCGATGGTCTGTCGAGACGTTCAAAAATGACGTTAATCCATTATCGATATCGCTCACGACGTAGTCAATGTCATGTAAAGTTGTCATTGGAAAAGTTGATATTTTGTAGTATCACGACAGAAGCCTGAGAAATGAAACTATCAGGCGAAATAAACTGTAGAAAATTAACACAAATACAGATAAACATTTTAATTACGACGAATTCATGGACATAAATGCATATATTTGCAAATTTGACAGTTCTAACATCGTTGGGAATTTTTCAGACCCTTCTATTTTCCCCGTATCAATTTGATCCGATGGAGCAGTGTAGCAAATAGAGTCGTCATATAATATCGATTTGGTGTCACCTGCATCGTTAATTTGATCACCAATTCTACATAATGACGCCTAGATGAACTGTCCCATACTACCATACATCGTGTTCAGCCCTAGATTATTCCCTCGAAGTGGAATGTCCAGGCCAAGGGCGATGGACTTTGTGTAGGTGTTGTTGCCATAGATGTCACAGCGGTACGAGTTCGAGTCCTGCGGACGGAACGACCGAATATTAGCCAAATGTAACTTAGTACATGATGTATGGCAGTACGGGACAATTTATCTTGGTGTTATTATATAGAATAGAGAATCGTATTAATGATGCCCGTCACAACGAAATTTCTGTATCTTGAATCATTTCTTTATGTTTTCATTTGTTCAATTTTCGTCGCCAACTTTATATTTTAACTCTCCAAGACCTATATTGGCTTCATCGTCCGATCATTTAAAGAAATAATTTATTACAGTTAAAATTGATTTGAAAATGGACAATTGTATTGTGATCAAGCTGTCTACGCTCATTAGATCCTGCATAATAGATTTCGATGGTTTATAATCAGGCATGCTGTCTACAACCCATTAGAAACTGCATAATGGATTTCGACAAATCTTAAGAAGAAATGTATTATGTAATGTCTTTATGAACCGTTTGGTTTGCATTTACATCGCAAAGAAATCAAGAACATAAGAAAAAAAAAACTGTCCTATTTTTTCAGCTGATATACATACGTGATATTCAAAATATAAGCAATTACTGTTTACTTCAACGCATTTTGCATATACTTTATTGCTGTGTCCAAAAACGTCTTATTTCGATTAGCCAACAAAATATGTTATAAAATAGTAAAGTCATATGAACACCCTGGTAGTAATATACAAATGCAAAAAAAAAAATAACTTAGAATGTTATACTGGTTATACAATAACATGACATTGGCTTTAAATTAAAAAAAAAAGCCCAATATAGCCAAGAAAAAAAAACATTGAAAACGCGCCTTGCTTTGATTTGTAGCCTCTTCCGTATATTTTTTTTCTTTTAAGCCAAAACATTTACATTAATATTTAAGAATGAATCTTTCAATTCGCACTCATGAAGTGAATTTCAACTCTTAGTAGCAACTTAGCCTAATACATCAATGGTCTTCTTCATTCGTATGATGTCCTATTAGTTTTTCAGGCGTTGTTTCATTCTGTCCACTCTTTTGCACTTTCGGTATTACGTCTTCTTTTGCAAAGTCATATAGAGTAGAAAATGTAATAACAAAGCGATTACTAGATCATTTTTGATTATTGTAACGTTGTTTTTGTTGTTTAAATTGATTTAATTGGGCGAATCTTACGGTGCATACTATGAGATTGATCGATAATTACAGTAAAATCTCATTAAGATTTTACATATTGCGTTTTTAAACATGGCCGTTTTGCTTTTGAATGAAGGGTATTAACAAATTATCGACCTGATAAAACCAAGCAGTGTAAATACCTATATGTTGAAAATCACCGAAATGGTCCTGATTAGGTACAAGCATATGTAAATGAAAGGCGTCCAAAATCAGGTTTTATAATGCTCTTAACCTCTCGCTTATATTACAGTTTATTTTTTCCGATATGTTTAAAACAATGGGCATCAACAATTTCAACCAGTCAAAATCGGTCTAATCAGTTATCAAAACAGCAGAAGATATGAACAAAATATAAGTGAAAATATAAACAAGTGAATACAATGAAAACTATGTAAATGCAAGCCACGAGTTTCAAAAAGTCTTGAACTTTGTGAGGAAGGTACGTTTAACAAAATTAATTGCGAAGGTAAATATCTTAATCGGAACATTTCCGTTTATATCACTTATATAGCAAGATGTTCATGGCAAAGATACTGACTTCCAAAGGACCTTAAAATACAATAGTACTATTTCTTAACTTATTTCGTCACTGCTACATTGCTCCAACACTTCAAATAATCATAATACTAAGTGTTATATGTCCCAACAATATGCAGGTTATGTCATTAGAAGATTTCTAACACATCACATAGATGTTTTAACTAGTTTCCATAATAATCATTAGGTCTATCTAGAAAGACATAATGTTTCAATGGCTTTTCGTGAATGCATGTATTTATTATAAAAGTGAATATACTAAAACCATTCATGTCTATATGATCTTATGTTAATTGGAAATCCTCCTAATATCAATCTTTATAAAAGTAGAATATTTGCCTCTCTGCACGTACTATTCTTAAATTCCTGTATATAAGTATTGTTGCAGTTAAACGATTTTTTTCCTTCCTTTTTTTACAGCAGCCATTCAAAAGCAAGGAATTATATTGCAAACGTCAAAGCCGTGAAATGTTGAAATGTCTTGGCTTGACGGGAAATGTTGAAATGTCTTGGCTTGACGGGAAAGGAGTCATAGTCGTCGCCACCATACGTCACTTAAGTTACATGATGTTTCCATATATGGTCTTCTTCCTTTAATACAAAAACCTCTTGGACTACATCACATTAGAACCAAACTTTATTCAATATCTCTCACTCAACTACACTCCCTTTACAAAACAGGTCTTAACACTCCTGTTTCTGATCCCACCTCATCATTATACAGACTTGTTGCCATCAGTTTAGATATTGGTTTCCATAGACTCTTTAAACCAGTTTTTGTGAAAAGTCAAGATGAAGAAAAACGATCGTTTCTTCCACTACCGTTTGTCAGCGAAGGTATAGATGCAATTAATTTGGCCAACATCCTCCACCACAAAAACGTTACCAACAAAATGCCCCCATATTTCAAAGACAAATCCATACCAATTATTTCATATTCCTATACTTCACCCATTGCATCCAAAATTTTCAATTATAAAAGGCTATTGCAAAACCTCGAGGATTTCAAGTCTAAACCACCTGACTGTTCTTGCAAAACCTCTCCATTCAAATATGGTCCTTCTAGTCACGTGGTTACGGGAGATTTAACCATCACCGAAAACGAACCTCTACGTAATATCCTTTCTAAAGGTCCCAAGTACCGTGAACCACGCTCCATAAGAATTATAACTTGAAAGTTCTTATGGATGCCGTCGAGGACTATGCAATAAAATGGATAAAACGAGAACAAGAAGACATTGATTCTCTGTCAGAGTGGTTAAAGGTCGCGAGGTCTTTAATGTTGAAACGAATAAAAGTTTTAAGTAGGTCAATGAGTGCCA
Organism: Perna viridis; assembly: GCA_037379345.1. Lineage (NCBI taxonomy): Eukaryota > Metazoa > Mollusca > Bivalvia > Mytilida > Mytilidae > Perna > Perna viridis. Next base: position 36,202,570 of record CM074518.1, read on the forward strand.
AGGCTACATCAGTTTTTAACGACCCCGATGTAGCAAAAACATTGTCTACAATACATGACAAATATGTTGTCGTACCAGCAGACAAAACCCAAAAACAACATTGTTTTTGTCTGCAAAACGTTTCACATCCAAACATCCAATGTTTATTATCAGAGGTAGACGTAGAAAATGATAGCAGTGATAAGACCTATACTGCTACCACACTCCCCAAAGAAGAGATTGTGGAAAACCATAAATATGTGCTATCTTCTTTTTGTCTCTCTACCAAGGACGATGATTGTGATTTACCATCTACTTACTGGATTCCTAAACTCCACACCTATACAAACAGCGTTTCATCGCTGGATCTGCAAAATATACCACCAAACCTCTTTCAAAACTTTTAACTTCTATACTCACAACTGTCAAAAAGGGTTTGCAGTCGTACCACACCACTTGTTTCTTCCGTAGTATTTATTCAATGTGGATCCTGAAAACTTCGAAAGATCTTTTGGAAACAACTTGGAGCATAGATCAGGTGCACCCGTATGGTAAGCGTCCTCTGCTTTCCTAAAAACATCCACCGAACAGCTCATAAAATGTCCTGTCCAGAGTAGACGAAAGAGGAGAGGAAAATTATAATACGTTGAACAATCAATTTTCATGGTGCAGATGGACACTGTAACGATTCGCGAGTTCATAATGACGAGAATAAATCTTCTCAAATGATGACTAGCAAGCTCTGGTATTACGTATGAGTTGTGATATGAAAACTCCATATGCAGTTGCCCTAAGGGAAAGATCAAAGGTAAGTTGACAATACGGAATAAAAAAAAGTAATCACATTGTCGTATAGTTTGGTCAATATCGGTAGTTTTCTTTTACCATCGATCTCTAAGTGCATGTATCCTTCCTTACATTTTCCACATATCAAAATATGTATTTTTCAATGCACCCATTTAAATATTTAATCAATACTTCAATATTTCAGTTTGCAAAGAGCAGAGTTGCTGGAGCCTGATATTTTTGTTCTAGAATTTCAACTCTTGCTTCGATTTGTTACCCCTCTTACATCAGTATCAATTTGAACAATGGATATCACGAGTCATTTAAAGAATCTAATGACTGAAAACTTCTCTATTTGGATGACCTTCCTGACAGAAAGTCTTCTACATTAAACCGATTTGGTGTGGCAAAAAAGTGCCTTAGATATTGGTTATGCATGTTCAAAATTTATTGAACAATTTTTGTTTACCAAAAAATGGCTTAGAACAATATAACTCATAAAATAACGATCCATGAAAGCATTAGGCATGCTTCACATTATTTGTAAGAGTAAACCATAAAAATAAAAAAAATACTTTAAGTTTAAATTGCTGCTTTACACTCTATGTTTCCCAAAACAATCCATGTACACTTTATATATAAGAACAGGGATGGCTAAAGGAGAAAGGTTTAAATTATACAAAAAGAAAATGTTTAACCGAGAATAACAATAACACAAATAACCATGTAATTTTAAGTACTAGCGTCGATCAAGTTTTTTTAAGTGTGTTACAAGTGGTCCATTCTCTCAGGTTTGAGTGGAGTCCGAGTTGCTTATTTGCTTTTGTTACTTTGTATGTATGATTTTAGTAACTTTGTGTTCTTTGTGGTGAATGTCTGTTTTCTATGTCTGGTCTTTGTCCCTGGGTTACATTATTTTGATAACCGCTATAACCTTGGTTCCCTTGATTACTCTTATCTCAAATTCATTTCAGTTGTGCTTTGGTGCCATTAATATTCACTTTGTCGATACCTCTATTTTTCTGGTATTTAGTAGAGATTAAAAAAAAATACCAGAGTTATGGATATGTGTAAATATTTTAAAAACAAAACCGTTTTTTTTTTTTTTTTATAGCGGTAAGTTGATAAGCGTTTAATTCAGGGTTTTTTATGCTCTTTTAATTTTTACCGACAGATGAGATAGAGCTTTATAAGGCTGCAAGGACGCTGATTACGTACGGAAAGGATGGCGATGGATGGGTCATCAGTGTAGGTCGTGTTGGAATGCCTGGTGGACGGGAGTTCAAGTTCAACATTGGTCAACCGTATGATTCTGCAGCTATTGATGGTTTCCCTTTGAAGGTATTAACTGTCGTTTAAATTTATGAATTTAAAGAAAATTATTACTGATCGAATTCGTATTTGAGTGCTTAATTCACGTATTTTTTTTTTTTATATCTTAGCTTTTGACACGGTTATTTTAAAAGGGATATCATTGATATAATATGGTTATATGATCAAATGTCAATAAACAAAGAAGATCGTGTCTGAAATGTATTTAATCCCTATTAAACAAACAATAGTAATGTTTCAAATGGTAGGATTTAACCAGAAGAAGATATTTTCTTTGATATTTACAGAATCGTGAAATTTATTTGTCCAATTGAGAAATATTAAATGCCTGACACCAGTGACGTCGATTTTAATACAACAAAAACCAAAACCATTTGACCCCGTAGAGGCTTTTTTTCTATAATGTTTTTGGTGTTTATGATATAACATTTGTAAATTAGAAATATCATCAGGAAGCTTTGACAACCGAGATTTTAAACAAAATAGCTTTGATCCTTAGTATTACTGCATTTACCAAAATACTTTAAAATCGGAACTGTTGTGTTTTAAAACCCTGTGTCAAACAGATCACGATGCATAAACTTTGGAATACGTGCATGCTGAAAAAGTCTCTGTTTCTGTCAAATAATATAGTCATTTTTTTTTAATTTACTCTTTCATAAATGATGTCATACTTCAAGTGTTATATTTTAATGTAGAATTTAGTTAAAGCAGAAAATGGTAAATTAGTAGAACAACATACAAACCAAGCATTAGGAGCTGATATGAACACAGAACGATGGATAGAGAATGGGGAGATGTAAGTTGTACGTACTTTGACGTGTTTGTCAGTTGACTACATTTTAACTTAGATTTAAGAGCTTCTTGTCGCTTATTTCTTTGTTGAGATTGACAACAACCAAGTTTTAAGTGAGAGTTACTTAAACGATTGCGATATTGTGACACCGTTCCCTCTACAGACCTCTTCCATCTACCCATGTTATATTGTGGATTCTAATTTGCAGCATACAATTTATAATAGAGGACACATATTTGGCAATGTCTGTTTACTATGTTGTTCATCAGTTACGGTTGACTTTGCTTCTTTTTTTTTTATAAATATGGAAATGTTTGTCCTAACCAAGGAAGAAGTACCGAGCGGAAAAAATAAACAGTCACGAATTTCGTTGATTTAAAACCACAACCATGTAAGAAAATTAATTTTCAATTACTTCAAATATTGGCACAATTTGGGTTACAATTTCAGCAATATTGTCTTATGATAAAGTTTTAGTTATCTTTCTTCGAATGAATTAAATGAGATGATGGTTAATTTGCTCATACTGCGGGGAACGAAACATAACCTTTATTTATGCGCTTCGTTAAATTACCAATACGCAGTTAAACGTTGTAAAAAAAATTCAAATGCATCAGCTGGTTGGTTTATTTCTTATTAATAAAAAGATGTATTCTATTATAAAGGGTGTTTATAGAGATAGCAACCATTATCGTACTGAGAACGTTTGATTGTTTCCAACATTTAACTGCCAATTCAATGTCATAATGAGAATCAATTATGTAAAGCAACAATGTTACATGATTAAAATAATCCCAACAAAAAACCCCGATATTCACAAATATATTTTGCAGTCTACTTATGCCGGTTTACAATTAATTTCTGTATAATTTTTTTGTTTTTTGTTTTTTTTTGTTTCTTTTTGTTTTTGTTTTTTTGTTTTGTTTTGTTTTTGTTTTGTTTTTGTTTTTGTTTTTGTTTTTTTTGTTTTTGTTTTTTTTTTTTCTTAAATTTAATGTTTTCTGATGCTTTTAGATACTTATTGATCTTTTAGTTGAACTTATCTTTGATATGTTTTTTTTAAGTGTGTATAATATATTTGCCAGTTCCAAATATTCAGGTCTTGTTGCCTATTCTTGTGTTATTTTCAAATCTAGACTAAAGAAAGTACTATCTTAACGAAAAAATCTCGATGCAGTAAGATGTTGTTCTTTCTACTTCAAATTTTCTGCACTTCATTCAGGAAATAGCACGTGGCACGCAATTTCGATACAGTGTTTTCGAATGCCACTATGTTATCAGTTTTTTGGGCAGTCGGGAAACAGTATTGCGAACAAAGGACTTGCGTTTCCATGGAAGAGAGTCTTTGAGATCAAAGGGTAAAACGCAAAAATATACCGACTGCCTCGGAAAAAGACAAATATGATTATTCAAAATCATTTATCAACCGACAAAAGACAAGGATGTGAAAACAATATTCATTCAATCCACACAAATACCATTTAAAGTAAAATTATGAGTTTAATAATTTGGAACGCCTTATGCTCGACTGAACAGTTACATTGTAGCTTGAGTGATGGTATAGCAATTGGCGTGTCCATTCATCTGTCCACCCGTTGATACGTCTTCAATACTTCTGTCTGAACTTCTTTACGGAAAGGGGTATCCTTATCCGTCGGTCCTCCTACACAACTACACAGAAGTATATGAATCTTTCTCATATTTTTTTTTGGTGTTCTGATTTTGCATTTGCAATATTTTAGAGTTAATCAAAATATTGTTTTGGGAGTTTTCCATAGATGAACATGCTTTTTTTTGCATATAGGATTACATCATTCATTCCAAACTCAACCTACAATATAGAATATGATTTAATATTGCCTTCAAATAATCATGATTGAAAGGCCCCATCGTGTTATTTGAATTATTTTACATCCTGTCTGACAATTTGTCAACATTTTGATTATTTGGGTTTTTAGGAAGCTGAGCGGTGGTATTTTTTCATAGTTTATAATATCAGGGTAAACATACGAGATAAACTCATTTATCTTTATGTATAAAATTCATCATGAAAACTTTCTTTTTGTCAAAAAACGTCATGTGCTGGATTATCCATGATATGCCAAAGTTTGATCATATAGTTATTGATTTGTATGCAGCCATTTGAAAACGTACATTGCCTTTATGTGAAACAATGTTTACAGTAAATACTTGCCTCTTGACATATCGACTAATTGCATTAAGGGGACATATGGATGAAGAAAATTGTGATTCCTGTGTATATGTCTTAAATCATTCGCACTTTTGATAAGGACATACATAAAATACAGTATACTTAATTTGTTATCGAGTTAACGAAATAATTATCGCATACTGTACCGTGTTTGTTAACGAGAGGACTCTCACTTTATGTAGGGAATTCCAAGGGTTTGAATGACTATCTCAATTTTATGGCTGAAGAAGTCTGAACATGTTTTTGATAAACTTTGTACTTTAACTGCACCAAACGAACAAGCAATGACAGCCATTTGGTATGATCATATACAGTAATTATTAAAATAACACTTTTAATTTTGCTTTCTTTTTAATTTAAAACAGAATTGTAGGCACTATAAGAAGAAAACCTAAAAACAAACTTTTCTACAAAACACAAATCCTAAAGCTCTTGTTAAGCAAGTGATATTTTAGCTGTTGAATGTCTTTAATGTTGACATATAAGGTTACAAACTCTTCCCCATTTTACAGAAAAGGAAGTCAATAAAATCTTAATACACAAAATAAATTAGTAAATTCCAAGTCAAATGATTGAAAATTCCTTACCAACACTTACAACACACACACACACACACACACACACACACACACACATATATATATATATATATATATATATAAGGGTCTGAAAAATTCCCAACGTTGTTAGAACTGTCAAATTTGCGAAGCTCGAACTCATGCCGCTGTGACATCTATGGCAACACCGCCTGCACAAATCAATATTATACAACATCTCAGGATGTAACGACTCTATTCGCTACACTGCTCCATCGGATCAGGTTTAATTGGAATATAGCCACAACTTGATACTGCACATGTGTGGATTTCAATAATGCAAACAAATGCAACCGTGTTATCATGCAGACAAAAGTAATTGTGGTGTTTACCATATAAAATTTAACTATGTATATGAATATTGTAAATTCATATATATTTGTTATTTTGTCATTAAGTTTCACGATATATAAACCCTTAATGATAGATTTTTAACCGAATATAAAAGCATCCGGACCTATGATTTTTCACTCCTTTATTGGCTACTGCCATCACTTGACGTCCATCGCCGTCGTCGTCGTCAACAATTTCTCAAAACTCTTCTTCTCTTGACCAATTGGAACCAAACTTAGTATGAATATTTCTTGGGGTATCTTGCATAGAAATGATGTGGGGATTTTTGATCCGTTGCAAAACATGGCCGACGTTACTAAAAATTGAACATAGGGGTCACACAGTAGTTGTTCGTATATATCTCCAAAACCGTTAGGTTAAGCCAAATTCTGACATGGAATAAAAATGTTTAGCATGATGAGAAATATCTGTGGTCAAATTTTCATTTTAATATGTGAAGTCATGTTGGAGTTATTGCCTTTTTTTTCGACGTTTTATGCTATTTTGAATGTTATTTCTTTCAAAAATCTTCTCCTCTGACACCACCTGAGCAATTGGAACCAAACCTGGTATGAATGTTTCGAGGGGTATCATGCATAGAACTGATGTGAGGATTTTTGATCCGTCGAAAAACGTAGCTCCTGTTAGTAAAAATAGAACAAAGGGGTTAGACAATAGTTTTTCACAAGAAACTCTGTTAGGTTTAGCAAAATCATTTCTATAGCTGAAATGATCCTTATTATCAGGCCTCCTAAAGTCGTCAGGGATCAAAGTTGTCAGGTGACTCCTGTAAGAGTTATTGCCCTTGAAAGAGGAAAAATGAAAGGTTTCATCAACAGTTTTCAGCCAATATATTTTAAACTATCACTGATCCTTATGATAGCCCTACTAAAGTCTTCTTGAGTCAAAATTGTTGGACAACTTCTTGTTAAATTAATTGCTCATGAAAGACAAACTTTAACCAGGTGAGCGATTCCGGTTCCTGGGAGCCTCTTGTATTTTATTATCTTCCATACACAGTTGAAATTAAGACTCAAAAGCATTACATTGTTATTTTTTTAAGCGGAACAGCTAGATACAAATACGTAGTACCTAGAAGAGAGTCTAACGATTCCAGGTCATTAATCATAAAAGCATAGAACTGTTGTTACTCCAAAAATATGAACTGATGGACACAAATAAGTAGTAATTGAAACAGTGTCTAACGATTCCAGATCATTATTGAATCAATCCGAAAATGATTATGTCAAAATCCTTGAAGTTTGTTCGCCAACATATTTGTTCAATGTGGTGGATGTGTTTTCAAATTAATTATTACAAGCAGCTCAAGCAATATCATTTTAATCATTTTTATCGAAGATCAGAATTGAACTAACAGTCGCAAAAGCCATATAGATTTTTTAGACCTGTTAGAAATTGTATCTGTCTCTTATACCGTTGCAGAAAAAAAAGTCCATTGGTATACCCTTCTGGAGTTCAATGCAAACAATTAGGTGTCTTTTACAAGTTTAATTCATTATATCTACGCCAATAAACAAAACTAGCCAACAACTTTAACTAAATATGCTAATGTACAACGATCCATTTTGCATTAACCCGAATATACAAGACCTTTCGGCATTGAATATTGAAACTGTCTTCAAATATTTAGCTTATAATGATCCAGTTGATGTGGATTGCAGGGAAAACCATATGAGATTATAAATTGTCACCAATACTTGATAATAAAATCTAAAATGAAGAGGGATGCTGAGTACAAATTGAAATATCTGTCGAAATATTTCATGCGGGCTGGTCATAATATTTACAAAACATGGGGTAGTGATTTAAAAAATATAGGGTTCCAGACTATTATTTGCTCATTTTTTGCCTATTTGTACAAATAACAATCTTATCCCATCGATATCAGTCTGAACAAACTCAAAAACAAAAATGTCGAATCAAATGATATAAGAACTGACAGCTAGGTTGGATACGAAAATGAGAAATAATTATTATTGCTATTTTGTTTAAAATCTATTTGATCTTGCCATACGATAATTTTCAATCTCACGCCAGTCGAGTGAGAATGAAAATTTTTGCTAGTTTCTGTGTCCTCGCTTGACATACACGCAACAACATGGGAATATTTGACGACCCAAATAACCGTCTGTCTATGTGTTACTGTATTTGAAATCATGGCTTATTTGTGACATTACTATCTAGTTTATAATAGAAAATGATTAAATACACTAACTTACCCGATAGGAATGAATAAATCCCTAAATTATTCCACAACCTTTAAACGCGACCGTCTTAGTTAACCGATTTTTTTTTCAAATGATGTTTATCATAGCTGCAAAACATACGTGACGTCACGTAGCACGTCGCTGAAAAATAGTCCCGAAAAGACACTTTGCAGCGCTTAAAAAAACCAATATATTTAGGTCAGGAAATTGAAAATAAAAGAAAACTAATACCTTACACTTCAGCAAAAACAGCGATAAACAGATTATCTTTTTTTTTTTCAACTCGCGGGAATTTCTCATGTCTCGTGGCGAAGCTGCTCGATGATATACTCATGAAAAAACTCCCTCTCGTTAAAAAAATGTTAAATAATCTAACACTGTCTTATTGTCGTCTTGTGACATCGGCAGGAGATGACATATTAACAAATACTTGCTTAGAAAACGCTATGGTAAATTTTGATAATGCATTATGTCCATCTTCAGTTTAGTTTTATTGTTATTGTATCTAGGATTATACATATAAATATTTCCTTTAACAAACCTTATTTTTTCAAACTTCTATGGTACATCTGAAACACTAAATAGTGTATGACAACCACGTTTATTGAAAAATAATCTAAGACAAATGTCCGCAAGCCATTAAGTTATTCCTAGTTTACATTGGAAACGCCGCTGTTCCAGGAAACACCTTCCCGGCTGTACTGTGAATTGAAATACTTAGTGTTCGCTCCTTTGCTTTAATGGCAATAGTGAGGAAAACCTCCTCTCATGGCCTATCGGAAACCAAAATAAGTATCTGTATTTACAAAATTATTAAATATCTAATAATGATAAATACTTTTACCGAAGGAGATATGAAAATACCGAACGTAGGGGAGCTAAAAAAATGTGACTTCCCTGTTAGGCTGAAATCGGTTTCTCAATGCTACCAGGCTTTGACTTTAGTTCTCATTAATACCGTTATGACGACTTCGTTCTCCATTACATCTCATATGTTATATAAAAGCTTTTTGTTTCGTGCTAGATTTCTTTTAATTAGGTTTCCGAAACAGGGTTACATTGCTTCCAGTTTAAAACTAAAAATACGGATTCCATCAAAACAAATATACGTATTTTAATGGAATCTAGGTTATTCATTACATGTTATTTTATTGTTTTGTACGTGTTATTTTGAATATTTTTGTGTTCTTTGTTGCTGTGTCTATTTCGACTATCTAGTCCTTTCCCTTGGATTACATTTTTTTTAGATTTTGCTCGAATCATGGTTCCCTTGATTACATGTACTCTTCAAATGTGTAAATAAGAGCTTTTGATTATTTCTAATTAGGAAAATAGTATCGGATAAAAACTTGTTATTTTATTTTATTTTATTGTCAAAAGCCAAAATTATTTCCGTTTCTTGAACTCTTATGCATCGCAATAAAAGTATATGTTGATACGTCTTCTCTTAAAAGTAATCAAGATTCAAGCAGAAATCAAATCACGTACAATCCATTCATAAAAATACATTCAATATTGTCAAATGAATTTGAAATTCAAGAAAAAATTGATAAATCTCCCCCTTTTCTACAGAACTAGACTTTAAAATGTACGTAGATGAACTCAAACATCAAACTTTTATTACATACGTGATTATCTGACTGATAATTTATCAACATTTTCAGCATGGAATAGGCATTTTACCACTCCGTTGTGTATTATACGACGAGCAGTATAGGCTCGTGAGGTAAGATCCCAACATTTATCGTGGGGGATTATTAATATTGAATTGTGGTTGCTTTATTTGTTCATCCCCACAATGATCTTTTAATAAGATTGGTGACCAGTGCGTCATAGGTACTGATGCTAAGGTATCTGCTTAAAACACTCAAAAAGGGCAAGGTCTAAGTTGTTAGAATGATGTCGTTCTTTTTGCGCCATCTGGATCTACAATAGGAGGAAATGCAAGTTTGGAACCACATGTAAGTGTGTCTACAAAAGATCAAATTGCATTGAAGACTATTCCATCAAATACAGCAAAGGGAAATGAACAAACTGCATAGATTAAGCTCTATCCCTTGGGTCATTCTCCTATTAAAGTAGATGTCAAATCACTAGTAATTACCTCTTACAGAATGTGGCGCAAGAAATTAGCAATGATTTATAAATTGGTTTCAAATTACAACATTCCAGTACAATAATGTCTGTGAAATCATAAAACTCCAAAAGTGTTTTCCGAGTACATTTTACTCGACGTAACAAGGTAGTAAAACTAAGTAAAATAGCTGGACAATTTCCTTCCCCACCCCTTTCCACCATGCGAATTTCTCCGATATTTTTGTATTGGCATCCAAAAAGAACGGCAATGTTAGATCATTCCATAAATATCTATCTTATCAATTCGAAATCTCCGTGAACATTTTCATTGACCCATTATTTTGTTCTGAGATTTACTCAAGTGTTAGTGATTATGTTGTGATGTTAAAAAGAATACGGAAAAGGCCGAGGGGGAAGTTGAAAAATTACCTATGGCAGACATCAAAAACGCATTAAGATTGCTTAGGGTCGTTCCCTCCGATTACGACCAGCTGAAGCTTGTTTTTTTAAGGATTATTATGAAAAATGTTTGCCAATAGATGCGTTAATAAGTTAAAACAATGTTTAGGTTTTCCATCGCCTTTCATTGATGTACTCAAACACAGAGTTAAAATAAACTAAATAGATTTCCAACAAGTAGGCATCTGGAGCAGAGTTATGTTGCTACAAGATTGAAGTCATTACTACAAAAATTTTATAGTCGCTATCATGAACTCGGGGATCGTTACGTTGTATCCAACTGCGGCACGAAAACTGATTTGTTCAACGCGTCATAGTTTTCATTTCCTATTTCGTCTACCCCGGACTTGACATTTATGTGAACTCGGCGAGTATTTTAAGAAAACGCTTACCCTACCTGTGCACCTGGTCCATGCTCCCAATTTTTAGTGGAGTCGTAGTTGCTCATTTGCTTTTGTTACTTTGTATGCATTATTTTAGTTACGTTATGTTCTTTGTTGTGTATGTCTGTTTTCCATGTCTGGTCTTCGTCCCTGGATTATATTCTTTTGAGTACCGCTAGAACCTTGGTTTCCTTGATTACTCTTTGCTACCGTAAAATAAAACGCCAGAATATAGCACCGGTTCATTGAATAAAATTGCTGTTTATTTAACTCGTTTTGGTTGGCAGAATTTCAGAACTCATTGCCAAAAAAGCAGATGACCACAGAGAGGAAATTCCAGACCATCTCCGATTCTTTAAACTTGAAAATCAATAGTATAATAGTTAGGTCTATGGCCGCCTTTAATAAACTGAAAATTTAAAATAAACGGCAGTTGCATCCCTGAAAACTTTAGATTCTTGTACAACTTAGACGATGTATGACCAGTCCCCCTTAACAACATACTGCACTTTATCGCATACCTTTCTAGTTTTCCGCTTCGACTGTTTCTACATATATATCTGGCATCAATTATTTTCACCGCATAAACGGATATAGTGACAAAAGCTACATGTTAGAGGGATTCCAGAGAAAATCGCGCAATACCCGGATATTCGTGTCCATTTCGACCGATGTATTTAGCCAATTATTTTGCTCTATGCCGAACGTTTGTCATTTGATATTCGATGAGCTTTTATTTTAGCAATGTTCGCCTTGCATTGTGATGGGGAGATGTGGTGTATTATTTAACAAATAAAATCATACTGATGAATTATGCTTAAAAATTGAAAGCTCAAAAACCAACTTATTGTTTATTCAACAGCTCATATCTGACACGTTACCAAGTTTCTTCCAAGTTACAAAAATGTTAGCCCTTTGTGAAATCCATGGCCAATGTAGACCACATTCATTCAAAATTTGTTGTGCAACTGAAGCTAGCGCCTCGATTTTGATGACAAAATTAAGAAAAAGGGTATTTGGTCATCGGATATATTTCAAACATACATACGTTTAAACATGTAAAATCCGTTTATTTTTTACGACACATGTCATATACTTATAATTAGGTTCTTAGAGAATATTGATCTCAGTTGTCTAATAGGCAAACAAACGTGTGCGGGTGACAATAGCTTAACTTAAAAAAAAAACAGGGCGACTTGGAAAGGCTTTCTTCCTGGTCTTCCATAAAAATACAATCGGGATCAAATGAACTTGGTAATATGACACGTTAGAAGTTTTATACAAAAATAGAATATGATTTAACACGTTTTCGCACAATGTGCCCAAATGTTCGAATAATTTGGTCTGATATTTTAATGCAGAGATATTTGTCCGTTGCTATGGATGGAAAAGTTCTTGAAATGGCTAGGAAACGAATGAACCTGCTTGTACGAAACCTTTTGATGGACATTAGAGATTGTGTCATACGACACTGTAACAAACGTGCCAAAATATTTTTTTTTTTTTGCGAGGAGCAAATTGCACTGAATTATCGGACATTGGTAATGTTATTTACTTGAATAATGTTAAAAGTGCTCTTGAAATCTGTACAGCAGGGGTCACTCTTTTTCCAGCCTACGGATGATCAAAAGCTAAAATAGAAGGTCGTGAAAGTAAGCTTATATTTTGGAGGCTATCTCCAGTGTTACCATAGACGCTGGTATTCACTTTTAACATGGGAATAGAAAAACCAATGTCTACAAATCAACTTTGCTCCTCAAAATTCTAAACTTGTAAGGAAATCCCCGCCCTGTAATTAAAATGTTTCTTTGAATTTTTACATAGAAAAAATGTGTATTCTTTATCTCCTATTTTATATAGATCTGGGTTCGTGTTCAATATTGTCAGTCGTAAGTCATTTGTAAAACTGCTACAGCAATCTAATTAGTTTCAGCCCTAGTTTCGCCCGTTTTGAAATAAGCAATTATGGCAAGAATGCATCAATGACTCCTTAGAGCAATGTAATGCAATTTAAGTTGTTGCATCTAATAATGGAAAGGTTAGGAAATAGATAAAAAAAAAAACTTAAGAAAAAGGTTCTTTTTAAATCATTTCTTTTGTGATTTTCTTGACAATGTAATACAGTTTTCTAAAACAAACGATTACGTGACGCCTGCCAGTTTAACATAAAGAATTAATTATAAATGAATTAATAGGGTACTTAATTATCTGATAGGTTATAATCTAATTAAAATATGACCATTACAGTGTCCCCTTCATCTTTTAACAGTCCCGTTTTATCGGCACGTTGCTACCACAATAGCCACTACCGTATAAAATTGTCCACTATACCCTCGCCTACCTATTATCTGATGTCTTTATTTGTTGTACCGTTATTTGTTGATATTGTTAAAAAAACGCTTCAGATACTTCCTAACTAGTCAGTTTGCAACTACCTGCCTATCATTGCTTGTAAACCCCATCATCAACCTGTACAGGTAATAGCATTCAAAGATTAAACTCATTGATCGTTCTAGTACTGTGAAAGTATCATTGTTCATAGAGTACCATTTTTGTGGTTTTCATGGGCGAGCTAATCAACGAATTTTAGAATCAAACGAATAATAAGTCCGTCCATCGGTTTGGGGTATTGTACATGGACATCATTTATGTTATTGTGTGACATACGTAGTTATCTGAGGGATGTAAACGAGATTGTTCGAACTAAAGTGACCCACAACACGACATGCATACCTAAAACATTGTTTGGTTTCGCTGAAAAACTTTTTGTAAGTATTTTTATTTTGATTTTGTGTAAAATTAAATACTAATGTTATTTTGGAAACATAACCGACTTCCGTTCTGAAAATCGATGTTTCAGTAAAGTGTCTTGGTCACTATTTTATTCTGTATTTATTATCTGGTTGTTTTCATTTCATTATTTCACTAGTAAATATTTGATTTTCTCTTTGTAGGTATCATTATAGTCACTATTCCTAGAGTGGTCTTAATCATGGTTCTAATGTTAGGACCATTTATTGAATATGTATATGTTGAATTGTCTTTCAATCTTAATATTTAAAAAAAAAACATTTATTTGTGTTATATTTATCACAGTATTTTCAACAATGATAATTATTAAAGCATTACAAAAGTAACAAACTTGATGTTATGAAAACATGTTTTACATCACTATACATAAAAAGAACACACACAAATCTTTCACACTTAAGGGTAATAAAGCACTATACCAATTTATCTATCACTATGCTTGTAAAAAGTCTATAACAAACCAGGCTTTCGGAATCAAAGCTGGGTTAAGTCTTTGCGGGTTTCCATCTTGCTGTGTGTTAGAGATGATCCAGTTACGGTGGATGTATCTCAGCACCGAAGTTTTCAGTTCTACATTTACACTGGCGGTCTGCCCACTGTTGTCTTATTGCTTGCTGATGAGCTGGGTGTCCTGTGCTGAGTACCAGTTGTGGAAGTGTGCTTTGATTTCTTCTTTGTACTTGGTCAAAAGGTTGTAGCTTATCTGTGCAGGCAGCTTGGACGACAAACAGTGGTATGGTATCGTTCTATTTGAGCAGGTGAAGAAGTTGTTCCTCACGGTGCGCTTTAAAGACGTCAAAGATAGCTATTGATTTCTGGTTGTCTCAGGTGAGTGAAAGCGACTCTCGGATATCTACTACATATGATGACGTTGTTGGCGTATCGGATCATGGTCTCTTGTTGCTCCAGTGGGATTATGTGTAGATGATGTCGGACGTTTCTGAAAAGTAAACATCCTGTGGTAAACACCTGTCTGTTTTGCCTTCAAAAATGAGTTGTGACTACATAAGTATCCCAGTATTGTCCATGTTACACGGTGGTTTTTACTTGGATTGCTAATTCCAGGGGAAAATACTCAAGAACTATCATACCAAAAATGATTGTTGATAGATTTAGTTCAGTAGATAAACAATTATCTAAAGAATGTCAGCAATATATCTGTATGAAGACGAAGAAACTGAATGTACATTTTTGCCACGAACTTTCTAGTTTCAAGACCATATTTCGGGTTTATATAATTCATATAATCATTTTTAAAATGATCGAATGTCCCACAACTTGACGTATGTTTCTATACCACTAGAAAAGAGTTTGCTCACTTCGGATTTGCTTTATAGTATATTAGAAGATTTATATTCAAAATAATAAATTTTATGAAGGGGGTTTAAGCTACAAAACGAACAATGACTGTACTGATATTGAACTGGAATATTGCCACCATATTTCTGCTTGGAAATACTTTTTTATTCAACCTACTTTTTTTGGGCATGTGATATCGGATATTTCTAATCTTATTTATATGACAAGGTTCAATCAAATCTTATCCAAGGGATATTTTATTTCTTAATCTTTGTATCTCGTTCTAAAGTGCATACAATTATTCATTTAGGAAACAGATTGGATTCATTCCGGACATAATAAATATTTCACACAAATATGATCTCCAGCAATACCTTTTGACCTATATACACACTGGTGAATTTCCATGGAAAAACATTGATAATAATGCCATCAATACCATTGAACTAAATAACAAAATGTTTAGAATACAGAGTAATGATGACTTTGCAAGATTTAAGGAACTCATAGACTTAGGCAAACCATCAAACTTATGAGCTACGGTCTCATTTCATCTTTATGCCTAAAAACAGCCAAGAAATTGTCAAAACTATGGACTTTACCGATCATATCCGGAAATTGTTATGTATTTCATATTCAAATGATATATTACTGCATCAAATTTCAAACTGCCTATTCTTAAATGACAATCGACAATTAATGAACGGAAAACTATATTGTCTTTTGGGACACGACATCTACAGTGCACTTTGGACAATATAGCACAAAGCAATATTCTTTTAGGAGGAAGTTAAACTCACGCTGACCCAGAAATTATCTTATCCGCAACTGGTCCATTTCTTGTGAACTGTACTCTCTAAAGACGTGCCTGTATATACATTTCTATTTTGATAAACATTATTTTTTCCATTTGCATAATGTAATTGTATTTATATGTCATATCTCCTTTTGGAGGAGTTAAAGTTATGTATGTATGTATCTATGTATGTATGTATATTTCCCCATCAACATCGGTTATGGTGTCTTCGGGAAATACCAACATTTTCAAAAGATATATTCAAGGAATGCAAACGTACAAAGGACAATATAGATATATGATTTCCTTTAAGAATCGACGATGTAAAGTAAAATTGTAACATTGTTACAATAAATGGACTACATGAGAATTTTTTTTTTTTTTTTTTTTTTTTTTTTTTTTTTTTTTTTTTTTTTTTTGTGGGGGGGGGGGGGGGTTGGTCTTAAGACAAACAAACAAATAAATAACTTCTTCAATGCCCTAAAATACAGCAATAATATAGAGAACGCAACAGTTTGAAAGAATTTGTTTCCCCAGAAAAGTAGGTAAATATATGTCAACTTATGAATATATCTAATTTTGATTATTCATACCTAAATGTCAGCCTTATTATTTATTAAAAATATGACATTGGTTACCAAATTAAGCAAGCAAATTTCTCATGCATAGAAGTAAAACAATCCGGATAGGTAAGGACAACAATCAACCGTAGTTTAATGATAAATGTAAAGAGAATAAAGGAAGAAATTATACAATGTCAGAGAGCGATGTAGTTTAAAAAAAATATGTAAAACAAAAAAAAAATAATAAAGAAAAAGAGAAAAGAGTCAAAAGGAAACGTTGTCAGATAGAAACCACTCCAGATTTTGTGTTTGAAAGTGCTAATTATGAGTATTTATGAAATAAAATAGTATTGATCTACATGTTGCCGCAGACGTTTTTGTTGCACTGTCTGTCTGAATTGTAACAAGACATTGATGTAAAGTAGTAGAACACATTTTGAATTATAGATAAATAAAAAACGACCGGTTTTTTTTTGCTTTATAAATTAAAACAAAATAATGTTTTCGTCACCAGAACATATTTATGTCTTTTTGTATACATAAGATCGTGTTTGATTCTCCCCTTTATTGCTCAAAATGCTGTTTTTGTAAACACAAACAACGCTGGAAAAGGTTTTATAATCTATTATAATTTATTATGTGCAACGAAAAGTTTCGTATTTTTTATGTTTTGGTCCGTTCAAGTATCTGTCCGTACGTCCGTACCTGTGTCCTTGTGTCCGCTGTCTGTGCATCTGTCTGTCATAACGTCTCTTGGCATAGGTAAAGCCTCCGTTTTTTATCAATTTACTTCGAAACAATAATATCTTGGACGTTTTTCACGTACATCGGTCGATGGGCAATATTTTGTTTGGTTACATACATGTAAAGGATTGAATATACTAAAGTGTTTAAATGTTTGCGTGTTGGGTGTTGTGAGCGTGCTCGCTTTTTTTAAAAAAAATTGTTCCCCTTTTAGTTGGACAAACATTCAACTACATATTTTTATTGGAAGCTAAACCAACGCAAGAAAAAAAAAGTCGAGGGCCACTGGCAACTTCAGTAGGCAGAATAAAGCATGTCTTGTAAGACGACAAGGGTCCATTAGGGGCCGGAGGGGCGTATTTATTAGAGACTAAAAAGTAAGGCAACAATGAGAATAATGAATGCAAATGAAGGCCACATTTTCACTTTTTTACTATTGGCTATTAATTAGAAAAACGTATAATACGTTAAGAGGTTAGAGGCAAATTATAAATGCCCATTCTTAAAATGTCTTCATTTTTTACGCGAATTTGTTTTATTGCTTTTTGATAATTTTAATTTTGATGATTGCCCAATGTGAGTAAACGGTTCATAAAACTGTCAAATGTTGTATGCTGCATGCCAAAACACTTTACCTATTTTGAGACGTTCTTGTTACCTAATACAACCTCAAAAAGAGCAGCTCCAGTCGGCTATATGTCTTACAGTATCTGAACCGATCCGTGCAACAAAAATTCCGATCCGTCATCGATCACCGATCAGTTTACGGTCAATCATCGATTCATCAAACCGATCCATTTTACTGGTGACCGCATCACGTGACCGCAGAGCGGTCAATGTATTGTACGGTTTTTGTGGCTTTCGTCGTCAATTTTACACACATTTGCATAATGTGATAGATTTAAACATCAATTTATACTTTTATTTTATTTTATTTTATTTGAAACAAATCTTACGCCATTTTACATAACAAAACTGTGATCAGATCGGTTACCGGTCATCGGTCATCGATCCTCAACGATCAATCAGACACCGGTCATCGATCCGTCAAATCGTTGCGCAGATTGGTTGAAGGACTGTACACAGAGGTATGAAACTTTGTACGGCATAGTTGGGTTATTTTCCAGAAAGCATTTGGTAAATAGGAGTGACTGCATATAAATGTGTATCTACCAACATCTATCAAATACTCCCATTTCCAATTTTTTTTTCCTGATTATGAATTAAAACACGACAGAGTATAATAAAAGCCACCAAACCGCAGAATATGTACATGAAAATAGACGCTCAAGTATGCAGAGAAAATGGTCGACATGCCTGCTCATATATATATCTGCAAACCACTGATTGTATTCCTGTTTATTGAACACAGTACACAAACGGATTTGCTGTCTGTCAATAGAATGTAATTTACATGGTAGTTCAACAATAGTACGTGGTAAATTTCTAAAGAAGTACCAAGTAATGAGAGGTTTCGGCATGGAAAGGAAACATTCCAATAGCTTAGAAAAAGCCTAGTTGTTCTAAAAAGCATCAAATCTTTGCTTTAGTTGCTCCAGTATAAAGCGATAAAACTTTTTCGCCTATTGCCTGGGCTTTTATTCGACAACTGGTGATTCTCTGACTGCGTTGCCGAGTATTTATTTTTTTTTTCGGCTTACCTCCTCACAAACATGAAATGCGCCACTAACTATAGAGTAAAAATAATCCTTTCCGTCTATTGTTTCAGCAACCATGTCAAATTTGACATCGTAATGGCAGAAAACAGTGGGTATATATCAAGTACAAACATGCAAAGGTTGTCAGCTACGATGTACAATCAAACGTAATATGAAGCAAGGAATCTATGGAAGTATAAGTGCTCAATCAGAAATTATTAACTTTGATATAGTGCAATTGCAAAGAGATGGCAATACAAAGTGTGACTAGAGCCTTTGTAAGCAAAGACTCAATGCATTCGGACAAACCTTTTTCCTATGTATACAAAAGGATTTCAGATAAATGTTCCCTTTTCTACGTACATTGCTGTAAGATTTATCATCGGCAATTCATGTAATAAACCTTCTGTATAAAGAAGGCAAAGTCTTTAAAGATTTCATCAGTGTCATTTTGTTTACAGTAGTCACGTGAATGGTATACAAATATGTTCTCATTTGATTTTTTGTCAATTCTGTATCACGCCTTAGTTATGCTATATTTTTAATCACAATTGAATACGATGGAGTTTCCGATCTTTTTACATAAAATGCAAGACGACCAATTGTGTAAGGTATTAGATATATTCAATTGGTTTGGACATGTTACCCAAAAAGTAGTTTTTCTTCGAGTAAGTTTTTTTACACTTTAAATGATAATGGAAAGCTCGATTAAGATTGAAGAGTAATCAAGGATACCAAAATTCTTGTGAAAATCAAATGAAAGTAATCCAGGGAAAAATATAATATTTTGTATAATATTGTTTTTACTTAATTAAATGATGTTTTGATATAAAAGTATCTGTAAACTAGTTTCGTGTCATAATTGTATTTTTATTATTATTCTATTGATGCTAAACTTTTGCTACAAAGTTGTTGTAGTGATGATACCATTATAACGGAGTTACGTTTTATTCATTTTTTTGTGTTAGTGTCTTCTTTTTTTATGTTTGCATACCGACTTTTACGAATGCAATAACAGTAAGACTTTAACAAGGTGTAATAATAATGAGAAGCTTTACTGAAGTGATCATCGCGTGCGTTATTTTTTATTAACAGTTGCTATGGAAATTTTTGGTTGAAGAAAATCGTTCACTTGAAAATGCACGTTACACTTCTTTACAGATATATTTTAATTCACTATGATAATAGGCGAGACAAGTTGGAAAAAAAACCTCCCGTTAAGGTTTTTAATGCACCTACCCAACACATGGCTAATTTTGGTATCGATTGAAAGAACAGTCATCATAGCTTAATATTTGATTGGCCGTAAAAGTTTCCCGTGGTCCCGTTCCTAAAAAATCTCGCGAGATCACAAATATGTCGAAAAGCTTATTATTATACAGTGAAATTTTAAAGTATATTTTTAAACTTTTGATGCTGAATTATTCCTTTTCTGAATAGAAAGATAAAACATCGTCATAAAAAGGAAAAATCATCTTGAAAAAAAAACAATATTAAATTAGAGATAATCAAATACAACGACATCATTGTCGACTCCTCTTAAAACAACACAAAAAAAAAACAACATTATATTACTTTAGATTTCTTATCAAAACAACCTATTTGAACTTTCATAAGTCTTTTTTAATCTTATTTCGAATACGTTTAAGCGATTTATTCACTTAACGAAGATCAATGATCCGACTTAATATTTTCCAAGCCTTTAAAATAAAAAGCAGTGGAGCTGTCTCCCGGATTGTCTTTCGTGTTTATCCCGGCCTCGTTTTATTTATTGTGAAAATTGAATTATTCGTTCAAAAGACTAACAACATTTGTGTATCATGATCGAGTTTCAGTCCCGTCGAATGCATAACTTTCCCCTGAAACGTTTACAACGCCAATAAACTGGCATCGTTGTATTTTATGCCAACCTGTCACACAGCAGAAACTAATCGCTTATCAACTGATAAAATATTCTCAACTTTTATAAATGCTTTAAGGCAGAAAAGATGATGTATGTAGAATGTTACTTATTGAATTTGATCCATTCGATGACATTCCTTCAAACAAAATTAGGCATCACAAAAGTTATTACAAGACGCATACAAGTAAACGACACCTTATATTCTTTGTTGTGATTGTCTGTTTTCCATATCTGGTCTTTGTCCCTAGATTACATTATTTTGATTACCGCTAAAACCTTGATCCCTTTGATTACTTTTAAATTGACATTGTTTTCAATAACAAAATGCCCAGAGTGTTTATGCTTCAATCAAAATGACTTTTTCTGTTGAGAATCAGCACAGTTAATAATACTGCTTGGGTTAATTTGATGACTTGTGGCAATTTTCATACTGAGAATTTATCAATAATTGCAAAAATGGGTTTATTTGATTTTCCCTTCAAAAGTTGTTTAACTTAAATCATACAAGTTATTACCTAACACAATATCTCAAATTTGGTATAATTGGTTAAAAAAGTGAGAATATTAAAATGTCAGATTATGTTTCCCGTTAATGTTAAAATAACGTAATTCAAACAAGCTTTTGTAAGATACAGTACATTTATATAGCATACTAGTTTTAAATGCGTCAGAGTAATGACTTATAAACTTATCAAGATTAAAAAAAGGTGAAAAATTGTCACAGCTTTACCCCCCCCCCCCCAAAAAAAAAAAAAAAAAAAAAAAAAAAATACCTCAACATAAACAAACATTTAAGGACTTTATTGCGTTTATCAAAATCTGGCACTTTGTAGTGAAATATAAAAGCGAAAACCAAAGGAGGATACTTCAGGCATATCACCAGGATTGCGTAATTAACAAAAGGAAAATCAAAATCATACTCCTTTTCATTAATTTAAGTTTGAATGTTTGCCATTTTATCATCTTATATCTAAATCAAGAAATTAAAAATAACTCAAAGTACATTATGTTAACACATTTCTTCCTTCAACATGTCATTATGTCATCAGTCTAATTTCAGTATTCATTTGTTTATTTATTTTTCAATGTCATTACATGCCTTTTTGAGAAAAGCAATTACTTATCAAATACTTACTTGAAATATTTTGGCACTTATAACGTTTGCAAAGAGGAAGACTCATCGAGAGGTAAGTACAACTGAATAATGATGCAATATACGTGAGCAGACCAAAAAGGATCGTATTGGTAAAACACTCTGAAAAGATAAAACAACAATTACACATGTATGGAAAAAATAGTTTAATTGTGTGAAAAGACAGCACCTTTTGAAATTATCTCTTCATATTTTCGTTTTCCTTCTAATGTTTAAAAATAATATTGTAAAATTTCTGCAGTTTGTACACTCATATTCCATGTCGAAAATACACCAGATTTTTAATTTATAAAAGGCCATGAATTAATCAATTTATCACTGATTTTTATACCAGAAATAAATTATTTGCTTTTTCTTTTTGCTGTCTATATCACGATTTATAACGAAATGAGTCAAATTAAGATGTGCCAGTAGTTTTTTAAACAATTAAATTTATAATTAAGTGCCAATTGAATTAAAAAAAAACTAAACTAAACAAAACAAAAAACTTTAACATGGGATTGCAAAAACATTATACATTGTTTTTTTTTTTTTTTTCTTTTTTTTAAAGATGTTTCACCTAGGTATCTTTATATATTTCCTGTATAGATTCCTCATATTTAAAAAAAAAAATTCCAAATCAATTTCCAAAATAAACAGAAGATATTTCAAAATGCTGGAATGTTTTATCGACAATATATTTATCCAGTTTAGTGGACGCGTTTTTAAACAAACGATCGGCATTCCAACGGGAACAAATTGTGCTCCTCTACTTACTTACATATTCCTACACTCTTATGAGGCTGACTTATGATCTGATCCGAAAGAAAGAATTTGGTTTAGCTAGACCCTTTAATTCCAGTTTCCGCTATATGGATGACGTACTATCGTTAAACAATCCTGGTTTCGGGGACTTGATATATCGCATCTAACGCAAAGAACTTGAGATAAAGGAAAATACAGACACTGCGAAGTCAACCTCATATATTGACGATCAATGGTAAAGGAAGGCTATTGACAAAATTTCTCGACAAACGTGATGACTTTCCTTACATCTGTGGCAACATCTCTTTGACATCTGCGTATGGAGTTTTCGCATCACAACTCACGAGTTATGCAGAGCTTGCCGTAATTACGCAGGCATTTTGTATCGCGCTAGACGTCTTACCGTTGGGCTTCTGAAACAGGGCTATGTCGCTACAAACTTGATTTGCTCATTTGATTTTGTTACTTTGTTTTTATTGTTCTAGATATTTAATGTTCTTTGTTGTGCATGTGTGTTTTCCATGTCTGGATTTTGGTCTCTGGATGCTCTCTTCTGTTTTCCGCTAGAACCTTTGATCCCTTGTTTACTCTTTCAAACGTCTTTATCTTTGTTATGCAGAGATCAAATAATAGTCTTTTTTTTCAAATAAAGAAAGCATCCTGAAATGGAATCACATTGTCTGGTCGGTGGGGTTATGGCATGCAGGTTTCTGATTTTTTTTTCACATTTTGCCCGACTCTTACAAAACAAAACACGCTTAAACCGTAGGTACATGTAAGACACTATTATATATTTAGATTCTCCGGGATTGTCGTCCGATATATTAAGAATCGGGAATCGGACACCATAGGGGAATCTAAGACACCCGAGTGTAATATTCTATTGTTCTCTTACGAGGCTCCGTGTGGATTTGATTTGAAATTACCTGTATTTAACAATTGATCAGGTCAGTGGTATGTCACGACCAAGTGTAAAATTTAGATAACTTAAAAACATTTTAAACAAACTGGAAGAAATAATAAATTACCGTTTATTCCTGATGAAAATATTATTTCAAAGAACTCTCAAACTTCATTTTATAGTGGTAAGATATGTATTCGGTCATTAACTCTTTATTCGATTGCGTCATTATTTTACAGGAAGGTGCACGTGTTCTGAGTCAGTCCTCGCATAGCTCAAAATAGGAATTTTCCTGTTTCTTTAGGGTAAAATATTACCTTCTTTGTTTAGGACAAAAACTTCAACACTTGCCACATTAAAGTTTGTCCCGTGTTTGCAGGTCCAGTTACCATTTAAGAGTTTATCCATCATCCTCTTTATGACATAGGTAGTAATGTTCGTTTTGGGATTTTGACTTATTTTTCCTTCCCCTTTATAGTTGAAGCATTTTAGTATTGTGGTTGGAGGTTGGCAAACAGCCATAATATACCCAAGGGGATCCATAATAGATACCCTATATCGAAGTCTGTCTGCTCTACACTTTAATGTTAATGTACTTCTTGACAGTTGCCAGTTGAAACACAAATTGTGACTGCACTGTTCAGTTTCTACAATAATACACGTAAAAATCTGAATTTTGTTTTATCAAATTGACTTCAAAAGTGTTGTTTTGAAGGTGATTATCATATAAGAACAATTATTTTTTCCAGTTGGTTAATCGACATTGCTGTCCAGGCTCAGAAAGTAAATTTTGAACATAAAAGTATTAAAAATAAAAATTATTATTGTATATTTTGCTCATTTTTAAACTAATTCGATACTAATTTTGATTATAGGTCGATTGTAAAAATTGTCGCTTTGGCCACCATTTTTATTACTGTGCTTTATAACCATTATCATTTGTTTCCTTTTCATACATCTATTGACAGTTACACCACAGTACATTACATTTTCTTAGAACGACTGCAAAGCCATGAGTGTATCATGGTTATTGCTAAGTAGTTCAGGTATTACTTGTTATAAATTGACAGATCAGAAGTAGCAATATAGGCTGTATTCCAATTTTAGACAAGACTTGCATTTCGTCTGTTAAGGATCTAAAAATAAAGACAAAACAGTTAGTTCTTATATAAATGACGTTGTTGATAACATTGATACATAAGGTTGTTTGCCGGAGACACTTCACGTATTATTTTTAAAGATGAAAATTATATATATGTTAGTATTTATCTAGTGATCTGGGGATTTTTTTTTTTTTTTTTTTTTTTTTGGGGGGGGGGGGGGGGGGGGGACAAAAGGTTGAGTTGTAACATTAATCCATCCAAACTCAGTCACTTACTTGTTCTAGAAGAAACACTTAGCAATCTGTATTGGACTTTGTTCACGACAGAGAGCATATTGAGAATGTGAATGAACACTGTCACCTTGGTTTGAATTTTACTTTAAATGCGACCTGGAAGTTCTACAAATAATTTATACAATAACGCTTGTTCAAGATTACACTCGCTTCGCCAAATAAAGTATATCCTAATAGAAGTACTCTTATCATAATTTATTTATCATTCAATAGCCCTATACTTCAATATTTTGAATTTGTCTGGGATAATTGCACTCGGCAAGAATCATCTTTATCAGAGATTATACAAATTGAAGCAGCACGCATTATTTCATTTTTAGGAGGATAACAAATGTAAACAAGCTTTTTTCAGAGTTAGGTTTTGAAAATTTATCGGATAGAAAAAAGCGACATAAATGTATTACTTTTTAGGAAATAAAAAAATGTATTTTCCCTTAGTTATCTTAATGATATAGCTCCTTGTTTTCCATGACCAAATAAATGTAATTGAAGACTTGACGAACATAACCATATCCAGCCTCAGTGTAGGGCAACCTCTTTTTTTACTAGTTTGGTGTCAGTAACGGGCAGACATTGGAATATTTTAAATACGTCTGTCAAGGATTATACATCTGTAAACTAATTTAATAAAAATAATTGGTATACTTGTAAATCATCAAATCCCCCTAAATATTTTTATTGTGGTAAAAGGAAAAGTAATATTTATCATTGTCAATTCAGAAGTGAATCCGGCAACTTAAACTCACATTTATTTCATGATTTTATAATTGATGACCCTTCTTGTCCAGATATTCTGCTAAATATGGAGACAATCAACATTCTTTTTTCTTCGATCGTCCAGCTTATGATGATATTAGAATATTTTTGAGAAACTCTCTTGATTGAATTTTCCATTATTAAGTTCGTATCAATTCCTCTCTTACTGTATTTACACAGTTGTCTGTTTTTAGTACATTTTGTTATGTTAAGTATGCATCATTGTGAAAATATTGTACTAGTTTGATGATACATATATTAATCAAAAATAAAATTTTTAAAAATTGTTTAAAGTTATTTGTTTTGTATTTTAATGCTAGTAAATCAATTCATTTGACTTATCCAATTTTATTGCGAGGACTTACATAGGTTTTACCTACTGCCTTCTCCTTTTTCACTTTGAATTAAATGAAATATGGTTTAAACTTAATAATACCATATTAGTTTGAAGAATAGAGCTATACATTCAGTCACAATATGTTCAAAATTTACTCTAAAAACAATTTTAAGGAATTTCAACCGATATGGGGTTAAAATGTGCTTGTTGTAGTAGTTGTGTGTCCTGTCAACTGAGCTTAAGCAGCTTATGTTAATGAAATCATGATATATCTTTTGACTGAGATACCAAACTTGTCAATATAATTTATAAACTCGAATTGTGATGCTTTTAATAAAACTTCGAATAACGAAGTTTAGGCAATGTGTAATAAATTATGATTTTGAAAATCGCCTGAATTCTTCAAGACGTTTAAACATTGAAACTTTTTAATAGGAACATCAAATAGGCATTTCATTGACATACAAATAAAATCAAGGTTTTGAAGCCGAATATATGTCTGAGCGATGCGTTATTTCGATAGAGAAGGGGCACATTTCGAATTTTATTCAAATGTTCTATGCTTTGAGACAGTGGCTTATAGATCATGTTTTTGTTACAAATAAATTTGCAAATGTACGAGAAAATCCCATTGCAATTAATGACTCGAGATATACTGAGTGAAAATATGTACACTCTTTCGATTTCTTACCTGTAGTAAATATGCTCTTTGCATAATACATTAACATACGCATAACAGCAGTACCGCTTGAAGCATGGAACTTCACAAAATAATGATTTGTCCAACTGAAAAATATTTAAAATAGTGAGGACTCCACCCTGAACTTTACACTTCCTTCTTCTAGCTAGATATGCGCGCGCACGGTATTTGATATTTGTTTTGAGGTTATAGCGATTCGCAATGAAAAGCATGTAAGTACTTTGATATTAATTGAATCCAGTTTATCATCAATATAAAGTCGACAAGTTTTTTTTTTTTTTTTTTATGATTCGTTTAAAACGCAAATATTTACAAAACGCATGTAAAGGTATCTAAGAACGGAGACCCTAACAACAAATAATAACAATACAACTGAATAGAAACGTTATCAAAGTGCCGTTCTGTATTAACTATTTACCTGAACGATACTTTGAAATACAGATCTATAATTCCTATTCGCTGAATGAATCATAGTCTAACTTGTCCTTTAAGTAACCTTTTAGAACTACAATTTTAGAATATGCTTCTCCTGTAATTATTTAACCTTTCTTATATTTATTCATTTGAAGAAGAAAAAATGTGTATACTAATGTTTGAAACTGAATGCTGTTTTCAACTTTGAGTGTACAAAAAACACAAATCAGTGAAGTAACAACTTTACAGTATAGCATTAAAACATTATCGTCATGTTTTCGGCATGCAATGAACTATGTACTTGTAATCACATATCTTATCTGGACTTTCAAATTTGTTATTATCAAATACGGGGTAGATAAATATTACTAAATTGACTAGACTAGTATAAATAGTACGATATTTTAAATTTACACTTTGTGTATTATGAAAAAAATGATTTGGTGTTCCGCGTCCACAAAAAGTGTAAAAAGTTTATGAACAAATTTTACCTGTAAACATGTCTTGACAGGACTTTAAATGCACTTGTAGATAAGCGTGTCATGGAAAGAAATCAAATTTAAACTTTTGAATTGCCTTGAAATAATGAACGTATATAAATCTGAAAGTCAAAGTGACTTACAGATAAACTGAGCTTGAGTGGCTACCAGATGCAAAACAGTTGACAAACAAATATCATTGCATTTCACAAAGGTTGATAAAAGGTATCTGTTTCAATGAAAAAACTTAATATGGCTATACAAATGTTACTTACCATGTTTGATTTAATCATTGTATTTTGTATCGTGTGTAAATTGAGTGGTGAGGTATAGTACCATTTTACATGTGTAGGATGTGGTTTTAGAGTTGTTATTGTTTTTATTTATCGGATTTTCGTGTACACTTGGTGTTTAATTTGTGTTTCAATTAACACAATTATGTGAGAGTACACGAAGTTGGTGTATATTGGTATTCAATTTGTCGTTGAACAATTTATAAGGGCTTTTGAGTTTCTGATTAAGAGAGTTTGAATGTAGAATGAAGTACATGTAGAGAAATAGGGTGAGGAAATTTGAATAGGATTTTCTTTAAACAGTCCATGTTTTAATAAAATGATTGAGACTTACTTGATGTGGCTAGGGGATGTTTGAGGATAACTTAGCGAGATACATATTGTTTTATGTGTCATGACTTTGCGTAACTGGAAGTAAACGCTGATTTGATACTGATGATATTTCTTTAAAGTATTGATAAATACACTTGCCTAAACATGTTGTAACTGTGTTCTATCTTGTTGTTAACCTTCCAAACGTGATGTGTACTCAATCGATCTTAATTTCAATTTGACAACTGAGAATACACCGCCTACCTGCTTTAACATTTCTTTCTGCTCACAAAATATTTTATCCTGAAGCATGATATTTCATTAAATGTAACACACCTAACTTAGTTTGTGTACCCACCTGAAATTATGAACAACATGGCAGATGTCGTCAAATATTTGTACCGACGTGTGTTTATCTCATCAATTTCTATATTTATAGAGCTTTCTCACCTGATTTAACTTTTTTCTACTAAAGGAGTAGGAATTTTTTATCGTTTGTTTTTTTTTTAAGATATACGAACTTCTGTGTGCAATGCAATAACGTTATGTTAATCATTGAAAACGATGCAGAAGATTGTCCTATACTTAACTTATTTCATCCTATATTTCAACGACAGAAGGATATTGCAGATTCACCAGGCTAAATATATGACTGTTTTTGTCAAGTCCTTTCATTCAATATCGGGAAATAATACCAAATAATCAGAATTGAAATAATTCAAATATTCCAAAATTAAAACAAACATGGCATGAACATTCAAACAGGAAACAAAGACGATCTTTATACACAATGTAGCGAACCGAGTTAAATAAATAGATTACATGTACATACTAAAGACAATAACTGTGATCTTCCTGAGCACCTGGCCAATGCTCCCAGTTTGTTGGTGGAGTTCGAGTTGCTCAATTGCTTGTGTTGCTTTTTATGTAATATTTTGATTACTTAATGTTCCATGTTGTGTATGTCTGTTTTCCATGTCTGGGTTTTTGTACATTCGTTTGATTTTCGCTAGAACCTTAGTTTCCTTGATAACTCATCCGCCCGTTAATCAAATTGTGCAAAGGTTGGAAAAAAATAATAGTAATAACACTCTATAACTGGATAAGCAAAATTTACCATAAAGCCTCTTATCAAAACTATTAACTTCAATACTTACATTTGTCAAAAAGGGTCTTCAGTCATACCACGACACTAGTTACTCCGGTAGTTGCACCAAGACAATATGGATCTTTGAGAATTCGAACATTCTTCTGAAATCTATGCTAGAATGTTAGACAGATATAGTAGCACCAATCTTTATGATTGTTCAACCCTTTATACTACTATTCCAATTATTTAGGTGACTTCCCAACTCAAATGTATAATATTTTGTTGTAATTTAAAAATGACGGAACACCTAGATACATATACAGTAGGTCCCATAATTTGTATAAAATGATTCCAAATCATCTTCGTAATATACTAATATACCAAAGAAGATGTTGTAAAAATGCAGGAATTTCTGATCGACAGCATATTTGTCCAATGTGGCGGGCGTGTTTTTGAACAGACGATCAACATTTTAATATGAAACAAATTGTGCTCCGCTAGTCGCTGATCCATTCCTTTAATCATAAGAGGCTAACTCATGATGCTGATTCAAGAGAACATCAAATAGTAAGATCCTTTGATCTCAGTTTTCTTTTTATAGATGACAAATTTCCTTTAAACAATTCTACTTTGAGGAACGTTATACACAGCTTGCACCAAAATAATTTGAGAGAATCAATATAAAAGACACGTTGATTTTACACTCCGTTTTGTCTACTTTTCATTTGTGGGAGTATCCCTTCAGCGCCTATATATGCAGTTTTCTTATCACATCTCATAGGGTAAATTGTTTGCCAGAGGTTGCTGAAACTATGCGGATTTTTTGTACCGTGCTGGCTATCTTAAAATAAGGCTTATGGAGCGGTGTAATGCTGCTGCAAGATAACTCGGCGTTTTTTACAGTGTACCTAGTCCGTGCTCCTAGGTTATAGTTGGATTGCTCAATACCTGTTGTGTGTTTGTACGTTTTATTTTGGATATTTCATATTCCTTGTTTATTTTCCCTATCTAGTCGTTAGGATTAAGATTATTTGTACTTTACTTTATTTTTATTTAAGTTATTAATGTCTTCAGGCGTTTGATATAGTATACAGCTGTCGCATTCATTGAAACTATTTTGCGAATTTGTAATTAACGGTAAACATTTTAGAAATGTGAAAATCATTGACACTTTCGATGTAATTTTACATTTTATTATAGGTAAGAATAATTATGACATTCTTATTGATTAGAAATAATACAAATTAAATATTAATACATATTGACTTTTTTTCTTTGTCATTGTAATTATAAAGTGGAGGAAGGCACTGTTAACTGTTCCTATTAAATTTCTTCATAAACAGGACAAGGAAATCCAACAAATCAGTTAAGGTTCTAAAAAGCTGATTCTCATTTTTGTTTTCATTACACTGGTCACATAATTGTATTTTTTTTTCAATTTTTAATTGAGTGCATAACTTGGATGTCACGATATCAACAAGCTTTAGTTTGATAAAAAAAAAACATTTCAAAAGTAAAAAAAAAACGTTAATAGCCGAAACAGTCGATGGGAGTGAAAAGTGGAAAATTGAGACCCCTTCTATGCTGTACTTTCCTTTATAACCTATTCAACTGTATATTTTTAGAAATGGTATGCCTTCCATATTCTGCATTTTAATCTTAAAGTTCTTGTTTTGGTCAGTCAGCTACAGTTCAAAAGGTATGTATGTATGTGTAGGAGAGTAATTATTTTTTTTTTTGTTTTGTTTTCATATTGATTGCAGACTTTTTGTATCGCGCTAGAACTCTAACATATAGGCTTCTGGGACAGGGTTTTGTTGCTACAAGATTGAAGTCATCACTACAAAAGTTTTATGGTCGTCATAATGAACTCGTGAATATACTCGTGTTATGATGTATTCATCTGCACCTTGAAAATTCATTCATTAAAGGAGTCAAAGTTTTCCTTTCCTCGTTTGTCTACCCGGGACTTGACTTTTTATGAGCAACTCTGCGGGTGTTTCTGGAAAAGCAGAGGACGCTTACGCTACCGGTGCACCTGGTCCATGCTCCCAGTGTTTAGTGGAGTCCGTGTTGCTCATTTGATTTTGTTACTTTGTATCTATGATTTTAGTTATTATATGTTCTTCCTTGTGTGTGTCTGTTTTCCATGTCTGGCCTTTGTCCCCGGATTACATTCTTTTGATTACCGCTATAACCTTGGTTCCCTTGATTATTCTTTCATATTTTGAAATTTTTATTACCAAATAATACATTTGTATTGCTTGTTTTATCTGCGGTAAGTTTGATAAGGCATTAAGGAGTCACTAAAATGAACCGACAGGCATATGTCATATTCTGTCATGCCTTTTTTTATCTATTCCTTTGATTATTGTATTTTTAGGCCACAATGTAACAGGACATGATAATTGTATTACACGGCATGACAACAAAAGGACACTTTTTCTCACATGCATGGTCCGA
The DNA here is from genome assembly GCA_037379345.1 of Perna viridis. NCBI lineage: Eukaryota > Metazoa > Mollusca > Bivalvia > Mytilida > Mytilidae > Perna > Perna viridis. The sequence continues at coordinate 36,234,562 of CM074518.1, forward strand.
AATTTTCATTTACCTGTTACATTTCGTCACGCAAATAGTAAAACAGTGGTACAATGTAAGATAAAGAGTGAGTTACAATGCTCACCTAAGGAAAAGAAAATATCAATCAACCGCTTCAATCACACAGTCACACTAGTTTTAGAAGAAGACAAGTTTGTTCAGAACTATGACGGGGATTGGTTCTGCATACAGGGACAAAGTACACAAAAGACAACAGTTTCTATATCTCAAGGTAAGTACATGTATATACATTACAAAATTTAGAAAACGAGAGCACTTAGTGGATAATTTGTCTATTGGAAATTTCAACTCAGTATGTAATGATGCAGAAATTATGACGATAACAAAAGAACAAAATGAAATTACTGATTTTAAGCTACATTAATCCTAATAAAAATAAAAAAAAAGTACCAAACGTATACATGCTGCGAATAAGGTTTGGTATATACTTGTTTTAAATGGTAACCTATCGTAATCAGCATCCGAACCAAATATGAAATATGAAATTCAAGAATTGAATTGAAATTTATAAACGTTTTAAACATAACTAAACAAATCTTAAATTTGGAAGCAAATTCCACTGCTGATACTTTCTATTAACGTTTTTAAATGATCTAAAGTATTGTGCACCATGTTCAACTCAAGGAAAAAAGTCTTAGTGTTTAAGGTGTTTAGAATGTTAGAGAAAACCAATCTAACGATTTCACAGCGTTGAGTTTTAGCCACATCCCCACTTTTATATTTTTCCTGATATTGTTTTTCTTTTCTTTTTTTGTAAAATAACTCCAAAGACGTTCCTTTTTCTGTGTCGTTCATTTTTCAGTATACCCCTTACATTCACTCGGAAAGCAACCGACTATTTTGCATCTCAGTTTTCAAAGCGTTAAGACGACACAGTCAGACATTTTTGTTTTGTTTATTTTTGTTTTTGTTTTTTTTTCTCCCCCTGGCTTTTTATGAACAACTCAGCGGGAGTTTCTAGAAAAGCAGAGGACAATTACCTACCGATGCACCTGGTTCATGCTCCAAGATTGTACTGGAGTTCGAGTTGCTCATTATCTTTTTTGAATGTGTATGTATTAATTTTTTTTTTTATATATTTTCTGGTGTTTGTGTGTGTTTTTCATTTCTTTATAAGGTAAAGATGAGGTATATTACACAGCTTTGACTTTTTTCAGTTTGAGTTCACTGTAAATAGTTTTTAAATGTTCCGAACATAAATCACACTCCTTTGTTCCTTTGCCAAGTAAAAGGCCAATGCTTGAGGGAATGGTTTGATGTTCAAGTTCAAGAAATATTGTTATAATGTTAATGTCAGATTCATTACATTCAATAGATGGTATTAATAGGTTGAAGCTGCAATTTGTCACAATTCGTCTTCTGCTTCTAAGTTCCCTCCATTTTGTTTCTTCTTTTCGTTCACATTAGAGAGTTATACCAAGGGAGGTAATTTAAATGAAAAACGGCTGGCTTTTCAAAGGATTTGTCTATTTAAAAAGAAACAGTGGTATACCCCACACCTTTTATTCCAGAAATGTGTAATACAATATACATATGAAATTCATCAAATTCTTTGAAGCTGTTTGGAAGTTGCCTTTCATTTTAATATTCAGTTTAATATATTACCCATTTTCCCAATAAAATGTTATAAATCTACTTAATTTATTTTAATTAAATTTTTAGTATTTTTTCCATTCTTGAAAATATTTTTAATTAAAATGTATACATCACTATAATATACATGTTCTAGTTATAACATTATTCTAATAGATTGCTGACAATGACTTTTACTCAAAATCCCACTTTTAAAGCAGTTTCTATAGCAATCTAGGTACATTTCTCAAATTCTTGTTGCTAGAAAACAGAACTAAGTAACAAATATTTTTCCCATGAGGCCTAGTAATTTTGATAATTACAGAGAAATGATATTAATGCGTTTCATTTATATATATTTTTTAATATCAATAAAACAGTCTAATTTTTTTGTCAAAATACGTCGGAGATTGGAGATGTTTATATTTATTTTCACTTACAGTAATTTATTATTTAGTGTGAATTGATGATAGACTGGTGTCTTTCTTGTAAAGTCTTTATTAGACATGTATTTTTCCTCTTCATATAAAAATGGTTTGTCGTTTGACGACAAAATGGCCTAAGGATTACTGCATAAGATTCCAATTCAATATCAAGAATCGAACAAGTAAATTGGAATTGTGTCTGTTGAATGATGTTTGCCTTCTTGTATCAGTTTAACCATATGTACTTAATTTAACGTCATACAACACAACTAATGCAATATTTTGGCTACAATAATAATAGACATTGCGTTTAGTCAAGAAATGTAAGAAAATCATTGTTATTACCAATGTTTAAACTGATTTTCAAAAACCACTATTAATATTATATAAAGTAAAGTTCACACAAGTTAATCGTAAGTATAATAAATCGTCTAAATAATAGTCAACAATCACTCTTACGGGGTGATGGATCGTTAAAAACGATGCGAAACATAACAATAAATTAAATAAACGTCTAAATATGTTCAACATCACCAGAAGATGGTAAAATTTAAATTGAATATTTCGGATAACAGATATCCTTCCTCAGCATCAAACTCATAAAACTATATGAGCATAAAACTCACAAAACGTAACGAGCATAACACTCACCAAGTTCAAGATCAAAACAGATTCAGAAGCTGAATCGCGTACGCTGTGGGTGATTGTACTTTTATCAAAGGCTCACATAAGCAATTGATGAGGAGCCTGAATGAAAATAACAAAGAGGGTCTTTTTATCAAAGTTACAATTAACTGTGGAAAACAATTTAAAAAAATAAAAAGTCCAAATATAGTAGTACGGCGTATTGATGTATAGCAAGTACCTGCCTTAGACCAAGACCTAAAAATGAATTATTTAATTTAATGAGTTAATTCCATCTGGAGAAGTTGTTTGCAATTTCTTCATCCAAAAGCCTTCCCGAGATACTCTTACATTTTGACCAGTTTTTATTATGTTCCATGATCGTCACAACAATGTTGTGGAGATCCTCCTGGGTGTGTCCGTCAGATCTAAGAGGGAGGTCTGGTTTGTATTTGTAGTCACTGCGATGACCATTCATACGCCTGTTGAAAGGTTATTCTGTTTCGCCAACGTACTGCATACTACATCGGCACTGGAGAAGGTATATGGTATTACCGAAAATACATACATATATATATATATAATACATATATTATAATTATTTAATTTCATACAATTTTAATTTCCTCTCGGGAAAACAGTTATGTGTAAGTTTTTGAAAGTGAAACAGATATTAAACTGATATTATGACTTTATTTTTGTCTTTTTTTGTTAGGTATCATTATCGACACCTGGGTGGAACTACGGGGGACAGCTCCTTCGTCTGGAAACGGAGAGAAAACAGTTCTTCTTTTAGAATGCAGCTCATGTCGACAACCTCAAGGACTGTATGCTGAATTTTTAGAAAATGACGTTACGGCTGGAAGTGTACACCAAGACAAAAATGGGAACTGTATATTTAATCAATCAGCGTGTCCTCCTGTAAAATGCAACTGCTTGAAAACAGCGAACTTCTTTTCGTTTCAACTAGAAGTAAAAAATGCTCAAATGTTAGTGAATTACTCATGTGAAATGCATTTTACCGATTCCAATAGGAACGGCATATTCTCTATAACAGCGAGTAAAAACTTCACTGGGGAAAGTAAGTATTTAAAGTGCTACTTGACTTTTTCTTTCAATTTAATATTCATGTTTTACCTTCTGCAAGGCTGGTACACTTTTAACGGTTTGAAAGGTAGTTTCTCTCTGCAAGCCATTAACGATTTTTTTCTCTTTTGACGTCATTATTTTATCGTTACTATAAAAAGTCTTAATGAAATACAAAAACCAATAATATAAATTGTGAAACGCCTCATTTAGGCGTAACTATGAATTGCGAACTACACTAAATGGTAAAGGAAGTTTAGATAAAATTGAAACATAAGGAGACAGAGATTTCCAGTCTTAATCCATTTGTCGCGGGCACAAATTATAGACAGCTGTCGACCGGGATTTTATAGAGAAGATGACCTTAAAAGTTGACCGTGGTCTTCGTAAAAAAAAGAGTAATTTTCAAGGTGAAAGTAATAAAATACAAGTAGTAAGAATAATATACAATAAAAAAAAAATATGAGATGACAGTTAAATTAAATGTTTAGACATACATTTCAAAGGGGTAGACAGTTTTAAGAAAACTAGTTATTTGTTGTTCAATAACTGAGCTGGACAACCCTGTCCATTAATGACGTTTAAGTGTGTACTCTACAAGCGATCACAATACCTCCGGAAATTTTAATACTATGTTTTGCAGCTTTTGCAAATTTACGGCGAAAATGATTAGTATTGATGTTTACGTAAAATCATGAAATGGGCTAGATCCTTCTATACACATTCATGTCAGGGATGTAACTTAACATGTAAACTTCCGAAGTCGTATCTATTTAATCATGTCTATCAGGCGTTTATATTTCGTATGTACATATGCGCATTGCAAAAGGAATGGTCACTCATTTAGATAAATGTTTTGTTCAGGACCCAACTTATGATCGATTATACTATAAACATTATACTCAATCGTAATCAAATTTACCTAGTACAATATTTTCAATCTTTCAATATTTTTTCCAGATTTTACTGTTAGAGAAAACGTGACAAATATAATAAGGAATTACACACATGTAATAAACATTCCACAACCAACAACAATAAAAGGTTTGTATTGTAGTTTTATTGTATAATTTTATTCACAGATCATTTAATATTCAATTTCCTGATAAGTAGTATTCAAATCTGGTTATATTGAATTAGGAAGACATTTGTTGATATTACATTATATGACATGTGTTTTAGTTTTGGTCTTTTCTTACTTTTGTTTGCATGTTAGTCCTTTTAACAAAACATGCTAACCAATTTAGAATACTTTATAAATAAGGGTAACAACAAAATTACTAAACACTAATCTGATTCATAGTCAAGTCAAGTCCAATACAAATCTAGCAAAATAGATTTTTCACCATCGGAGCAGCTGGTACAGAATGGCCTTGACTTAGTACAGGCTTTTAAACGGAATTGGGGTTAAATCTAGCATAGACATGCTATTGTCAAAATCAGTAAATCAGCATTCACATTAGCGCAAAGAACAATTTACAAAAAAAAATCATTACTCATTATTTTAGAAGAAACTGAGTATTTTTCAACCAAGAACTGATATTTTTAAAAAGGATTAGGTAAGAGACCTTTTCAGACGCATTTCCTCATACCTATATTATTAACTACAGTATTTATTGTGCAGTTTGATCGTCTGTTTAATATTTGTCTTCCAGTTTGGCATTGATGTTGAATCATATACAATGCTAAATCTTTTTATCATTTTTTTCAGTTGGTTTTGTTTTGTTTTGTTTTGTTTTTTATATTTCGTTTTGTAACTTTTCTTACGTTTAAGGATAGGTATAATAGCAATTGGTGATATCTTTTACTTATAACTCATTTTTTGTCCCCCGCCGCTACGCAAAAGAGGCCATAGAAATACCGGTAAACAACCGTGAGTCCGTGCATTTGTGCGTCCGTCTGTCACATTTTGTTGACGTAACTCCTCGGAATCCAATGAAAGGATTTTGTAAAAATTGTAGGTAACCATATGTCGTTGTTCGTATTTCGATAAACTTACCATAAGTTATTGAATTTATGCACTTTTTGGTTTTTTGTGACGGCGATAGTTACAAGTAGCAATTTTGTTATTTCTTAAAACGGTATATTTTGTATTTTCAGCAAATGTTGCAGCGATCGTACTACCAATTGTGGGATGTAGTTGTCTCATTTTTATTTTGATTATTTCGATATGGTACTTTCATCACAAAAAAAAATCCGGTAGGTTTTATTGAATTGAACGGTATAATGTTTGTATGCTCAAATTTTGGGTAGTATTTTTTAGGGGTTACAATTACTATATGGCAGTGAAAATGAAGTTTTCATATTTTCCTTTGAGACATTCAGAATTTCAGAATTGCATCGTTTTCCCGAGAATTATCACTGTCTTGATTTATTATAGCTCAAACATTCTTTATATGGCATCGTGCCTTTAAGTTGGGTCAAATTATAATTTTTTAAAATTATTTCAAGTCTATTAAGATAACATTTTTACTGTAAGAAAAAACCAAAGGAACAACATGGTAATGTTTATCTATTGACATACCATATAAAAATGCTCATTTCAGGCGATTACTTTTCAGTTGAAAGGTTGCAAGAGTAACCTTTTTGTAAAAATAGAATAATATCGTAATTTTATATTCTCTTCTTTTTAGTGTTAATCTGTTGTGTTTTTAATTGATATGCAAGATGAATAAAATATCGAAAACACAATATTTTATAGGTAAAACGTTTTTAATAATCATATCATAATGGTAATATTACATTTTTTTTAAGAAACGTATGCTGTAGCCTAAATGACTGCGCAAAATTAAGCATTGAAGCTTCAGATTGAGGAAACAGTAATATATAAAGTAAACTTTTAACAGCCCGAAGTAAATGTGAAAAGAAAATCGATGGCTATTTACGGTTCCGTTAAATATAGATATTTTTCAACAAGTATTGACATAATTAAAAACTCTTATTTTAAATTTGGTGTCATCAGGAGTATGTTTTGCTGAACAATAACAAATGACTCTTGTTCATTAGAAATTCAGACTACGAATAGTAGTAAAGTAATGTCGAAAAGTTTGTAATGCGTGCATTTTGTAGGTGTCAACGCCTCCGCTTTCGGGCTTAGCCTCCCGATATTACATCATACATTTTGTAATATCCCACTGTTTATTCTGTCTAAGTGAAAGCTTAAAACGTACCACGTTCTTAATTTTTAGTAGTCCAATGCTTTGGAGAAAAAAGAAATCATGAAAATCAGAATTGGCTCACATAAATTTAAGATAAAAATAACAGGGTGTTTGCGTACAAAACTAATTTCATAAGGAGTGAAAATGAACTGTCACAATGTTTAGTATATGTTTGGGTCGATACCACTGCTGGTGGACCTGAGGTCCCCGAAGGTATTCAACAACCCAGTAGTCAGACTTGTCTGACCCCGAAAAATATCACATTTTATCTACCCTATTTATGAAATCTTGCAGTATTCCAAATTTAAAAATACGTAAAACACCGAGGCTTCATTCCTTGTATTGCTGCATATGGTAGAACCTCTCGGTGATGGATTTTTCTTCATCTTTCGATAAATTTGGTTATGTGTACTTCTTATATGCAGCTAATATTTTGATTATGATCTTCCTACATAATTGATTTTAATGCTACTGATGAGAGGTTACTCCTTGAAACACGTGTACAGCATATCGAAATTTACAATATATAAAACAGGTATTTTTTGTATCTATAATAAAAAACAGTTGACAACTCAAATATGTCGTGAAAATGACGCTACGTCAAATGTCCCTCTCTCGGAAAATTGTTAGAGGGTCTTCTTGGCACTAATGTTAGATTATCACTCTCATGAAAAATACTTAAACTAAAGGTAGGCTGTTGACACATAACCATTGGAAATTCACATCCATGAATTTCAACGAAATGTTGGAAATTTTCCGGTACCAGACACGAAATTCTAGCAATAGTATTTAATATGCGCAAGCATGCCTAAATTTTAACATGCATTTTGCATATGAACTTTGCAAAATGGAATAGATGTAGGGACATGTTTGATATGGGTATATTATACTTGTAAATATTTTTTTCGGATAGGAAAACAGTCTTGAATGAACATTGGTAGATGAATATAACTGTTCTTAATCATTTCATTAGAAAATACCTTGATTTGTTTTACAAGGCAAACAAAGAAAATGGCTTTTGATTTTCCGACATTCAAAATAAGGATCGCTAATTATAAAATTTAGTTTCCAACTTTGCCGGATCGAATTAGGGGATAAAAAGCGATGCGACAATTATTACAACTAAAATTATCTTTATACATCGTGCTATTTTTTTTTTCTTTACACTTAGGGAGTAGTCAGTAGATTTCGGTGGGATCAGACTCTAATTTTCTTTTGTGCTTTTGAATATTTGCAATTTCGTATTCAATATATAAAAATGATAATAATAATAAATTATATTAGGACCAAAAAAATCTTGCTTTTTTTTTTCTTAGCAGCTGTCCTGCCTTTTCTTTCCTTGAAAATTTCAACTCTGGCTTTTTAAATTTGTTCCTACCCCCCTAAAATCAAATAAAAGAACATTAATGCTTAAACGAGCTTATTTGAAACGTCTCATATTTGTACTACAGTCAACGCAAACATTAATTTATAAGGTAGAAAATTAAGGAGATTTCTACAGAAACTAAGACCAACAAATGATTCACGTGAAGCCGCAGTAACGCAGTGAGAAGTCAGTGCCATTTTCGTACTATGCACATGCATACATGTTCACAATAGTGGCTATATTTTTATTAAAAATCGGTATTTGTTCGAAAGCAAGATTATTTTAGACTTTATATGATAAAAAATGGTTATTCTTCGACATCATTCTTTTTAATTAATATATCTTCTCAAATTTCTACGGTGTATTTAGACCATTGGCCAAGTATTTAGTCATGTGAGAAGTAGCTAGGTCACATTTTTCTTTTTGAATTGCAAAGTTATGCATAAAATTAACAATTCACGATATGAATTACATTATCAGTGAGTTTTCTTTTGAATTAATGAATTTTTTTCCTAGGATTATTCCAGCAGGCAGAATAAGGCTTTAAGGGCCCTCATCCTTTGACAGGCTTTCAAAACATTAGAAAGATAAAATTGGGTCCAAAATATAGATTAAGTGGCCTGTTATAAAAGTATTTTTCAGATATTTTGCGCAGTTTGGTTATTAATCAAAAAGACAAACGATTGCACTCAATTTCTCATTTGACTTTTCATTCAATATTTTAACAAATTGAGTGATCTAGTCTAAATCTAAATTTACACATGTTGTCAACATCAGAGTTCATAGCTGAATTAATTTCATTTTTTTTTCTTTTTCAAAACAATAGATCAAACAGATAAGAAAGCAATCGAAGAAATATGTTTGCTTCCGAAAGGTCGTAGTACAAATCCATTTGAGGTAAGAAAACAGAACACTGCTTTAAGCAAGGAAGAATTATTAATCACCACCAGGAGAAGGCATTATGATGAGCTTATAATAATTGGCTTTAATAACGTTAAAAATTAAGTTAACGACAAACATTATCTACCTTATCACTGTAGATATCAGAATGAAATGTTCCACGTATTATACAGCTGAAGGATTTATATGTCGCATCGTTTTTAAACTACGTATTGGGGTATATTCACCTTTCATGATCTGAGATTTATTTGTAATCAAATAATATAATACTGTTTTCTTCTTGCAGAGCTTAGTGAATTGCAAATCATGTGAAAAGGAAACCCCCAACAAGGGAGCTGATATTCTTTGTTTTGACTGTAGGCAATATTTTTGCAAACAATGCTTCGGATTTCATGAAAAAACATGTGATCTTTCTAGTCATGAAAAGGTCGACATTGACAAAGTACCGCATTGTTTTGACATTTCACTCTTCTTTTGTTCAGAAGAAGGGCATAAGGCTTCCCCATTAAACTTCCATTGCAAAAACCACCATGAACTATGTTGCACATCTTGCAAAAATAGTACACATTCAAATTGCCATACAAATCGTATTCAAGATTGCTGTGCTGACAAAGTTAGTAAACTACTAATCAAGCACATGTCTGAACATAACTCATTAAAAGAAAAACTGCTTTTCAATGAGCGATATCTAAATAATAGCTTGGATACTCTTAAAATGCAACTTAATTTAATAAAAAAACAAATGGAGAGTTTTAACAATACGGAAACTTTTCAACTTCAACAGAATAATCCACAAACAGATGATAACAAATGTACAACGCATATTTCTAAGAAGGATGATATCATAAGCCAACTGGACAAAGAAGGGACTAAACTGTCGAATGAGACACAGGAATGGTTAGGTACAAATCATCGTGTGCAAGATTATATAGAAAATCAAAAACTTGTTTTAGATTTTTTGTCAGAATACGGTAATAAGAGTTTTATGTATATTGCAATAAAATCATTTGGCAAAAAACTTTCACCAATTACGACGGAAATAGAAAACGCCATAAAGAGCTTATATACTTTAGAAGTGAAAATGAAGATAAAAAATCGGATGATAACCGTTGTAAGAAAGGATTTAACAACCAGTAAATTTACATTTCCGAGTATTAACTGTTTTTTAAGACATTCGGTAACGCGTAGTTCTGGAACACAGCCACAATCTAAATTAATTGACGAACAAGAAAGTGATACATCAATGTAAACTTCTAACGACAATGTTGACAATGTCGAAATCTTAGGGGGTAATTGATGAGAATTGATATTGTTGTTTCAAAATTGATTTAAATTACTGTACATAAATTAAATTATTTCTGATGTTTGTAAAATGTGAGATCAATCTCATGGTGGTCAACTTAGCATAATTCTGTGTGATAAAAGATATTTTGAACCTTTGATGACTTTTTGAATTAAATTTTGTTTGTGTTAACTTTAATATAATGTTTCTGTCTTATTCTCATTGATATCGAAGTCAGACTACGTAAATATATTTTGTTTATAACTTATGTTTTTGAAGCGATATATTTATCGTTGTCTTCTTTATTACATCGGCCTAAAAGACATCTATTATATTCATCAATGTCATTAACTGTATATTATAACTTTTTATCAGTTTGTTAGATTTGACCTTTAATGTTCTATTGGCTAACTAATAACGTAAATTAGTTGTTCATATTGATTCATATCAAAGTATACTACATCGTATTTTTATATATGTAAAGATGTCAGAGTAGCTGGTAAACAAATCACCACTGACGTAGCGACTAATTTGCAAAGAAATTTGCATGGCATTGATTTTTCCGTTCGATAGACCTAGGATTTTATATGTATATCTCTAAAATCAGTGCATCGTTTATTAAGACACTCATCAAGCTTAATCTTAAACAGTGAAACCTGCCTATTCCAAACATTTAGACAAGAAAGGGACTTCAAAAGTGTCTGGTTTAGAAAAAAAAATATTTGAATTATCAAGTGATCGGTACATACATGTTTCACTATATAGCCTAGCTGAGCGAATGATTTTATGCGCAAGGTTAAATAATACAAGAAGACCATATCAATATAATGCCCAATAGCAACCCAGCAATTTCATTGATTAGTTAGTACATTGTGTGTCGTCGCCATGCTATCTTCCTTTTCTACCCAACAGTTGTTAAGACAACAACACCACCAAAAACCAAATAAATTCTCCAATTCACAATGCTATGGTCAATACAGATGGACATGTTACTTTTGATATCAAACAAGACCTACTCGGCAACATGGCTCATTTGATAGATTTAAGATTTTCCACTTTCAAGAAGAATTATTTTCAACTGAAAGAGTAGGGAATAGCCGAAGCTCAGATGACAAAGATTGGGGTAAAGGTTTTCCGAGAAATGAAACAACAATACTGCAAAGGAAGTATCAAGGTAATGTCTACATTGAAGGAGGGATACTTTATCTTCGACAATCCAAATTTAAACTTGCATAAGGCGTAAAAAAATATATATATATATAATCGGACGTGCATGACGTACAATAGTTCAGGAACGATAAAAGATGATCAAGCGTGCTGATTCTTCTGATTAAGGTTGGTGTATTGTATATGAGTATACGTTAATTCTGCCGATGATAAAAATCGTATGAATATTGTGCAGTCCAGAGCAGAAAGAAAATCCTAACGCTAAGAAAAGAGGTAAGATGCACTATACAGTTACATTAAGGATTTCAAAAATATGCACTTTTTGTGACAAAACACTTGATTTTTTTGTGCGGACTACCTCAAAACAGCTTTATTTCAACAAAATGAAACCAATTGGTCAGGAATGACCTAATTGAATTGTACTACCTAAGTCTGCTCCGTACTGGAGAGAAATAGGCTGGTTATAAACCCGGGAGTTGTTTCATATGTAGAAAGGAGGCACTGGAGTGACATGTCGTCTCTTTGGAATAAAATAAACTTGAGTTTAGTGCTATTAATTATTCTGGTAAACAACGATAAAAACAACGATTACATTACGTGATATTACTATATCAGTTGTGAGTATTTTTGATAAGTAGAGTTTATTTAAACTAGAAAGTTTGAATTTGATACTTCTTTTTTGTAAACTACAAGCAGGTTGCTGTACTACTAGACAAAATTATGACTGGTAATATATATTGTACTGAATAATAGGCTATCTTTCTTGATCAAGGAAAACAAATGTGGATTCCGAGAAGGATATTCCACCCCTGACAATATATTTGTTCTTCATTCTCTATTTAAAGTTCTTAAATTTAAGAAAAAATAATATGTATTGTGCATTCGTACATTTCGTAAAGGCGTTTGATACCGCCATCTGGGAAAAAAAACTATACTTAATAATATAAACGGGAAAATGTTATACATAGTTATACAAAACATTAAATCTCGTATAAATAATAATGGTCAGGAATCAGACTATTTTCGATGCGTCAGGTTAAAATTTGTCCTCCCTATCTGCTTTATTCTTGAATGATCTCGATGACTTTCTTAGCAAGAGAAATGTTATGGGCTTAAATACAATAACTATTGCAACTGAAGAGAAATTACAATTATTTTTAAACATTTTGTGTCATTTTATATGCTGACGACACGGTCAGTATGGCAGAATCGGCACGTAATCTGCAATATTCATTGAATAAATTTAAGGAGTACTGTAACACATGGAAATTAAGAGTTAATGTCGAAAAAACAAAACTATTATTTTTTTTCGCTTTAAAGTCATATAAAGAATATCAATTTTACCTACAACAATTCTGCTGTAAAATCGTAAATGACTTTAAATACCTGGGTGTACATTTTTCGAAGAGTGGAAACCTTACGTTTGAAATTGATACTTCTTTTTGTAAACTACAAGCAGGTTGCTGTACTACTGGACAGAATTATGACTGGTAATATATTGCCATTCACAGTCATATTTTTTCTACTGATGCAGACAGAAAATGTCCAATCAACGCTTTTTCGGCTTTGAGAATCACGTTTTGTCTACCATACCGTAATTATTTGTGTCGATCTAATTATAAGAATTGTTCTGGAAAATTCATCAATCACCTGGATATGACCTTCAACAAAAAGCATTTGTGTAACCTGAAAATTAGAAAAAAGAAACATTGACCTCAATATATATGTTGTTATTTAACGAACAATTCGATTTAGGTACCCACGATATTATTACTGAGGGAGGGATAGGTGTCTGTGATCTTTTTAGTTTAGTGGGAAAAATTTGTTTCTGCAAGCCTGAAAGTTAAACATTTCATTCAACAGTTGAGCTCGAGTTAAATTACTTGTTTTACATACTTCACCTACTAACAATGCAATAAAAGAAACCAAGCCAAAAAATCCAGGAAGGAATATAAACAAAAATGTTCAAGCCATTATATGCAATACAGTTTTATTGACCGCCCAAAATACCAAAGATCAACTGAATACGACGATATGCATACAAAAACCAAACTGATGTGGCCCCGTCACATGCAAATAATATATTTATGATTCCGAATAAGTATATAAAACTGTGGCCTATTCAGACACGCTGAAAAAGGGGGAGAGCTGACCAATATACCTGTGTAGTTGTATCTATTGTTGAATTCGTAACTCCAGACTAAGAGTTCAATAGAGTGAATAGAGCGTATGAATATGGTATCATTTAATCATCCATTACTTGCCGCAAATCTTTAAAGAATCAAGGTTGTCTTTTATTTAAAAATGCGAATCATAAAATAAACGAGCAAATCTAATTTGTCATAATTCTTTTGAGAGAAAAAAGACACGTTGTACATTGTTTTACATTTTACCAATAAGGTAACATTTGTTTTGATAAAGCTAGTTTATTGATTCGGAGGAACATATAATGCAATGCAATTTTTAACTAGTCTAAAAAGTCAGTAAAATAAATCGCAATACCAAAGAAGTTCAATTTTATCAGCTCTCAAGATTTTGATTTGGGCACATTTTGTTTTAAGATATGTTCCATTATTTATTCCTGAGACCACTTTTTTGCATTCGATGAATAAGAGAGACTAATATAGCCACTAATAACTAGTCACTTATTGTGTAATATCCTAAAGGTTTAAGGTTATTACTGTCAGAATGGACATCTGCTTACATTTCATTTGTAACTAATGAAAACAAAATTCAATGTATTTTTGAAGTAAGACAAATAATGTAGATACACAGACATTCAGTTGTCAGACTCACCTGTTTACGCCTGGAGCCTTCACTCCGGATGTTTCTGTCAAGCAACTGACACAGGTTTTTTTCTTTTTTTCACGCGAATCTTATAGCAATAAAATCAGATAATTATGTCAACATAGCAACTTATTCAGTTAATTTATCAAAATGTAGATATACTGAGCTCTGTCCAATTATTATCTTGAAAGTTTCAACTGCAATATTTATAATTCTTCTTACTTTCAGGGATGGCATTTTTGATTTTAACAAAAGCTCCTCATATGTGCTAGTATAGTCGTTAAAGATAAATTTAAGGGCCCTCTCTTGAATTTTTTCCCATTTTATTAGTATTAGACTCAGAACAGAAGTGCCAAGTGACAGGACAATAGTTAAAATTTGACAAAATAAAAGAGTGGTAAATTGTTAACCGTCCCTGTTTATTTAAGTGTTTCCAAATTCTTTTTAAGATATTGAACTGTTTTGAGGCCTTTTTGCAAATGTTGGCTATATGAGTATCAAATTTCAACTGGTAATATGTTGTTACTCCTTAAAGTTTTACTTCATTCTCACATTTTATAGTATTATCGCCAAGATGCAAAGAAATGTTTTTATCATAAGTTTTTGGGCCAATGGCAAGTGCCTGAAATTTATCAGGGTTTGCTTTCCCCTTTTTGCTTGTTACTTTGTATATATTATTTTAGTTACTTTATGTTTTTGTTGTTTTTGTCTGTTTTCAATATCTGTCTTTGTCCCTTGATTACATTTTTTTGATTACCGCTAAAACTATGGTTTCCTTCATTACTCATTAATACGGATCGATTTTATTTGAATAAAAAATTAAGTAGCGCTCCAATTTAGAATAATGTAAACGCTATTATATGTGATACATCCAAAAAAAGATTACATTCATTTTTTTTTATTTTTGTAATCAAGTTGCTTTTTATGCCTATATAATGAAATGTATAGTTATTCATTATTCATTCCAATCTATCTGATCTTAAAAGACAATGCACGTTGCAAATCCAATAGTTTCTTTTGTATTTCAGTATCATTTATAGAGTTAGCTCCTTTATTTTTAATTCGTCAAAACATTATTTATGATATTTATCTCCTAAGAAGAAGGGTTATGTGAAAAGCCACCTGTAACTTTCTGTTTACCATAACATTTTAAACAAAATATAAAAAAAAAAAAAAAACAATATGCATGTTTTCAAACCATGAATCACATTTTGCCTGATTCTTACCTGAAGTTGAAGTGCTCCTTAAGTACACGTTCTTGTTATGATTGGACAGGTGTCAAATAACTAATACTCTAATCGGATATATATAATATACAGGGTAGCTTTTTACCAATTTACTCTGTCTTCACCATTCTAAATCTATACTTTATAGTATACTATGGCTATAACATACATTATGTATATATTTTGACAATAAAGTTTTTAATTTTCAACTTATCTTTGCTGAATACGTTTCGTAGAGAACAGCATGTTTCCCCTTTTTAAATATTCACTTCGACAATTTCGCGTTAATATATTAGATATGCATCATTTTTTAAACTAGGAGCAAGTATCTTTGACTCGTCCGGTCATTTACAGTGAAACCAAATCAACAAACAAGAGTTTTTAGTAAAACTAATATTCTAATATCATTTTGTTCTCATCTGCAGTAGCCGATTGCATTTATCACTCCGGGGAATGTTAATTCAAAATCATTGCAAAGATGGGAACATAATTACCTCAGTTAAAGAAAACTATGTTCAGGTGATTACATTATGTGATGTAAACCTTGCAAGTGTATAAATATATTCATTGCTTGAATTCGCCAAAATCATTGTTATTAATTTAAATAATTACTTTAAGCATTGCGGTACATACATTAATATCAGACTACCACGTTTGTCGACACTTTTCGCTTGTTTCTTGCTTTCTTATTGAAACAGGTGTACAGTAAAGCAACATATACAATATTTTTTTCTTGATAGCAATTGAACATTTCTTTGAAATTTGAAAAAGATTAATTAATTTGATTATCAGTACTACCGGTCAATTAAATTTGCACATGCATGTGCATCGCAGCGTGGAATGCAACCGCAACATATATGCGCACTCTGTCTGTAAAGGGAATGATTTATTCATTTAAAACGGTAGGTCAAAAAGCGACAGTACTGGTAAACGTACGTGTCGGAATGCAAGTGTCGTTGACTACTGCATATGCAACTCATTTCTTTTGAAGTATATGATAGATTTATTAGATTTTTCCAAACTATATTCGGATGTCATTGTTCTTTGTATGTGAAGTAAAATGCTTCTCAAAATGGTAAACCCCGAGTTAAACAGGATAAATAGAACAAAGGTAAATAAATGGAAAAATGAATTGAGCAGTGTCTTTTTAGATAATATAAATAACAAAGAAATAAATTTACATCTCAAAAAATTAGAGGACAACACAGAAGCTGATTAATATTTTGTTGATTCTGTATCAGATAAGATTGCAGATGTTTTGTACAAAACAGCTTCTAAAACTGTTGGAACTAAGCAAATTAAGATTGAAAGCGAAGGAAATTGTTTCCATGCAACCTTTAAAATAAACCTTGGTTTAATATTGAATGTAAAGTTGCAAGAAAAGAGTTCAGAGAAGTAAAGCCAAATAAAGAAAAGTCAGATAACATCCGCAAACTATTTAAAAATGTCGAGAGATCTACAAAAGTGTTCTAAATAAGGTACAGCCGAATACAGAAAACACTCAGAAACCGTACGGATAACTTAAGATACGGAGACCAAAGGGAATTCTGGAAAATTCTTAACGAACGAGAGTCTTGTGTCCAGCCGGATATTGACAAGTTGTTTGATTTGTTTTTATTTATTGATATGTATGAACAATACTTGGTATTTGAAACAGGTAATATTCCAGAGGCGTGGCTAGTGGGAACTATAAACCCTTTTATAAAAACAAATTAGATAACTATAATCCAAAAAACTATCGACCAATAAATGTATTGAACTGCTTTGGAAAACTTCGCCTGTAATGAATAGTAGGCTATCTTTCTTGATCAAGGAAAACAAATGTGGATTCCGAGAAGAATATTCCACCGCTGACAATATATTTGTTCTTCATTCTCTATTTGAAGTTCTTAAGTTTAAGAAAAAATAATATGTATTGTGCATTCGTAGATTTCGTAAAGGCGTTTGATACCGTAAAGAGAGACGCCTTCTGAGAAAAAAACTATACTTAATAATATAAACGGGAAAATGTTCTACATAGTTATACATAATATGTATCAAAACGTCAAATCTCGTATAAATTACAATGGTCAGGAATCAGACACTATTTCCTATGTAAAAAAAGGAATGCGTCAGGTTAAAATCTGCCCTCCTTATTTTCTTTATTCTTGAATGATCTCGATGGCTTTCTTAGCAAGAGAAATGTTATGGGCTTAAATACAATAACTAGTGCAATTGAAGTGGAATTATTTTTTTAAATATTTTGTCATTTTATATGCCATCTTATGACAGTTTTTTTAATGGTGAATAGTGTAATAAATTTTATTATTTTATTCCCATGTGGATTTTTGAGAATTTTTAAGTAAGATGAGGGATTTACTATGTTACAGTTATAAATAAGTATGCGTATTTTTAGAAAGCGTGCCCTATTTACATGTTCAACACGTTAACGACTTGGTTAGCTGAATATATATGATGTAGATGTTTTTACTATTGTAATTGATGTTCATGCCCACGTGTAATAAACTTATCATTTGGTTTCAGATTGTGTTCCCAGTTGTACTCTAAAGAGTAATCATGGGAACAAAGGTAATCAAAAGAATGTAATCCAGGGATAAAGACCAGACATGGAAAACAGACATACACAACAGAAAACATAAAGTAACTAAAATCATACATACAAAGTAACAAAAGCAAATGAGCAACTCGGACTCCACTAAAAACTGGGAGCATTGACCAGGTGCACCGATAGAGTTAACGTCCTCTGCTTTTCTAGAAACACCAGTCATCACGTTTGTCGTAAAGAGTGAACAGCCAAAATATTACAATGAGAAAGCCTTAATTTAACGAATTGGCAAAACTTGTCCCCGCGGACGAGTTAAAACCTCAAACATACATTGCATCAGTATTTATTTTGATAATTCGCCAGGTCACACATATATGAGTTTTGTTCTGTTATGTTCCCATTGTTTTGTATTGAGAAGATGTGTTGTTCAAAATCTGAAATGTTAGATACTGTTACATAGATAGCCCTGTCGGTTATAGATGATGAACCTCACATTCCAATCTTTAAAACAAAAACAAAAAAACAAAAAAAAACAAAAAAAGAATAATTTAGGTTGTGCTTTAAAATGGAAAAGAACTCGATTATAGGGTATATCACACGCTATATAGGAGTAAATATCTTTTTCCACTTTGTATTCGTAATGTGATGGATTGCGTGTTCACAAATATAACATATTTCTTATTATTAACTCCTCATATTTTATGATTTATGGAATTTTTTTTATCTCGAAATGTTTGTAGTAAAAAATACACTTTTTACAAAGTGATTTAATTAACATGAAAACATATTTTCTCCTACTTTTTTTTCGTTTTTACCCGTTAGCACTGAAGAATACATATAGTTTTGAGATAAGGAAATTTCACGAAAAATAAATGTCCTTGGCTTTCAAATGATGAAAAAAGGACCATGACAAGTAAAATTTCCAGTTTACTCGGTTAAGGTGAAATCTTATAAGGAATATAAAACGAAAGCTTTGAACAATTATGAATGTATGAAATATTGTTACATAGATGGTTAAGGCCTAATAAAACTAGTTTAACTCCACCGTACACATGCAACTGTTTACAGACAGATGATGGTCATTATTGTGTTTTCGGGTCGTTATTTGACTCTTCAGTTTATTTAAAAGACATGTCATCGTTCTGTTACCGTGGATTTGATTATTTTCAAGTCAGGGATTTTCAAAGTTCAATTAAAGATGTGTTCACACTTATTAAAGACATTTTGGTGATCACTGTAAGTATTTGATTGTGGAATGTCGAATAAAAACAGTTACACAAAAAGAACAACTCGTGTACATTAACCAATTGTCAAAGTGTAATCAAGAGTACCAAGGTTATAGTGGTAATCAAAAGGATGTAATCCAGGGACAAAGACCAGACATGGAAAATAGACATACACAACAAAGAACACAAAGTAACTAAAATCATACATAAAAAGTAACGAAAGCAAAAGAGCAACTCGGACTCCACTACTAACTGGGAGCATGGATCAGGTGCACCGGTAGGGTAAGCACCTGTATACAAATATAAATAGTAAATTACGCTTGGGTGGATACATGGGGTGTTTTAAGATGGATTATATATTTATCGTCTTTACAGGTAAAATGTAATACGTGTAACGTATATTGAAATGCTTAACATTTTCTAAATGTGGTGAACTGATTCTAATATCAAATTCATATTTTATTTCATAAAAAAAACTCCAAAGAAACTTTTTCTATAAGAAAGTAAAAATGCAGCATCTTCATCAAAAATAACTTTCATTACAGAATAAAGTCAAATAATCACAAAACCCAAAAGAGTGCCAACAATTTCCCTCACAAAATTGAAGTGAACAGTTTGGTATCGGAAAAATTTAGTTAATGACATATTGAACGAAGGATGAATAGCGTAGACAATATGAGGAAATAATTTGGATCTAAAAGAAAAAGACATGTCTCATCTGGAAATTATTTGGATTAAATGAGATCTTATTTATGGTGTTAGAGAAAAGAACATCCCGTTAAGCGGTCCGACTCTTCTGACAAAAGCGTTCTTGTTTGCAGCTGAATTGAATTAAGAAGGTTTGGCACGCATACCTTACTGGTGCACCTGTGTCATACCCCATTTTAAGTGGAGTCCGAGCTGCTCATTTACTTTTTTATTTTGTATGTATTATTTTAGTTATTTATGTTTTTTGTTGTGGTTGTCTGTTTTCCATGTCCGGTCTTTGTTCCTATTGTACATTCTTTTGATTTCCAATAGAATCTTTCTAATGGATAATTGAAAGTTGACTAAGTCTTGGGAGAAAATTCCGATGTTGATACAGATTTTGTGAATAATTTCAAATGAACGTTGCCAAAATTGTGAAAGATTTCAAAAGCACTGAAATATTCAAGCCGACGAATTTTCCTATCCTGTGCTACTGAATATAAATCAGCCTCTTAAAGGTGTCGAATATATAGGTTGGCAAATGGCAAAGGAAAAAAAATACAGTTATGTTATGTTGTAGCGTAGGCGGAGAAAAGTTTACAAGTCTTGTTATTAGTAAGACGTACCAACCAAGGTGTTGCCGCAACTTCCATTGCTTACCTTGAATGGATAACGAATGACATTTTCGTGCAATAAACCAAAAATATTAACCGGAAGATATAAAAAAATTCCGGAAACGTCACATGCTCAAATTATGAAGTTGAGCAATGTTGAAATAAAATGTCTACCGGCAAACTGTATCTCAAAACTTCAGTCTATGGACTTGGACATCATTCCTGCATTCAAAGCTCGCTATCGTAAATATTAACTGAAACACCGTGTTGCTCAGATTGACACCAGCAGTTCAACCACTAATTGTATGCAAAGAACTCCATCTGCATAAAACCATTGACTGGATAAATAAAGAGTCGAAAGATACCAAAACTCAAACTATTGAACCGGGTATTGAAACTCTGGCTTCCTTCTGGATGCCTGGCGGAAGCAGGAGCTAAGTGATAACCCGAATAATGATATTTCTGTCAAAGATATTCTCAATTAGCTGAAACTATTTGACATGAATATTTCATTCAATTTTGATTTAGATGTGATAAAAATTTACCAACTGAAAAAAAAACAAACTTATGATTGATTAATAAATTGATTAATAGCTTTATTGATCGAGCTGCAATATTTCAGCTATATTCAGGCGATGAATGTGTAATTGGTGAAAAATTGAACATGAAAATGAAATGATGAAGATGATGATGATGAAATTAAAAAGAGGGATGGGACAAAAGGATATAATAGTGTCGACAAATTTTGATTGCCACTAGAAAAAGGGAGGGATGGGTAAAGTCGGTCAACCTAGCAATACAATCAACATGATGGGTGCCGGTTGCAATCGTGAGCTATTGCTTGAAATTTTAAAAATTGTGAAAAAACATTGCTCTCGCGAAACATGACCGTCACTTGAATGGAATAGAACAAATAATCACTATTGTGCAATAAAAACTTGTCAAACATGTATTGACAATTTTTTCGGGAAAAGTAGACGTTAAATATGTTTAACGAATGACTTGATCCATTGTGTCTTTGTAATTATACATGATTTTTGGGGTGTAATAATATGCATTTATTGATATTTCGTCTTTGATCCTTTAAATAACTCATAAACACTAATGCTGCATCAGTTAATTCTCATTTCCGGATGTAACTGACACTGAGAGAACCAAACAGCTATATATCCAAACTGAACAAAACCTACAGTCCCCGTGTTGTTCGGTTTATACAGGTTTCACTGTATTATTTTCCGATTATAATATAATATTGAGGGTTTCTAGAAACCTTTAAAATTTTTAAGGATTCATATTTAATTGGTACCACTTTTGTAGTAACACTTGTCGTGGTGAAACTCTAGTTTCGCAAGAGGTTTGGTAGTACTTCCTGCAGATACAGCTATTAAACGTGGTTTGAATGGGTTTGTGAGGAGGTTTGGCAGCCAACATATGGAAGGCATTACAATAACTGTCTTTTGTAGGGAGGACCTAAAAAGGAGAGAATGATTTATGGTTTCCTACTATCTATTTTTTTGGTGTGGTAGCAGTATAGGTCTTTTTATTCTAAGATTTTCTTTTACATTCAACTCCGGTAATAAGCATTGATCATTATATGTCTTGCAGAAAAAGTATTTGATGGATTTGGCTGCTGGTACGACAACATACGTATTTATTTAGTAGACACTGTTTTCAGGGTCTTCGAAATCTTATGTAGCAAAGACACTTATTGACCTATAAAGAACTCATACGTTTCAGTTTTATAAACCCCACAGCTTTCACCAACTCTTACAGCGAATCAATATCTTTTTTCTCTTTTTATGCATTTTCTGGAAAGCTTCTCCACGGCATCCACAAGAATTTCAAGGTAGAAGTTCCGACTTATATTACTACAAAACAAATAAAGAGAGATGATAATTATAAAACCGTCATGTTGTTTTGTTGAAAGTTTTAATTTTCCGCCTCTTCGAGAAAAAAAAACATCAAGCTTAGTTGGATTTTGAAAATTGATGCCGTAAATGCAAGCTATTTTGGGAAAACGAAATAAAGATTTGAAAGAAGATTCAAAACCAAAGGAGACCTAATATACTTTAATCAAATGACCGAAAATAATAATATTTTGATATGAATGCAGCACATGTCTTATATGGTATCACTATGATTGCATATCTTTAACTAAAGAGCTAACTGAGAGAATTGAAATAAATAAAGATGACGAATTCTTGTGCAGAGGGTGTTCATATATGAAATAATTCACTGACGACGAATTTGTGAAAGCTCGTTCTCCACTACCATCTTAGAAGAAATAAGTCAAAATTTTCCATCAGACTCTGTTTGTTTGTTTGTTTGTTTGTTGGGGTCTAACGCCCGAGCAGCAATATTTCAGCTATATTCAGGCAATGAACATGAAGTGGATGATAAAATGAACATGAAATGATAATGAAATGAAAAATGGGATGGGACACAAGGATAATGGGGTATAATTTGATTGTCACTGTAAATAGGGAGAGGTGGGTAGGGTCGGGTAATGTAGCCTCCTGTGGCGGAGCCCTATGGTTCCTACTCCGGGATAATACCAGAGTAGGTTTGTTTTAACGCGTAAGGAACGTGGCATTTTTCCCAACACGGTGCACCACTATTGTTTACGGTCAGGTTTTCCGTATTATAGCCTGAAAACCCCAGCATGTAACACGCCAGGGGTACCCCATTCCACCACCTGTGGCACACAACCCAGTTGTTCTGTGGGCAGAGCGCTTAGCCCCCTTCTAGGTTTCTGAGCACTATTTAGTCGCCTTTTACGACAAGCTTAGCGCTGCTGCAGGCCTATTCTTTTGACACCCGGACCTGCACGGGGCTCAGACTCGGTTGATATCATTCCAAAATAACCTCATACAGATAATATGCCAATTGTTGACAAATTCTAGCGAGTGAAGTAGATATAAACTCATTTGCGTCGAGAGATGAATCAGCAAAAAATGTGAACAACCCATCTTCACAATTATCAAAAGAATGTAATCCAGGGACAAAGACCAGACATGGAAAACAGACATACACAACAAAGAACACAAAGTAATTAAATAATACATACAAAGTAACAAAAAACAAATGAGCAACTCGGACTCCACTAAAAACTGGGAGCATGGACCAGGTACATGACAAATATGTTGTCATATCAGCACAAAAAGCCCAAAACAACATTTTTTTTCTGCAAAACGTTTTACATCCCATATTTATTATCAGAAGTAGACAATATAGTAAAATATCAATGATAAGACTTATACTGCTACCCTCTCTACAAGGAAGATATTGTGGAAAACCATTAATCTGTGCTGTGGAATACAAACTTCAACAAACAACACCAATATATCTACTGGTCTTACTTTATATCGTGGAAGTAAAAAAAAGCAGCACTGACAAGACTTCGTTAATTCATAACAATGATCAAACCATAACGCCTTACGTAAGAAGCTGAAAGAAACCCAGACAGAACCAGGATTAGTGGAATCTGAAATTGAACTTTCTAAGAAACAACTCTTTTTATCAAATGCATATATTGTACAACTAGACAAAAAAGGTGTGAAGAACTTGAACACTCAAGTGGAATACTAAAAGTAAGATTCTTATATGAGAAGATAATTGTGTTGGGTCAGTTGACTCAAATACTACTAAAATACAACAAGCTTCCCGTGGATCTGACAATTCAAATGTTCAACTTCTATTAAATGATCACAGGATTCGGCAGCTATAATTGGAAACAATAAAAAAAAAGTCTGTAGAATGGGCTCACTAGAACAAAAATCTTTAATTTCGAAATCTAACAAAACATCAAGCTAATAATCATAAATCAAAGAAGCAACACAATGGTAATCGATAAGCCAAAATTGCTCAATTTTTATTGCTGTTGATGTTCACTGAATCTCCACCACCTTTTCCTCATGTAAATGAACCTCCTGTGAATATGTTCCAACAATATCAAATACAAATAGCCTCTGGAAATGGAAAACCAGAAACAACTAAAAAACTGACTCTCATGAAAGTAGTGATATTGAACTCAAATCCGACCATGGAGGTGAATTAAATCACACTTTCTGCAGGAAGTCAGACGTATCAACAGAGAGAGATACAAATACAAAACCTTTATTAACATTTATCGACAGTGGACAGGAGCAAACCATAACTGATATTAATACTGTCAAAAATTGTAATGGTCCTATTGAATGTGACTAGCTAGAACAAAGAAACATCTAAACACCTGACTAAACATCGTGTAGTAACTAGATATGGAAATAATTTTACTATATTACCGTCAAACCAGAAGCATATTTTACCCCACCATCAGCCTAAAATGAAACCTCCATGGACACTGCATGTTCATCAGCTAATACTGCCACCACAACAACCTCCAATGAAATACTATTGCAGGAGACATGAACGCCTCTTTGAATAATGATTGTCCTATAAAGGATAAACATCTGATCCAATTTATGCAAGATGGGCAAATGTGTAAACCCGCAAGCATCAAGGAATGCTTTACATATTTTCATCCAAGTGCAACACGATGCTATCCGTATTGGCTTATGTGTGAATCTTGGAATCTTGAAACCAGGTAATAGAGTATCTTTACAGAATAACAACATAAGTTGGGAAAAAGTTGACATTGAATTTTTATCACGAACTCGTCTCTACATTCACTGAAATCCTAGATCGTAGCCTTAATCCTATTGAGTCTGTGAATTCTGTCGTTCATCAGTTGTGTGATATACTCACTAATCCATCCGATAGATCAAACCAAACACAATTCAATCTCATCAATTAGGCATGTAAGGAGAGTAAGCTATATATGGAAGGAGAATTGTAGACCAGTTGACCCATGCAACAAACATCTTAACCCACGAGCGAGATCAAACTGTCTTCTACAAAGTTATAAATAGCAGAAAAAAAATTAAAAAACAGGGAAACTACCTACCTCACTGTGAATATTCAAAACCTTACGACAGCTGATGAGAAGGGTGAAGGGTGGGTAGAATATGTTTATGATCTAGCTACACCAAATCACTCTGATAGCTCAGATCAGTCATACAATTCTCAAGTCGAACTTGGTCGTCTACTGCTGGAAGATATGTGTAAAAACATCAATGATATCACTCCAATATTCCTGGAATCTGAAGTGCAAGATAACAGATAAGATCGTCTCAGGAAAATCAAGATTTCGACATGGTTTTGCAACTGGAGTATTACCAACTACGCCGTAGTTGGTAGTACTCCTGTTGCAGAAGTCATGGCAGAGGTAAGAGATAACCGATCTCCCAAATTCTTTTGATTTCTAGATACGACCAAGGCTTTCGACAAAATTTTGCATGAATAAATGATGAGAAATATTTACCTGGTCGGAATTGAAGAAAATAAATTGATCATGTTAAAGGAATGGTGTTAGGACTTGAGAGCTCGCGGAAAGTGTGAAAACAGTCTCTCAAAGGAATTTCCGGAGAATATCGGCATGGCGCAAGATAGAGTCTGGTCCCCTTCTGCATTTGAGTTATTCATTAATCCACTCCTAAAATTGTATGAATCATCAGAAATTGGTAGTTACATAGGACCAATCTAGTGTGGAACTCCTACGGTTGCTACTCAAAATCACACTGGCCTCCAATTGTCCATATGAATTGCAGTCTATGCCCTCAATACAGGAAAACTAAGCAAATCTAGAACAATACTATGTTAACAGAACTAAATCAAGTGTGTTATGTGTTTCCAATAAAAAAGACTGCAATTATTCATTTAAGTTAAATGATTGTGAACTTCCAAAATCAGACACACCTACACATTTTGGAATAACAAGTGACTCTTACTAAAAATTTGAAACACCATTATTTCATCACGGAGAATCAGCATCACTAGAAGAGCTGTCTATACATTGATGAAGGCAGGCATCCATGGTATTATCAAACAATTGAGTGTCGATTAGCTGTCGATTGTTGGCGTATTCAAGCACTAATACCCCTATACAATGGCTGTTTGATACACTTCGGGTTAAGGGGGGTAAACGTTGTTGCAAATATAGATATGCAAGTTTTGTGTCAAAATCGCCCGGACTGCCAACTTTTGAGGCCCGTTGAGAGACTTCAGTCTCTAGGAATCGAGTATCGATTTGCTGTCCATTGTTGGCGGTCGGGCACTTCATCCTATATAAAGTAGCTGCTTGATACACTTCGGGTTGAAGGGGTAAAAGTTGTTGCAAATATAAATATGCAAAAGTTGTTGCGAATATACAAGTTTTTTTTCAAAACGGCCGGACCGCCAAGTCTTGAAATTAACTATGAAATTACTTTTTTATATCGAAATTGAACGATAATGAATTTGAGTTTAATATCAATCGAATGTCAATTTTATATTAAATGAATGTCAAATAAATGTCAAATGAATGTCAAATAAATGTCAAATGAATATCAAACGAATATCAAACGAATGTCGAATAAGAAACCAACTTTACATTGCTGTTTAACTTGGTTAATTATAGTTCGAACATGAAAAAAAATCCAGGGCTATGATCACTAAACGAATGCATTATAACCCTTTGACATGTACGAAAAGAAACCTGCGCCCAAAGAGTTGGGAAGATATACTATTGAAAGGGAACCAAAATTCTAGAGGAAATCAAAAGAATAAAATCAAAGATTAGACATTGAAAACAGACAAACAAAACAAAGAACACAAAGTAACTTAAATAATACATCCAAAGTAACAAAAGTAAATCAGCAAAGCTTGGACTTAAGACGTGTTCCTGGTCCTTGAAGGAAGGATTTAATTCATTTCATTTCTGGTCCTGCCCGGTCTTCATTCAATACTGGATTATATCATGTCAAGTGTGTGATATGTTTTGTATGCATTTACATTCCCCTCGTTTGC
Organism: Perna viridis; assembly: GCA_037379345.1. Lineage (NCBI taxonomy): Eukaryota > Metazoa > Mollusca > Bivalvia > Mytilida > Mytilidae > Perna > Perna viridis. The sequence continues at coordinate 36,262,133 of CM074518.1, forward strand.
AACTTTGTGAACAATATACATTATATTTATACAATGTTGACCTAACTTCTAATGTTGAAATATATGATCCACATCATTGCAACACGAACAAACGTAATACTTGCGAAAAAGAATTTTTTTAATATAATGTATATATCAAAATGTTATCGACTCTGCTGGTCGTGTACGTGTATGCTTATCCTATGGCGATTAGAAGAAAAATGTATGGAGTGGGTCTTGATTCAGAAAAGTATTTCAAAAAGTGTCATCATGGGGTTCAGGCTATCTTTATGTCTTTATTGTCCAAATAAGTAGACATTATCTATACACTTCACAACATTTGTCCTAACCGTGACCCCGGACCCCTTATTTGATTATTCAAATTTTTACATTTGAATCGGGGAAATAATTTACGTGTAAGGGAAACAAAATTTGACAGACTGCGTTGTTGAAACTGAAAAAAAATCTTTGAACTACGATTGAATTTATTATTACTAAACGCACATCTTTTTCCCCTTTTAATATGCCGACTATAATTTCACTAAAACATACTTGAATTCTTAATATTTTTACTTGTTGTCGGGCTTGTAAAGACTCATATTTTTTTTTAGAATTATTTAGCTTCATGAATCAAAATGCTATTTCTGTTATATTTCGTATATTGTTATAAAATATTGCTTAAAAATTATTTTAAATTATTTAGTTTCCAGTGGCTGCTGGTCCATAAATTTGGAATAAAAAAGTGCTTCGTGTGTAAATGTTTACACTTTTTGCAACCGATATTTACTACCATAGCTGGTCGAGTCGTCCAGGGCGCTGGATTTGTGTTGCAATAGATGTCACAGTGGTACGAATTAAAATCCCGCGGAGGAAAGTACCAGAAATTTTTTCGCTAATTTGACAGTTGTAATATCGTTGGGAATTTTGTAAACTTTTATACGCATACTGTATCTTCGCTGTATCAATTTGATCCGATGCAGCAGTGTAGCGACTTGAGTCGTCACATTCTGAGACGTTGTAAAATATTGATTTGTTGTGACATGTATCGTTAATTTGACCTTCTATCCTACATTATAACACCTAGATGAACTATCCCGTACTACCATATATTGTGTACTAAGTTACGGCCCCCAGATTAATCCTACGAGGAGGAATTACACGCTCGGCGAAAGTTATATTTTGTATAGCCTAGTCGGCCGAGTGGTCTAGGGCGCTGGACTTTGTGACATAACAGTTACAGCGATACGAGTTTGAGTCGATCGCGCCTTGTATATCATGTGCATGTCTCTACCTTCCTTTGCCAATATGACTGAATCGTATAATCGAGTCCTTTTTAATAATAATAAAAAAAAAACTGTAGTCTAAATTAATCTTTGTCGGACTGTACAAAATAATACATAATACAGTAGCAAGAACACAGGTCCAGTTATGAAAATGCTAAAACAGATAAAATCAATGTTATTATGTATTCTTTTACTTATTTGTCTGGTTTTCTAAAGCCGATGAAAGATGTACCATTCATATATAATGTAAATCATTTGAATTTGAATGCGCGAATAAACAGAAGTGAAGACTCGTGATGTGAAAATTGACCGAAAAAAAAAGAATGCAATAGACGCGAATATGAAGACAGCAGTGAGTGAGGAGTAGACGTGCGAAAATGAAGGCGACAGGGAACGCTGAGTAGACGCTAATTTGAACACATCAGTAACAAGGTCGAGGAAACGCGCATTAAAGTAAAGGCGAAAGTAAATACGTTCACTTTGAGAGTGAAAACGAGATAACTTGTCTGCCACATAGTATATCATACATCTAAAATGGAAAAAAAAACATTTCGTAAAATTAATCTTGAAAACTAACGTTCGTGTATTAGAGCATACCATAAAACCAATATTTGTTTGATTATAAAATATGAGAAAAAAAAAAAAAACGGAATTGATCATCAATCAATCCTTACTCACTTTTACCCTGTTAAACCTAACCGTTTTGGAGATATATGCGAAAAACTATTGTCTGACTCATTATGTTCTATTTTTAGTAACGGCGGCCATGTTTTTCAACGGATCAAAAATCCCCTCATTTGTTCTATACAGGATACCCAAAGGAACATTCATTTTAAGTTTGGTTCCAATTGGTCAAGTAGTTTCAGAGGGAAAGTGTTTTGAAAAATTATTAACGACGACGACGACGGACGCCAAGTGGTGGCACTAAAAATCACATAAATATTCAAATTTAAGCAGAATGAGCTCAAAAATATTTGCATCAAAAATAAGTGATCAAAATCCACATGGGCTCTTAACTTCTGACATAATTTATTCTTTATCATTATCGAAACCAACACATCAGTTTTTGCAAACGGATTCTTCAAAAACATTAAAAATAGGAGACAAAAAAGAACGGGAATGGTGGAACATAGCAAATGCAACTTCTTATAACTGAAATCTAATACAGTCAAAATCTTAAATCTCCATAAGGCTTGTTTCATACGAGGTCAAAATTGAAAGAAAACAGAAAATAAGCACACAAGGAATTAAACAATACAATGTAATACACTCAATTCCTTTCAAGAAACTACCTTAACATACGACAAACAAACAAACAGATATTCACCTAAGAAATGCTAACAGCTACTGAAAGCCAGTTAAGAGCATATCAAAATGTAATGACCAATTAAAACACCAGCATTACAAATAATCGAATCAAGTTGACAGGGTTTGGAGAAGGAAAGTTAAACGCTAAATAGACAAGAACTGAGTAGTGTTATACCACAAAAAGCGTTTGTATGTAGAGATGCAATCAGGGGTCGAATACGTATTTGCAAGTAGAAGTTTCTAAGAATAAACAATAATATTTAAATCGTTTGCCTAACAGAGTAGTTGATAAATCCATTAAAATGTGCTTGAAAGACAGTATTGCCTTAAAAACGTTACAAACAATATCATTTTTAATTAAGAAACTACACGTGTTTTTGATGCAAAAGCTGTTTTGAAATCTGACATTATTTAAAACGCAAGACAACGGATCAGTTATTAAAGATAATTTGTATGTCTTGACTCTCTCAAAAATGCATTCTATTCATAACAGGAGTTGAATTGAAAGCCAGATTTATCAAGGAGAATTGCAGGAGCATACTTTAGGAAAACCAGACAGGAGGTGATTACACGACAAACAGCTGATTAATGGTGTTAATTAATAACCTCATTCTCATCATTTTTATTACTTCATGATCATAAAAATAATCGAGGCAGGTATATCAATTTGAAGTATTCCGGTATAAAGTAGACATCATATTATAACTACTATATTAGTTGCTTCATTCACCGACATTCTTTCCGTGTTATTTGTACTTATTTCCCCATGTTCTAGAAATCGATATATGAGTGTCGTTGGATATGAAGTACTTTCCCTGATCTTAAATTCTAATATTAACGACTTTCATAAATTTTCTGATGACATTTATAACCGCCTTTTCTCTCTTCTCAGTGTGAGAACAAATTGTTTTATAATAACATATCATACATGTTCCTCTAACATTTCAACGTTAATTTTTACGTTTGTACAATATTGCACAAAGAAAGATCCATTACTGTTTTTGTTTTTACCTAACCGTCAATTTAACATGTTTGTGTCGATTTGACTCAGATAGTGATTGATGTTGCCGTTCGCTTCTTTCAGTTGTTAGGAGTCCGGTACCTTGAATATACCACAATATTAAATATATCCGACTTATAATACCTTATGTTATGCCTTGATCATACATTCTTGGATTACAACACCGGTTCTGCTACGCATTAAATTTCACGGATGACCCCGGAAAATCTGGCTGGCGTTCTTCGATACGGATCCAATACGATTGAAGGACGGTGTGGCTACGGTTTGGACGGAGAACCAAGGACAAATCGAGAAAATGGCTATAATAGAAACGGAATGACACGGTACAATACTGTCATAACACGGTTTAATACGTTTGGTTACGTGCCAGGACGTATTCGCTACGGTGAAACAACGTGGTGCTAAGGTATAGGTAAAGGTTACTACGGAAAACCACGGTCTGATACGATTAAGTACGCAACATTTAAAGACAAATCATACTAACCAGTTCTGAGGTTAGGAATTTCGTGCAATTTTAATGGAACGGTCTCAAGTAGGAATGCATTGACACAAGCTTCTAAAAATATAGGTCACCCTGCTTTTGACAAAGATATAGCAGTTCAAAAATTCATAAAATCGGGAGTTTTTGTCATTTTCTGGATTCAATTCACACGTCTTTGATCTTGCCAATATTTTAACGAAGGACATATGCATGCACCAGTAGATTGGAAATTGTCTGAATTTCATTCATCAAGCATTAAAAACAAAATATGAGTTTTATCGGCCTAAAAAGAACCTTTTCTTGTTTCCCGCCTAAAGAAAAACTAATTTTTGAACCATATTTACAGTGATCTGGAATACTTCGGACGTTAAGACTTTTTTTTAAATTTGCCGCATGAAAAGGTATCCATTAGCTGATGTCATAAAGTCTTTAAAAAGTGGGGGTCACCGATCAAATAAGAAAGAAATCACATTTGTGTACCATTTCTGCAAAAATTTGTTTGGTTATTGGACGTTTCCTACTCCACATGTTTTGTCGGATGACGTTACGTCAAAGTCAGCCACGGAACGTCTTTAAAAGAAAAAGAATATTATAACCGCAACACAAAACTTGACTGTGAAGAAATAATCGGAAGAAAAAAAGAATAACGACTGGAAAAAACAGAAAATTGGACAAAAGGCAATATATAATAAAACTATTCTGGTTGCATAACCATGTCTCTTCGCGTGAACATGTTATAATTTGTGTTCATATTTTAAGTTACATGTACCAGAAGGTTTAATTATAATACTTCAATAGCGAATGACTTATCGGGATCTAAAGTTCAATATTAACAAATGTACGTGGAGCGTTTCAACAGTAAGCAGTAATATCTTTACTAAACAATATGAAGAAAATATCGCACAATAGCCGCCGTTGAAGTATTTTTACATGTAAGAGAATGCACTTCCCATATGAACTTGTACATGTTTGTGTTTTGTGGCGTACTTTGTGCCAAATTTGAAATTAAAATTCAGGATTGAAATTTTCAAGAAATAAAAAGGCATGATCTATTATTGTCTTGATATTTTTAGTTTACATTAAAAAAATAAAATATATTTGCAGGCCCTCCTTGTCGGTAAACATACATCCTGATAGTAAGGCTATATAATTTTTCCAGTGTTCCTACTCTGATACTGCATAGATTTTTTTTTGCAAATGGACGACAATCAATCATGATTTCATACAAAAAAAATATCCTCAAATTTCAAGGAGGAACATTTGCCGAATCCGCCCCTCTGAATCTGCGCCGTGATTAGATATTCCGCGGAATCCGTTGTGAAATCGTATACATGAGTTTGTGTAGGACATACGGACAGACGCCTGTCATTTTCAGAAGATTTTCCAAAGCGACCCTTGAAATTCGACGTCATATTGCTTCTATGGTCTAAGGGGGATAAATCCCAAATTTCGCGAAAAAAGCGACGTCACAAATTGACGACGATATAATAGTTTGCACCATACAATGCGCATTTAAAAATTGTGGGATTTGTCTTTAAGAACGTCCTCAGGATTTTGTGAAGGCAAACAAAGGCTAGGACATTTACATGAATTGCATCTGCCTCTTGGTTCATGATTGACAGCAAACATCTGAATCTATTGTCTAGAATACCAAAGGCATTTTCTTCTACTCTCCTGGCCCAAGATAAACGATAGGTGAAAATCCTTTTATCATTGGCAAGACCCCACCTTGAGAAAGGCTTCAACATCCAGGTTTTCAGGCCAATTCATGCCAAATGTGTCATCTGCATTATATATTATCCCATTGGTTTTCCATCACCTTACAGAGTTGATGCAGTTGACATACCAATTAATCTCTTTTCAATAGCTTTCTTCAAATCACATTGTTTCGAGATCTGAACGCCAGAGCACCCACCTTGTGCACCAGTATTCACCCATCGAAATTTGTAATCGACGTCGACGAGAGCCACTGGAACTACTGAATGATATCCTTTGTAGTTGTAGTAAAGGGAATCTCCCTTCGGAGGACACCGTATGGCTACATGTTTGCCAACAAGAGCACTAAGTGTATATGGAAACCGCCATCTCTCTTGAAACTGCTCAGGTATAGCCTGCAATTGCTCAAGCTCAGTAGGGGTCTGCATAACGTCCTCTGCATATATTGAAGCTACGGCTTTAAATATTTCAAACAATACACTTATTGTGTTGTGAGCAACCAATAAAAACAAACATCAATGTTCAGTAACTGTCCCCTGTATCCAAAAATACAATGTGATAGCTAATCTAAATCCAGGATCGATGGACTGCCTATGCCTGGTGTACTTCTTTGTAATACTAGGACCAATGACATGAAGTAGTTCCTGAAACATTTGTGGGTCTACCCTCACAAATTAAAGTCCTGGAATGCAGCTGGACTTTTTAATCTAAGTTCAACCATTGGGCCTCATACTGACCATGAATAGGTCATCGGAAAAGCCATTCCCTAGTCCACCATCTCCTCTGCTTCCGGGTCTCTCTATATGTGTCATCATGAAGCTCAATTATTGTTCTTGCATTCGACACATCAATATCAATACCAAGCCAATCAACCGCAAATTTGAGTTGTTGATGGACTGTTGATAAACTGTATCTACGACAAAACAAATACTTAATCTTTGGTACTACTTGTGCAGGGTATTTATACAAAATTCTGGGGGCATTTTTAAGTCAGTTTGGTGGCAGTTTGATTATTGCCATTGTTGTCATATTCTTATGACAGTGCTCCATTGAGCTTACACTGGTCCGTTTAATCCATATTATGTCGGCATGCAACGTACTACACACGTAGTAAACCGTACAAATCCTTGGGAAAACTTTCTGATCCTTACCAATTCGTTATTTAATATAATGGGGTCGTACCCTTCCGTTATACATTCGAAGAATACCGTACTCTATCCTTAGCAATAACATAGTGTAACCGTGCAAGTACATGTACGTACTTATTCGTAAGTAGCCGTACAAGCCGCCCTTGTCAATTAATAAATTATGAATTAGTAGGGATCGATACGGTTTTAATTTTTTATGTTATTCATGATGATCAATTGATTATCGTATTCATTAAATATATGTTTGCTATTATTATTTGCTATTCTCAACACAAGTTTTAAAATTTTATGAACGGTGGATTGATATTCGTGTTGTGATATTTGGTGGGAGAAATCGCATGAGCGAAATGTGGTGATGTAATTGAATTAACCATTTTATTTATCGAAGTTTCATCTCAATTCATCAAATGTTTAACGACTGTTTTTTTAGATGTACATTATAATGATATTCAGGTGTCGAATCGTCATTCACAAATTGTCAAAAACGATGCCATCAAATTTTATTTCATATAATTTTGAGGAGTCGTTTGTTTCTAATGACCTGAGCCCCATTTAGATTTTTATAAAATTTCATTTTTTTCGTTTTCGATTATTGAATTATATTCATACAAAATAAGTAAGCTCACTGTTATCAGACTACATCTATAACCCAGAAACCTTTGTTGCAATGTCCATATAATATCTATGATCAATGATAAATTTGGGTTTCCGTGATTAATTGTGATTCTAATAGGACTAGTTTCTTCATATTTTTAATAGACACAGCCCATGTGTTGCACGAAATATTGGTCATTTTTTTTTTTATTACTTTTTTACCATTGCTGTGGTATAAAGAGCTTTGAAGCACGTCATATGAGAATGATGTATTGTTAAATTGGCGGAAGCTTTTTTTTCAAGATGTATGAATTTCTGATTTTCTTTTTTAAGTTATGAGACTTTCATGAAAAGGAGGGATTTCAATTTTTTTCGTATTAACGGGTTTCAAGCAATTTTCATGTTTTTTAATGAACTCTTTTTTGCTTTATTTTGATTTTTATATATTTTGGATGTTTTAGTCATTTGACTTTATTCAAGGAAACGAAGTTTCTAGCGGAAATCAAAATAATGTGATCCAGTGACACCATTATTTACATGTTAATTAAATTTCATGGACGATCAATGCAGTGATATCAGCATTAAATTTATTTAAGAACAAAATTAATTTAGTAACCTAAAACATATTTCTTGCATTAAAACGTTATCATGAACTCAGGACATCAAAGAAATTGGTTCAAGAATTAAGTGGATTATTTTTAAACACACTTATTGCTTTGTTATTTGCGGATTTCATTAAAACGTTTCACCAAATAACTTAATACACCAATGTTAAAATTACAAAGGTAAAACCGAAATAAAAAGCAAAATATCGGTACAAGATCTGAATTTCTTGTGTCTTCTTGGAGAAGAGGTATTTCAACAATGAAAGGACATATAATATTATTCAACAGTTTTAAACTTCGCAGAAACGCCTTGGTATAATAATGTTCATATTTCGTCATGTTAGGTCAAACGGTTCAATAAAAATTACAAAATTACCTAAATTTAAAAAATTATATGAGGCTTCATTGTTGACATTTGACTTCGAATTTACAGAAAATTTTTACGACAGACCTTAATCGATGTGCTTTCAAAGTGATACCAAGTTGTGTCGTGTGAAATGTTAGTCCATTAAAATTTTATCATTTGCTCCCGTACTGAGAGCATTTTGTTATCTATAAATTCGCGCAAATGTACCAGCCGGCGTAAAAGCACAAGCATGCACAATAAAATATATCAATCATTAAGATTACACAAATGTTTGATTTATATCTAACAACATTCCCATACATAAGACAAAACTGATATTGACAGTTGCAACAAATTAAAAATTATACCTGAATATTTACTGGAAAAATCAAAAGAACCCTTTGTAGTTACATTACACATTATTATTCCAATGAAGTATTGTCAATGTGTCCAGTTGAAGTACTGGTTATACTTTTGTAGGTTCTTATTTTCGCCATTGGTGCTTTGATGTCCTACACAGGGCGTGAATACTGGATGATACTATAAGTAGAATTTGATATTGCATTAGTTAACGATTGCAATACACATCCTATGAGGGATAATATTCCCGTATTAATATAAATGCAATAACCCTTTTTTGTATATGGCAATATAATTTAGTATTTTGTAAAAGGAATTTTTGTCACGGATAACTTCACAAATTTTAATTATACTTGCATTAAAGCAATGTTGATTTTCAGCACGCTGACGTTGCATTTGTTTTCTATGTGGAAATCATATTGCTATAAAATAATACTTGGTTCGGGCAAAGAGTGATCCTTTTTTGACACATCGTTGATAAGTTCTAGATTGACATAGAGCACGTAGGTTTGAGTTGACATGTACATAGTGTGTAGCTTAATCGGAAATTAAAAAAAATATAGATATGATTTTCCTTCATCCTTTTGATCTTTTGGAAGGTAAGTGTTATTTGAACGACGAGAGCGGTCATACTAAAAAGCATTCGGGAGGTCAGGGGAGAGATACAAGCGCTCGGGGATATTTCTGGTCAAAATATTTAACTAGAGCATGGCTAGAATTTAAAAAATAAACCAAAACGCATGACCCATTCTATACGATCATAAAAAAAACAAATTTAGTTAATAAAAGCATGGCTATTCACTTGAAATAATTAGACTGGCCGATGTACCCAATTTTCACGGCCGACCAGATGTTTTGACTCAAATTTTCGGAAATATTTGTCTGAACGTAGTTTGAAAAAAATCGTTATTCAATAAAAAAAACAGAAAAAGAAAAATGTTTTTTTTTAATATTATTTCTTCAACTATGGTTCCGAATTGAAGAAACTGTTATAGATATAGCAAAAGAGACATGTATACTATAGTTTGATAGAGCTCGTTTTAGATCTGTGGTCGCAAAATCTATCACCAAGTGCCAACAGATACATGTACTGGTAATGATAACAACAAGGATGGGCTAGACCCATGATTTTAGGTTAAGGGCTTAATGCAAAGTGAATGAAATAGTGATAGATATAATTTTGCGCAAAATTAATACTTCATGAAAACAAATATAATTTCATAATTTTTGCATGGTGATTTACCCCTCAGCTCTACCCTCACTGGAAAGAGGGACCTGTATAGAGTTGTGCTATTTCGCCAGTCTTTCCATAATTGTATCAGTCTACAAAAAAGCAGGCATTTAGAATATAGATTTTGTGAACGGCTTGCTTGTTCTCCACAGGCATTACCAATTTGTTTTCATTTTTTACCAGGACCTGGCTACAAGGCTGTATATTGAACATATCTTTGGTTTAATAATGTTTTACATTTTACTTGAAAACGGTCCCGAACCATTAGTGTTTTCATCGTATATAGGTTGTTTCGCCCCGAACTATGTTCGCTACCTGAATGGTTTCGCCCCAATACCTGTTTTTCCCTGGTCGTTTCAACCATACTGCTTTCTTCCAAAGTCGTTTCCCCTTATTCTGATTTGTGAAAGTAGTGCTTTGTTTTAAATGTTTATATAAAATACAAGCTGATTATTTCTTTCATCTTTCCATATACTGTTACCTAACGAAATTGTTTTTAATGGTACTAAAAAAGTTGACACTGTTTACTAACGATTTTAATCAGATAATTCACCTTTTAATTGTCATTTATCAACTTAATTTATTTCCTGTCAGAGTGGTTAAATGTCGTGAGGTCTTTAATACTGACTCGAATGAAAGTTTTAAGTAGGCCAATGAGTGCCAATGCTACATTGTTTTCAAAGACCCCGATGTAGCAATAATATTGCAGACTATAAATGACAAATATGTTGTCGTATCACCAGACAAAACCCAAAACAACATTTATTTTGTCTGCAAATCGTTGTACATCCAATTATTATTATTAGAGGTAGACGTAGAAAATTATACTAGTGATACGACCTATATTACTATTACACTCCAAAGAAGACATTGTGGAAAACCATAAATCTATGCTATCCTCTTTTGGTCTCTCTACCAAGGACGATGATTGTGATTTACCGTCTATGTACTGGATTCCTAAACTCCACAAGAATCCATACACACAACTTTACATAGTTGGATCAGCAAAATGAACCACCAAACCACTTTCAAAACTTTTAACTTCTATACTCACAGATGTCGAAGACGGTCCGTAGTCCTACCACAATAACTGTTACTCCCGTAGTGGTATTAATTCAATGCGGATCCTAAAAAATTCGAAAGATATTTTGGAGACAATCAGTTCAAAACTCTTATCAGAATATATTATCATTAAAATCTATGATTTTTAACACTTTATACTTCTATTCCCCATATTCAGTTAAAATTCCGACTCAAAAATATTATACATCGTGTTTTTTTTTCAAAGAAGATGGTACACCTAGATACAAATATATAGTTCGTTGTTGAAATTCATGATATTTTGTGAAAAATAATTCCAAATTATCTTCTAAATATACAAAAGGAGATGTTTACCAAATGCTGAAATTTTAATCGACAACATATTTGTCCAGTGTGGTAAACGCGTTTTCCAACAAACTGCCGACATTCCAATGGAAAAAAATTGTGCTGCTTTACTTGCTGACCTATTCCTTCATTCTTATGAGGCTGACTTTAAAGCTGATCTGATTCGAAAGGGACAAAATTATAACCTTGGTTCCATTGATAACTCTATTAAAACAAGACATTTGTTCTGTTTCTTTGTAGCAGTTTTTTTTCTATAAATAATACATTAATAATAATACATACTTAATGGTCACTTATTACAAATGTAACGGGAGTCTTATGCATGTGCAAGTTTCTCAGTGATAATGGCCAGTTATCTGACTTAGAAAATAGCAATTATACCAATTTAACCATATAAGTAGTGTGCTATTCTTTTAATAAATGATGGACAATGTTCGAACACTCACTAATATATTCGCTTTTCCAGATTTTACGTGTCTGTATCAGCTAACAATTTTCAGACCTAATAACCTTATAAAGTCACCCGATTTTGTGGTACGTTCGTGCATTGGGTTCTGTAACTATAACACTATATAAATGAAAACTCATTTTAGACACACATAGTTTATTTAACCAAGTAGAAAGGCTTTGATATAAAAAACAATGGTGCATATCGCTGATAAATGCATATCGCTTAATAATTTCAGAATTAACCGCTGTAACAATACAACTAGAAGTGACTGGCCTAACGTCTTCAACGTTTGTTTACCGCGCCGCCAAATTGTCGACAAAAAACAAAAAATACAATAAATTTCTAATAATTATCGTATAAAGACCCCGAAAGGTTCGAATAAATCTAAACCAAAAGCATTCCTGTGAGAAAACAGCATAACCGTAGATAAGTTACAAGCAAAGAATGTGCAGACTGTAATAGTCTTAAAGCGTAGAGACATTGTACTACATACCGGAATGACTATCTTTAGAGAAAAAAACGATAAACCGCGCTGATGAACTCGCTAAATGCCGGCTGAATTGACCAATCATAGCGCATGTGTTATTAACTCAATCTTGTTTTCAAAAACATTAAGCATATGTAAAATACAGAGACTCAATAGTTAAATCTAAAACTCCGAGCTCAGCTCACTACTGTTAATATTCAGAACGAAACTATACATGTATGATAATCACATGATACTAGCAAAACCATGTGTACCTGTTAACAGATTAAAGTCACTTCCATTACATTATAATCACCGTTTTATGTTCATGACAAATACGAATTAACGCGTCGAAATATATAAACACTCAGCTTAAACATGTATTGAGGACAAAACGACTCGATACCTCATTGTGGTTGTAGACAACACTAATACCGTACATTTCAAGTTCTGTATAGCCTAGTATTTTGTTCTACATGTACATGGATCAACTGATGTACAGTACCTGTATTTGTGTATTTTTTCCAGGTTTTACAGTCAAACTGATACTAGCTTGTGAATATCTAATGCTGACCAATGCAGGTGTTGAACAATGGTATAATTCTCAGTTAAACGCAAGCCCACGTATTTTACATTTGTAGGATTTGTTCACTTCCTTGTTTAAATTTCAATATGAAATTGCGTAGTGGTGTACATTGTATAAGTGCAGGAAGATGATTACGTGACATTAGACGGAGGGAGTACAGAAATACATGTCAGCATCATTCATAGTTTTGTATTTTTCCTTGTTGCAGGTATAAATATCTAAGAACTTCAAAAAGTTTTGTTAAATATACCTCATTTACAGTTTTATCAATTTATAGGTGGGTACATACGTGACTTTAGTTTTTTTTTGCGTGCCATACATCATTTGTGACAACATTCAACTATTTTGTACACGCCCTTTTCGAACTGGATGGTGCCACTAAAATGCTGCACTGCATGTCGTTTTTTCGTTGCCACAGGAGAATATTATGACCCAGAGATAGCTTGGGTGGCTCTTTCTATCTTGACATGGTTCGGCGACCCGCGACCCATGACATAGGTGTGAACTTGAGATTAACAGGCAGGTGAAAGACATTTTTTTTAAATATGGTCGATAAGAAGATCATTTTAGCATAAAGGATTTATAACACGAGAAAACTTCGGGACGAAACACTCTTGGTGTGACATAAAGAAATTAAAACAAACCGATGAAAAAGAAATAAGACATTCTTTCGGATCGAACTTACACAACCGCACTTGCACATTCAAGGATTCGTAGCAAGTAATCAATATGTGTTTTTTATAGATCGAGCATTGAATAACTGTTTGAAAAAAAAACAGACTTGGATGTGAATATATAAATTTCCATAATCACCTTTATTGTAACATATATTTTTCTTAGGCCCCGTGCAGGTCCGGGCGTCAAAAGAGGCCTGCAGCAGCGCAAAGCTTGTCGTAAATGACGACTAAATAGTGCACCGAGTTGGGAAAGATGCCACGTTCCTCGCACGTTAAAGAACCCTGCTGTGGTATTCGATAGGAGAGGGAACCTTTGCGCTCCGCCGCAGAAGGCTAAATTGTCCGACACTACCCATCCCTTCCTTTTATCTTGTGCCAATCAAAATTTGTCGACCCCATTGTCCTTGTGTCCCATCCTTTTTTCATTTCATCATCATCATTTCATCTTCATTTTATCATCCCCTTCATGTTCATCGCCTGAATGTAGCTGATATACTGCTGCTCGGGCGTTAAACCCCAACAATCAATCAATCAATCAATCAATCAATCTATTTCTCTTAGATACTCCCGTTAGGAGCCTCATTTGTTGCGAACAATCTCTTCTTTCTGATTGGTCAGTTATAAATTATAAGTCAATTGTAATTGGTCAATTATAAGTATTTATTTCCCTGCATTAGGTTGACCAATCGATATTTTTTCTGAAACAAATGTTTTAATGCAGTTCTTAAGGGGTTTGAGAAAAACGGTTATTTCCCCTGACATATGGTCACTTAATATCAGATTCATTCATGTTGACCATGTTCTTGAAAAGTTTTGGTGCAAACTACTGTTACGATACATATTATAGTTTATGACAAGTCTGGAATTTTTTATCATACTTTAGTGATATTTGCCAATGTCAATTGCCAGGTTTTAGAGGTTCGACTGAACAACTGTGCCCTGTCGTTGCACCACAGCCATATGTATTTGAACACTTGATTTGACAATAACCTTCTAAGAAGATTCATGTAAGTATTTTTATTTGTTAGCATACACTGCACAATCATATTGTGTAGTTAGAATGCTGATTTTATCCTTCACTAGAAAAAAAAATGCATTTTAGTGGAAAAAAATGTGTTTTTTATTACCTAATTTCCCTCGGCCAATAGCAAGAAATAAATAAAAGAAGCAAATTTTACAGATTTTTGGGTATTAGGGCTATGTGTCTGTAGGAAATACAATACATGATCAAACTAATGATGAAACAATGTTTTATTTTGTTCAGCTTTCATTATTTATGAAATGTACAGCATTAATTTTATTTTTTTCAGGAGGGAAAAAAGCGGTATTGCATGATGTGCACAGTGATTCTAATATTCCCTGGTAAGGATCAAAACAATGTACGAGAGCTCTGTAACTTCTTATATGTGTCATAAAATGGATGTACTTTATGAAAAACAATTTTCCTGTTTGTTCATTCAGATGAGTGGAGGTGTAGGGAAAAGAGTAGTATTTATTTCTCTGCATTAGGTTGACCAATCGTGTACCCTATTCAGATGAAAGGAAGTAGAACTTTGAAAGAACAGATTGGTGTACTGACAAAGTTTGTCATGATGATGTTTCTTTCTCAGATTCTTAAAGGATTAAAGTTTATTTTTTTATCCTTCAAAATGCTTAGTTTATGAAATTTTAAAGACTGCATATTACAAATGAGTGCGGAACCAAACAAATGCAAAAAAAAAACGAACAAACAAAAAACAAACAAACAAAAACAAAAACAAAAAACAAAACACAAAAAGTTCTCTTCGATATCTGACGATCTTTTAATGAAAAATCAGTATAAGCATCCCCAGTCAGTACGATGCCGATATCACGAAGACCGAAACACTGTTTGGACGACAAAAGACACTCCAGTGTACTTATAGCTTCCGTTTTAACCTAAAAACTCATGTGTGGTTGTATCCCAAATGTGACAGATATACTTGAGTCATTATTGACCTGATCCCATACGAGTCCCAGTGGTGGGGAATACACTGTTTGCAACGCTTTCCTGTAAAGCAAACGACTGTGGTATATATCTCTCTATGTCCATACGATATCTAATATGTGATATGTCTAGTAGCATATTTTATCATTACATCAAATATTGGAAACATGTGACAATGTTGCTTAAGGTTGGCATGCCATGTTCTGATACAACTACAGATATGCCATTATGACAATCACATTGGCCATGGATATTCCTAACTGCAAAGTTCATGTTTACTTTGAGGCTTCAGTCGATTATAAGGTTGACAAAATAAGTTAAATGATTTTATTGGCGAAGGACTACTAACGTAATACATATACTATTTGGTATCAATTTTGATGTAAAGTGACTGTTTTTACAACTTATGATATCTAAAATCCTGTTTTGATTGGTCATATGGCGGATACAGCTAGTTTTCAGCGTCGAAGTTCAACAATCCAGTCAAGCAGTGGACCACATGTTGTTCCCTTAGAAAATGCAAAAAAACATTCAACAAATAACTCCAGTTGATGGCCTTTTGATCGCTGAAGTCGGCAGAATGAGTTCGATCAAGACAAAGCGACAGTGCAAAATAGCGTAGGTTCTTGCGGCTTACAGACCAAGCATACTGTATAAGCAGTTACAAACCACGGGAGATGGTTCTCGTACATATATAGTTTTATATGTGCGTCACGGAATTCACAAATAGGTAAAGGACATACAGTTCTCTGTATCAGACAGGTTTCTTGACATTGTCTGAAAGCTTTACGTCTTCCGTACAGATTCGTTCGAGCTCGATCAACAATTGCCATGTCACATGAAGACAATTTCTTCAGTCAACGAGCAAGTTGTTCCTCAGTGTAACGAAAATTTAAACGCATCAGCGATACGAAACTCTGATGATATGTCCGTAATAAAAATATCCAGTCAAATAAGTAATGTTTGAAAATCTACATCATGTTGATTTTAGGTTGAATGCACGATAATGCTTTTATACAGAGCAAATGTTGTGGCAATACTTGTTTCCATTGCATAGTGTGTTGGGCATTTCACAATCCCAAAAGCATTCGAGTGTACCCAAAAGGCATACTTCAATATGTAAAACTCGGGTTACTCGGGTTGCAATCGAGGTACGTCATTTTTCAACTCTCAAGTTCACTCGATATCAACTTTGCCCCTGTCCAGGTTTTATCGAGTCGAGTTAAGCGACAAGATGAAGACTAAAGAAATTGAGTGATATTTGAAAATACATTTTAACGATTTTAGCTTTTTTCTGTGACTAAGTAGAATATTAAGTGTATACTATGAATTCGTCAGATATATCCATTGTCCTTCACCAATGTCCCATTTATTATTAATTTTGATTAAATTTACACATGTGTACCTCCTTTGCACTTAATTTCTCACGAATATGGGGTGGAAAGGAGAGGTGATACCCCGATCTCTCGAGAAATGAAACACATATTCCCGAACTTCCGCCGAAATAAATGGTTGAATCCAGTATCGCAAAAAAGAAATAGTTAATCCCAAATCTCGCTAGGGGTTTTCCCGAAATCGCTAGCTTTAAATCGCTTAATCCCGGCCTCCCAAAAAAGGTCCTTCCGTCCCTCAACTATCTAGAGGTAGGACAAGGCTGTGGGCAACACAGTTGTCTATAACTGAATTAACATTTGTTTTCATCTATTATTTTTTGAATCGCCACCATTTCTTCATCATTACTGAAAATATGGTTTATCATAGTTAATTGTCTATGTTATTATGGTAAACAACAGACCTCGAGAAACTCGGTAGAGTTTTTTTTATTTTATTGCTACGCTCTTGAAGCATGCGCAATGAAACAAAAAAATAAAAATAAAATAAATCGAATAACCTGAGTTGGACGAATCGAAGTGGGCCAAGTATACCCTATCTAGTCAAAAAACGTTCTTTTGCCAACTGTATTTAGACAGTTCTATCTGATAAAATCCTGATGTTGAATCTGAGGCGCTGAAATACCATGACCCCATAAATGTGGTCAAGCAATAATTCCAAAGAGTTTAAGTCAAAAACACAGTACGACATGAACTGTTGGCGGTCGGAATAATTAAAAACTATCGAAATGTCGACGACATCAATTATTACAGAACTAGGTGGCTTGAAAGTATTGCTAAATCACTATGAAATTATGGGTCATAACAGTCTGGGGATGGACACATGGTCTGTGCAATAGACACAAAGTCATTGAGCTTCGCAATATAACAGACGTTTCTTTTTTTGTTGACGAGAAGAGACATCAAAACTACGTTTGAATAATAGCAGCTAATATATCCCTCATATAACGGGAGCATTGTACCGTATTGTCATTACTGTTACACCGGTTCACTAATGCAGTCCAACATGTTATAGCTTTTGTGATGAACGTGATGCCTGCAATAAAACTACACGGTTCAAATGACTGCACAGATTGTTCTATTATGATATGTAACGACCATTTTGATTTAAAAAAAAAACATATTATGTTAACAGTTACATGCGTAATATTTATTAAGGATTCAAACTAACCCTGGAGTATACATTCAAACAAGCTAGAACATTACAATTTAATTTTTTTGTATTATCTTATTTATTATCACCTAAATAAAGAATGAAGAAATCTGACAAAAAAAGAGGTTGTATTAAGGCGTGGCAATGAAGGACGAATTGACATGTGGACTGATGTAGAAATAGACAAATTGACTGACGGGCATACAAACAGGAGGAACGCACAATCAAAAAATGTTATAACCTCCGCAACCGCTTGAGAATTTTTTGCATGGCTTATCCTTGTTAGGTAAAACTTTTTTTCAGTCAAATTAGTTTGTCATTTGATTTGAATCAGCTTGTTACAACTATTTTTTACTTTAAATCTTCAAAAATTAATAAATAGTGTACGGAACAAAAACATTTTGCCGTTCCCGGCACATGTTAAACCCGTCTTAGATGTTGTCATGTTATGATTTACCTTTTATAATTCCAGCTTTACGAATTTCCCAGTGTTTTATAGAATTTCAGAATTTTTACCTTGTCAGATGTTGCCCCACGAGTTTCAAGTATATGCAAATACCCCAACTAAATAAATCCCCGCGCTAAGAACGAGTGTTTCCTAACGTCTCTAGACTTTTCATCTGTCGAATGAAAACTATACAAATGGTTAAGATGGCTAAGGAGGCAGGCGACCGTCAACACTGGTCCGTTGACCATCGGACGAGGAAGAAATGGATGAAATTTTACAAACATTCTTTCTAAAACAAGTACGAAATCAACAAAATTTGATGTGAAGCTACTCCGAGATTATTGTTGGTAAAAACAGTGTGATTTTGGAACTCTGTCGGTACCTAAACTGGATATACTCTTGAAAGGATTTTACATAAATTTACACAATCATAGCGGAAAATTGTATACCCACAGTAGTTTTCTGATCACCAGTCAAAGCCTGGACAGATTTCTCAGGAATCTACCGTTGAATAACACTTATGACATTATTAAGCACACTCTTTTTCCAATGCCGACGCAGCTTTCAAATCGATGTGTAAAAAGATGAAGGATCAAGGAAAAGGTAAAGTTCATCACAAATTAACAATCCAAAAAGGTGACTTTGATAAACTTTACAGTCATCCTAGAGTTTTAAACACACACATTCCAAGTGGTCTCTTGAAAAAAAGTCTTTTTCTTTCCATTCAAATATAGTCCTTCAGGTCACGTTATTACTGCAGATTTAAGCGAAAACGAATCTCTGCATAATATCCTTTCTAAATAAATACCGTGAACCAAGCTCCATAAATTGGAATTGTAGCTTTAAAGTTTTTATGGATGCAGTGGAGATCTACCCACGAAAATGGATAAATCGAGGATAAAAAGAAATTGATTCTCTATCAGAGTGGATACAAGCCGTGAGGTCTATAATTGTAAACGAAAAAAAGATTTAAGTAGGTCAATGAGTGTCAATGCTACATCAATTTTTAAAAGACCCTGATTTAGCAAATGCATTGTCTACAGTACGTGACCAATATGTTGTCGTTCCAGCAGAAAAAGCCCAACCCAACATTGTTTGTCTGTAAAACGCATTACATCCAATGTTCATTATCAGAGGTAGACGTAGAAAATAATAGCAGTTATAAGATCTATACTAAACTCCCAAAAGAAGAGATAGTGGATAATCATAAATCTGTGATATCCTGTTTTGATCTCTCTACCAAAGATGATGACTGTGATTTACCGTCTATCTACTGGATTCCTAAATTGCACAAAAATCCATACAAACAACGTTACATATCTGGATCTGCAAAATGAACCACCACACCTCTTTCATAACTTTTAACTTCTATAGTGACAGAGGGTCTCCAGTCTTACCAAAAACACTTGTTACTCCCGCAGTGGTATTAATTTAATGCGGATCAACACAGATCCAAAAGATCTTTTGGAAAACTTTAATTAAAGATTATCATCAGAATATTATAGTATTGAAACCTATGATTTTTTTCAACACTTTATGTTCATATTCCTCATACTCAGTTAAAACCTCGACTCAAAATCATTATACATCATTGTTTCACAAAAATAAAAAACAAAACAAATCAAAACAAAACAAAACAAAACAAAACAAAAACAAAAAAAAAAAAAAACATTCAAAATCGCCCCGTGTAGGTCCGGATGTTAAACGAATAGGCCTGCCGCAGCGCTAAGCTTGTCGTAAAAGGCGTTTAAATAGTTCTCAGAAACCTAGCCTGGGCTAGCCGCTCTGCCAACAGAGCAACTGGGATGTGTGCCCCAGGTGGTGGAATGGCCTACCTCTGGCGTGTTACATGCTGGGGTTTTCAGGCTATAATACGGAAAACCTGACCGCAAACCATTGTGGTGCATCGTGTTGAGAATGATGTCACGTTCCTTGCACGCTAAAGAACCCTCCTGAAATCGGACAAACATAATTCAAAAGCAACAAACTAGCAAAACTATACAGCAAAAGATAGTCAAAATAGTTTTCATGGTGCAGATGGATACAAAATAACGACCATAAAACTTCTGTAGTGATCACTTCAATCTTGTAGCAACATGACCCTACTCCAGAAGCCTATTTGTTAGAGTTCTAGCGCGATACAAAAAGTCTGCGTAGTTTCGGCAAGCGCTGGCATAAGGCATGATGTTTTATATGAACACTCCGTACGCAGGTGCCGAATGGATGTTGCCACAGATGAAAGGAAAGTTGACAATTCTTAATGAAAAGTCATCACGTTTGTCGTTAAGTTTGGTCAATAGTTTTTCTTTCCCACCGATTTCTATGTGTAGGTCAAGATATGAGACTGACTTCACAGTGTCTGTAGTATCCTTTATCTGAAGTTCTTTTGGGTAGATGCGATGTATTAAATCCCCGAAATTAGGGTTGTTTAAAGATAATACGCCATCTATGTAGCGGAAACTGAGATTGAAGGATCTAGCCAAACGATATTCTTTCTTTCTGATCAGATCAGCTATAAACTCAGCCTCATAAGAGTGAAGGAATAGGTCAGCAAGTAACGGAGCACAATTTGTTCCCATTGGAATGCCGACCATTTGTTGAAAAACACGTCCACCACATTGGACAAATATGCTGTCGATTAAAAATTCCAGCATTTTGTAAATCGTATTAAATTTGTACAAGTATGTATTTAAGTTTGTCCCAAAACATTCTATAAAATACCAGTGATATTCCGTCTAACCCTGGAGATCAATTTAATAGATAAAAACAGATAATGTACATTCTGCGATTGATATAAATCGCATTTTGTTCCTTATTAAGCTTATGTTCGATTGGTGTTTCCTGTATTCCTAATTACTAAGTATTTTATTGGGATTTATAGTGGCATATAATTTCTGATAGAATTCTTTGGTCTTTAATCAAATTTCTTTTTGGTCCGTAATAACATTGTCATCGTATATTTTCAGTTTAGTTACACATTTTTTTAGTTGTCTTTGTTTTTCTAATCCTAGAAAAAAGGAGTTATTTTGTTCTCCTAATTCTATCCATTTTTCCCTCGATCTTATCTGTGCTCCTTTTGTTTTATTTTCGTAAATATTTCCTATTCGTGTTTCAAGTGCTTGTATTTTCCTATCTAAGTTATGTTTTTGCCTATCTTTTAAGTTGACAACTTTATCAAGTTCATGTCTGTTAAAGGTTACATTACCGATCCAATATTGTTTTGCCTACCCTAGCACATGTATTATGGTATTTTATGGTTTTTTTTCTTGGCCTTAAGTCAGAATAGTACCTCTGTACAACGTTCGAGAAGGGGACAATTAAGGGTTCCATGAATCGTGAACCAATCACTTGAATAAACTGACAACTACGTTAGATAAATCTGCGTCAGTTTAATTCAGTTTAAGCAGATATTATTATCATATGCCCCCTTCATTACATAACATGAATTGAAATTATTACAAAATTAAAATATGCACCTTTAATACTTCCATTTAATTTGATACTGAGATAAAAGGGGAAGAATTTGTTTTTAAATAAAAGTTTAAACAAACAAAATCTCTCAAATATTAACTTCAACAAGTATTAAAATGAGGTAGTTTCTTGTGTTTTCCCAGTCTATTTTTAGTTGTGGATAAACACCTAAACTATTAGATCTATTGAGTAACTGTCTTACCCATATCAATATCTTTAACAATATTGTGGTCAATATTTCGTATTTCGTATAAAAAAAACCCGTCCCAATCATTCTCTTCGCCAGTCTCGTGTTCTGTTACGGTCATCCCACATTCTTCGTTACGGTCAAGCCGCCGATATTTTTACCTTGTATTTCTCATTAATCATACATTTTACCCATATGATCCCCGTTTCAAATATCAAACATTGATAAATGACTATATATTTGCAATATTTAATGTCTAATAACTTGAATAGACAACTTTATGAGAAATAAATATTCTTCCCTTAATTTACATTCTCCATCCGCTTTACCCCAGTGAAATACGTATCCGCAGAATAATCATTACATAAGTGATGTGATGACCGTTTCGTCTTCACGTTCTTTCGCACTTTTTCCTTACAAAAAAAAATAATAAAATAAAATAAAAAAAAACTGAATTGAATAATTTTGTTTTCAACTATATGTTTACGTGACCACAGTCAATGATCATACTGGATTCACGTCTTAAACTTTCCTTAGTTTCTTATTATAATGTACCTGTATTGTTTACAACTTTTGTAACGTCGTATCAACAATTTAAACACAGTGAACGAACACGATTGTTTTTTACTATTTATTTACAAGCGAAGTACTAATCCTGAAACCTATCTTCACGACATTAGTGCCTGATCATGATGTTGAAGTTAGATAGTTGGCAGTGAGAGGTGGTCAGAGAATTGCGGTAAACAGATTAAGTAATAAGATAAACGATAAATTTGAGGATGAATCTATCAATAAACGGGAGGTACAGAGTGCAATTCAAAATATTACATTGAAACAGGAACAGTTACAAAAAAAAAACATGATAGTGACATTTTAGATTCAATGGACATGACAAATGTCGAGCAGGAGATTTTGGATGCTGACGAATTTCATCAACACATAGATATTTAAATCCGCCGTTACCAAGACCTTGAATTGGGGTTAAAAACAGATCTGCCGAAGGAATCGGTGATTGAATTTGCATCTTCTAGCTATATAGTACAATACAAAATGCTACCGCATCTACATCACTTAGATTGAATCACAATACTGACCAGCACACCAATAAAGCGTTAAATATACCTAGTACATAAGATGAAAGCGTGAGTCAACCAGAAATTGAAATTATTCCTTCACAGGCTTCTATCACAAGCTTAAAAAAAAAGACTTTAATACGTTTTCCGGCGATGTACTACTTTGGCAAACCTTTGGGAAATTATATGAATCCACTGTTCATACCAATCCGTCATTGACAAATGTTAAACACTTTACATATTTGAAAGCACAGCTACAAGGAGAGGCAGGTAGCTGCATTCCGGGGTTATCACATGCAAATTACGAAGAAGCCATTACACTTTTCAAGGAAAGATTTGGTCAACAGTGGCTGATTATTTATGCACATATGCAGAAACTCGTAGATTTACCGAATGTCCGTCAACAGCTTCCATCCATTCTTTGACTATATTGAGTCCAATATCAGAGGCCTCGAATCCCTCAGTCAGAGTCAAGCAACGTTTGGATACGAACACAGATGATTTGCCACAAACTGCATTTTTTATTACAAGAGCGACACCGAGGGACAAACACAAAAACAGAGAACAAGTAAGTCACAATAAGGGTATTAATCCTTCAAGCGCCGTTAAAATGTGCGTGCACTGTGATAAAAACCACGAACCTGTAAATTGTACCGAAGTTATCAGTATCGACACCGTTACGCAATTGCCAAGAGGAAACAACTTTGTTTCAACTGCTTAGGTTTACACAAAGGATCAGAGTGCCATTCAAAATACAAGTGTAGGGCATGTAACATCACACAAGTCTTTGTAACCAAGCCAATAGGCCAGATAACCAGCCTACACGCATTCAACAAAACATACCCACCACTGTGAATGCAGTTAATACTAAATCCTTGTCAGCGTTAAATACATCAGCCGCTAACACTACAACAGAAGCTTTGTTGAAGACAGCAATCGCCCAAGTCTGGAACTACCAAAATAGTGCCACTGCTAACATTCTGTTAGATGAAGGGTCTCAGAAATCGTTTATTTCAGAGGAACTAGTCTCACATCTCCAAAATCAAACCGAAAAAAAACTAAACAATTAACCTATTTTACGTTCGGTGAAAATAACAGAAACATAAGACATATGGATAAGGCTTTCATTGACCTGGAAACTGAGACGGGTAATACTTTACCGATAGAAGTGCTTATCGTCCCAAAAATGGCAGCCCCGCTAAGTAACGCTGTGTACGTTGAAGCCTCAAATTACCATACTTACGTAATCTGAAAATCGCCCATTCCGTGTCCGAAAACCAGAAATTTGAATAAAATATACTTATAGGCCCCGACTGCTACTGGGAAATAGTACAAAACAAAATCGAACGAGGAAAAGGTCCAAACTTCATACAAACTTGTATTACTTTCAATGGAACCCAATACTGTGCAAAATTGCAGAAATAAGCAACTTCATGTACATCAATATAATACACTAGTACACAAGTAACTAAAAATACAGGTTATAAAACTATTCAAATACTTCAGAAGAAAGTTTTCTCTAGGATAGCATTATGATCTATTTCAAAATACATGTATCGGGGTCTTTATTTGATACTCTGTTCTGCCTAATTCAAACAATCATTGTGTGTTGAGTTGGTTACAGTTTACATCGTACAAAATACATTCAGTAGGTTGCAAGGGTAGTTGAGCAGTCATTTTTAAATCTGTTTATATATCTTAAAACTGAGTACTGTGGATGTTAATTTGTTTCAATCAATATTTGAAGAGACGTGTTGCCTATATAACCTTTAACGTAAAAGCGATGATCCAGTTGTTCTCAAATATTCCCAAATTCTCATCATCGTAAATACTAGTGTGGCCTTACAATTGCCATTGTTAACCGGTCTATGCAGACAGTGGTCGTCAGAAATTTCCCTGGTCGTGTTGCTTGGGCTGAGTGCTAAAATTCGTTTGACGGGTTGTAGAAATTATCTCTTCAGTTCAGAGATCATTCTTCAATCGGATATTTTTTATATAGGTGACCTAGATCATTACACAGTTAATACCATCTGGCTTCTCTCTTTGTAAGTCATTCTGTATTGGCCTCTTGAACTGCCTCTTTGATTTATTGCTTGATTGAAACCAAAGGGTGGCCCTTCTTTTCGAGTCCTTCGATCTTTCTACAGGGAAAACATGTCTTCTTTTCTAAGGCCACTCCTTGCGTCGTTACTGCTTCCTTAGGTTTCTACCTTCATACGCAATCACTGCTCCAACTATTGATGCTCTTCTTATATGTTGTGTCACCTAATATAGTTTCGGAGCGCTCAATAATTTCCACTACTTCTGTTATTGTTCTGCAGTATTGACTGGTACACAATTGGAATTTAACTTCTAGTGACAGCTTCTTGTACAGCTGATTCAAGGCTAGTACTTCTTGTGCTCTGTTATCGAAGTCATTATAAGCTCGCTTGGCAATATGTCTCAAGTCTTCTGCTAGGGCGGCGATAGGTTCCCTAGTTTTCTCTTTCTCATCTCTAGGCGTAATGACCATCGATTATTGTGTCTGGTACAACAAAATCTCTGCCCCGACCTTCGGGATAAAACGTCATATTTGTTTCATCTCTGTAACAGAAAGACACGTGTTGGATGTGCTCTTCATCTTCGTAACTCAGGACATACTTCAAAGGTTATATATCATGAAACTGGGTATTGTGGTTGTTGATCCGTTGTCAATCAATATTTGAA
This sequence comes from Perna viridis, assembly GCA_037379345.1. Lineage (NCBI taxonomy): Eukaryota > Metazoa > Mollusca > Bivalvia > Mytilida > Mytilidae > Perna > Perna viridis. The sequence goes on from CM074518.1 coordinate 36,288,166, forward strand.
GCGTCTTGTTGCTTTTATAACCTTTAACGTAAAAAACCAATGTCCCATTTTTCTCGATTATTCCCAAGATGTCCTCATCGTAGATTCTAGTATGACCGTTATACTGTTCTTGTGTTTTTATCATACCCGGGCTTGATGACCAATGTAATTTCGTCTTTTGAAATATAATCATGATGCCCACTTCTCCATTTTTGAAATTTTTTTTTCTTCAGGTGTTCCTTCCATATTTCAAATTAACTAACCTTCAAGCTGAACGCATAAACATTTAAAAATATAACCACCATATCGATGTCCGTTTGCCGTAGGTTAAACATAAAATTCTGTGGATCCCCAGGCGTTGAAATCGTATATAGGATGTACTATGCGACACATGCCACTTCTGCACTAGGTTGTAAGTATTTTGTTGTTTGTGTTGTAAATGCCGTGATAAACAGATCTTTGAAAAATAGAGACGGGAATTAAACTGAGGTAAACATATGCCATTTTGTCTTGTTTTTGACTTTAACTTTTCCAAAGTTTGCCGTATATGCAATTTGCTAAAATACGTTTCTTTTCAACGTTTTATCAATTTCCAAAAAGGGCCTGACAATTTAAACTTGACTGATAGGCAGTAAACATTGAACTTGTTCCTTGATTCTAAAATGATTAAATTTTGAAAAGAAGTCTATTTTAAACTTTGACGCTACTTGTACTTTCAGTTTTTCTTAATCGATAATGTACTTAATCAATCAAATCGTCTAAACGATTAGTAGTGCATCGGCTACATAAGGTCAAAATATTTCCTATTAAAAGTACTTAACAAAATATGATAGTAACAGTAGTACTAAAACAATAATGATTCTGAAAGGTAAACTATTATTCAATTCTTTATAACAAACACAACTTTAACTTTTCCCAGTCAAAAGCGTGATATCACAAAATATTCTTAACCGCAGGTCGTAGTAAATAGAATGAAAAACATGAAAGTTTACAAGTTTCAAGGATAAAAAAACCTCAATAACACGATGTACATGGATAAAAAGAATGTCTCGAATTGAATTCTAGGTAACTGAATATGTCATACATGTATTGTCATTCATAAATAGTTGTGAGAAAAGCATACTTATCTAAAATAATGTCAAACGTTATGTTCTGTCTATCAAATCCTCTTATTTGTGTTGTTTATGTTGCTAAAAGAATGAAGTCTGGAATAACGTATGAGTACACGTACTCGTACACAAGTGATCCATGAAAACTGATTTGTTCAACGTGTCAAACTTTTCCTTTTCTCGGTCGTCTACCCGAACTTATTAGTAACTTGGCGGGTGTTTACATAAAGCAGAGGACGCTTATCCTACCGGTGCACCTAGTCAATGTTCCAAGTTTTTAGTGGAGTCCGAGTTGCTTATTTACTTTGTCGCCTAGTACCTATTATTTTTGTTATCTTTTTACTTCTTTTGTTGTGTGTGTCTTTTTTTTTTTTTTTTTTTTTTTTTTTTTTTTTTCATGCCTGGGTTTTGTCCCTGGATTGCAGTCTCTTGATTCCTGCTAGTATCTTGGTTCCCTTGATTACTCTTTAATATCGTCGATAATTTTTACAACAAAAAGGCAGAATATATTACCCCACCGCTATTGAAATGGTTTTTCATCTTTCATAGATCAATTGAACATTTATTTGAAATAGGAGACAAATCTTGTTAATCTGTTAAATTGATATCAGTGAATTCGAATGCCCATATATCCATAGTACAAATATTGGCGAAAATGACAGCTTAGATACGAAAAATCACAGTAACTGAAACGATCTGTGCATCAAAAATTGCGATCGGTCATCGATCAAAGATCAGTTTTCCGACAGTCAACGATTCGTCAAAGTGATCTATTAAACTAGTGATCGCATCATGTGACCACAGAGCTGTCAATGTGTTTAATATTTTTTTTTTCTTTGTCAAGTTTATACATATAAACATATTGTAATAAATTAAAACTTTAATTTATGTGTTTATTTTACTCTATTTTTAATTTTAAACATATATAACGTCATTTTCCATATCAAAACTGCGATCAGGTCGGTTACCGGTCATCGATCAGTCTGCAATCAATCAGTCAATGTCATTGATCCTTCAAATTGTTGCGCTTTTCGGTTCAAAGACTGTATCTTATGTTTGAACTCTTTTTTAAATAAATCTACAGTGCAGCAGTTACTCATCCAAACACGTGTTCTCGGGGCTCATCAAGGGTGAATGGATCCAACACAAGACAATAATAATGACAATGTTAAACTGATAGACGTTACGGTAAATCAAGATAAAACGAAAGTGGATATAGTAGTCATTGAACTAGATTCCAGCAGAAACCATCAGAATATATTTCTAGGATAAAGAGTAGACTGGAAAAAAAGCACAACAATAAACATGAAAAGAACTAAATAACACGTACAAATATTAAAAACTAAATGAACAACTCCATTAACAACTGGAAGCATATACCACGTGCACTATCTTTAAGATCAGAGAACCTAGCTATAAAGAAAGCCTTATAAGAGAAGTAATCAAGGGTATAAAAATTATAGCAGAAATCAATAGAATGTAATCCATGGAAAAAAATCAAACATGCGAAACAGACACATACAAAAAAAAAAAAAAAACAAAAACCAAAATAATACATATAAGTTAACAGAAGTAAATGAGCAACTCTGATTCCACTAAATTTTTTTTTTTATTTTGAAACTACTTTGTAGAAACTCTCAAAAACTCCATGCGTATTACAGATGCTTAAAGTCACCACGCACATTCCGTGCAGATTAACCCCGAACTTAAATACAGGAATTCATTTTAAGAAACTTATAACGACTTATCTTCATAACAGTAACGAAATGTTCATGTGCAATACTAATTTTAATTTTTTTACATTCGCCGATGAATTTCAAATTCTAATTAAATGCAAGTATTCAGATTTGATCAATAGTTTGTCTAGTTTAGGCATTTACGATTACCATACAAGTCCAAAAACAATTTATGTTGTTCACATGTAATTCGTATCCATTCCGATGATATGTTTCTTGGTGGTGCAAAATTATGGGCTGAAAACACAAGATGGAGTTTGCTTTGCGGCGGATAACCGATGGAAAACCTTTTTTCTTGCATTAAAGTAATTCCTAACGATTTCATAACCATGCCTAGAAATACATCGTCAAACTTAAACAGTTTAACAGACGGAATAGCATATCTTATCATTTTGACAACGGACATGTCCATTATGAATGATCCTCCAGAAAAAAATGGCGGGTATTTCTTGTAGGGATAAACATCATACGGTATAAACCATTTGCTCGCTTCATTCCTAATTGGTTCCCAATGAACATTCTTAGATCCAGCTACCAACTGATTTGTCTTATTATTAATATGAAAATATAAAAATTCTAGTATGTTCGGAATATGTACAAAATAGTCATCGTCTACAAAGAATACGAATGAAGCTCCTGGACATTGGCTTACAACCCAATCAAAAGCCATGCTAGTCTTTAATGTGTTATTGTAGTAATGATCAACGAAATTGAATTGAACTAAATCAGTGTGACGATTATATTCCAATTTTATCATATCTTCCATTGTTATTTTATATCCCAGTAAAAACACTATTTTAATACGAGAATCATGGAAACTACCCCATGTTTCTCGAATGCCTTGTCTGTGTTTTGTATTCAGTACGCTAGATTTCACAACTATTAACAGGAAAGGATGGCCATTCCTATTGGATTCACTGGATTCACCACAAAGATTATTCGGGTTGTATATATATTTATAATTCTTGTATCGGAAATACTTTCTTTTGTCACTACGCTGATTTGATTTGTACCGAAGTGTAGAAACTTCAAACTTAGTGGTGGTGTCTCTTGTGAGTACTTCTCCATTAAGGACATCTGTAGGCTTCCTACCATCTTGAAGAAGCAGAATAGTACTCCAAACAAAATAAAGTGTTATAACTGCTAAAATCACACTTTTACATTTTACAGAACGCTTGCATAAGACCCGAATGTTCGTCATAATGCCATGAAGTCTTTACTGTTATTAGGTCAAAGCTGGTTGAAAAAAGAAATACCAAACGTTTGTCAATGTAAGAGTACGAACATGTTATTTAATATAGCCACTGTAAATAATGATAAAGAATAAAATGATGAAAAAATACCTTTACAGAAATTACACTCTAAGATAACACATAATCATGTTAATATATATTCTTGGATGTAAATTCCTAACGCTCATGCCTAAAGAACAATCATATCAATTTTCATTATATTCTATCCAATAGTTTCTGAGGAGAAAATTTTAAAAAGTAACAAAATTAAAAGTAGCATAAGGATATCGAAGAAAAGCAATAACTCCAACAATAGCTGAGCAGAATTATATGAAAATTTGACCACAGATAGATCTCATTATTTTGGACATTTTACGTACTGTCCGAATTTGGGTAAACCTAACAGTTTCGGAGATATTTTCGACAAACTGCTCTCTAATCCTATATTCGTTCTTAGTAACAACCGTCATGTTTTTCGATGGATCAAACATCCCCGAATCAGTTATATGCAGAACATATAAAGGAACATTCATACCAAATTTGGTTCTGATTGGTCTAGTTGTGTCAGTGGAAAAGATTAGTGAAATATTTAACAAGGCTTAACAAATTAACACGAAAATTTGACCACCGATAGCTTGCATCATGCTAAAATCTTTTACGACATGTCTGGTTTTTGCTACAGTCCCTGTATGGGATAAACTATCCACGTGTCCCATACCTCCATTGCCCCATTCCCCATTCCACATTGCTCCATACCACATTCACCATTGCCTCATGCCCCGTTTACCATAGCCCCATCCCCCATTTATCCCCATTGCCCCATTCCAAATAGCCCTATTACCCATTGCTCCATCCCCAATTGCATCGCATTTTTTCCTTTTGTCTCATCCCTATTCCCCATTCCGAAAAGTAAAATGAAAGTTCATGTTTTATCAGACCCATATATTGCATTTAGATCAACAATTTTTGTACAATCAATATCGATTTTAGAATCTCGCAGACGGGTTCGAGAATTACCGATATTAGACGCGTTAACAAAACTACGAGCTGCATGATAAATAAGCATGCTAAATATTCTTAAAGCTATAAATATGATAAGTAAATGTATAAATTGTTAACGAATCTAATTCATAAAATGACTCGGAATAACGTATCTATGAATATTTTTGCTTTATATTAAATTGAATTTTTGGTAACACTAATTTTACTAGTTTACATATTCAGTCCCAATTCCACAAAACAACGTATTTCTGTTAGTTCAATTTTGATAATGGACTGATATTATTGTTTAAAATGCAAACAATGTCAAAATAAATATTACCTGTGAGGCTGTAACACATTTATTTTGGACCTAATTCTTAAAAATGAGATATTTTTGCAAATTGAAGGAGTGCGACCACTTGAAACTTCGTTACTGGTAAAAAAGTATTGTTTATAATGTAAAAATTGTGATAAGAATCATCATATATATTGCTGCGACACATTTACTTCAGTCCATAATGGTCACATATCATATCAATATAACAAGAAAGGCAATATTAGTATCTGGTTGTTGGTGGCGACAGCCATATTTCAATCCAAAATCTTCAAAATGAGATATTTTTGCAAGATGTATGTGTGCAAACACTTTTTATATACCTACCAGTCTTAAACTATTGTATTAAATTTGCTAATTGTCAATTTAAGTATTATGTTGATGGCTGTGATACATATATTTCAGACCAAATTCTTAAAAATGAGACATTTTTGCAAATTAAATGAGTAAAAACCCTTGAGATTTCAATAATGGTCTAAAATAATTAAGAATGTAAAAATTGTCAAATTTAGCACCATATGTGTGCCTGCGACACATTTATTTCAGTCAAATTTCTCAAAAATGACATATTTCTACAAACTGTATGAGTGCAAACAGTTCTAATCTAAATAATGGTCTATTTTTAATTTATTTTTTATTTCATTTTGTTTTAAACATAAAATATGGCAATAGTAGTATCCGGTTGGTGCTTGAGACATATTTCAATCCAAAATCTTCAAAATGAGACATTTTTGCAAGATGTATGTGTGCGAACACTTTTTATATACATACCAGTCTTAAACTATTGTATTAAATTTGCTAATTGTCAATTTAAGTATTATGTTGATGGCTGTGATACATATATTTCAGACCAAATTCTTAAAAATGAGACATTTTTGCAAATTAAATGAGTAAAAACCCTTGAGATTTCAATAATGGTCTAAAATAATTAAGAATGTAAAAATTGTCAAATTTAGCACCATATGTGTGCCTGCGACACATTTATTTCAGTCAAAGTTCTCAAAAATGACATATTTCTACAAACTGTATGAGTGCAAACAGTTCTAATCTAAATAATGGTCTATTTTTAATTTATTTTTTATTTCATTTTGTTTTAAACATAAAATATGGCAATAGTAGTATCCGGTTGGTGCTTGAGACATATTTCAATCCAAAATCTTCAAAATGAGACATTTTTGCAAGATGTATGTGTGCGAACACTTTTTATATACATACCAGTCTTAAACTATTGTATTAAATTTGCTAATTGTCAATTTAAGTATTATGTTGATGGCTGTGATACATATATTTCAGACCAAATTCTTAAAAATGAGACATTTTTGCAAATTAAATGAGTAAAAACCCTTGAGATTTCAATAATGGTCTAAAATAATTAAGAATGTAAAAATTGTCAAATTTAGCACCATATGTGTGCCTGCGACACATTTATTTCAGTCAAAGTTCTCAAAAATGACATATTTCTACAATCTGTATGAGTGCAAACAGTTCTAATCTAAATAATGGTCCATTTTTAATTTATTTTTATTTCATTTTTGTTTTAAATATAAAATATGGCAATATTAGTATCCGGTTGGTGCTTGAGACATATTTCAATACAAAATCTTCAAAATGTCATTTTTTGCAATTTGAAAAAGTGTTAACACTTGAAATTTCCTTAATGGACTAAAATAATTGTTTGGAATGTAAACCAATGAGAACATGATAATCATATGTGTGGCTGCCACACATTTATTTCAGTCCAATTCTCAAAAATTGCATTATTAGTATCTGGTTCGTAGTTGCGACACTTGTCATATCTGTCTGACAAATGAAAGAGAATCAACGTTTTCAATTTAAAAAAAGTGGTCTAGTTTTTATTGTTCAATATGTTCAATTTAGCAATAGTTTAATCATGCGAGTGATTGTGACACAAAATTATGTCAGTCTATTTTTTTTTTTAAAATGACGTATGTTTCGAAATCGTATAAGCGCGAACATTTTTAATGTATGATGACCAGAAATAAATGATGAACTGCAATACATCTAAATATAAAGAAATTATTCTAAAAAGACTTTTATTATCCTTTCAATTGCTATGACAATCATAGAATTATGATAGGTACGTTGCTTACGGGAACATTGTGGCAGAACATTTTTTTTTCGATTGACCAATCAAAATTATTCACTCGCCCCATTCCACATTGCCCCATTCATTTATCCCATTTCCTATGCTCCATACCTCATAGCCCCATGCCCCATCCCCATGCCCTATTCCCCATTTCCTCCCATACCCCATGAAATGGGAAGTTTATCCCATACAGCTACTGTAAAACTAAGAAAGATCAGATTTACGCAGCATACCATACGAAAAATTCATACCAAGATCCTGGCGAAAATCAAAAGAATGTACTGCGTGGAAAAAAGATCAGACATGTAAACAGACACACATCAAAGAACACAAAATAACTAAAATAATGCATACAAAGTAACATTAGTAAATGAGCAACTCAGAACTCACTAAACACTTAGAGCTTGGACCAGAGACACCGGTAGGGTAAGCGTCCTCTGATTAACTAGAAAATCCAGACGAGTTGCTCATAAAAAATCAAGTTCAGGGTTCACGAAAGAGGGAAGAAAAAAATAAGACACGTTAAACAAATCAGTTTACATTATGCATATGGAACCACCGTAACAATTTATGATTACGACCATTAAACGTTTGTAGTAATGACTCAGATATTGTAGCCAAACAACCCATTTCCAGACGCCTAATTGTAAGAAGTCTGGCGCGGTACAAAAAGTCTTCGTAGTTAGGGCAGGCTTTTGCATACTGTATGAGATGTGATTGAAAACTCCATACACAGGTGCTGAAGAGATATTGCCACAGATGAAAGGAAAGTTGACAATAAGGAAAAGAAAGTCGTCGTCGTGGCTGTATAGTTTGGTCACAATTTACTTTATCATTGATATTTAAGTGTAGGTCAAGATTTCAGGCTGACTTCATAGTGTCTGTATTACAATGTTTCCTTTATCTCAAGTATCATCAAGGAAGATGCGATGAATATAATCCCCGAACTAGAATTGTTTCACGATAATACGTCATCTATAAAGAAACTGCGACTAACGGAACTAAATAAACTATGTTCCTTATTTTGGATCAGATAAGCTATAAAGTAAGCCTCAAAAGAGTGAAGGAATAGGTCCGCAAGTAGACGAGCTCATTTTGTTCCGATTAGAATGCCGACAGTTTGTTGAAAAACGCGTTTACCACACTGGACAAATATGTTGTCAATAAACACAATTCAGCATTCTGAAAGAGTAATCAAGGGAACCAAGATTATAGCGGTAATCAAAAGAATGTAATCCAGGGACAAAGACCAGAACTGGACAAGAGACATTCACAACAAAACACATATAATAACTAAAATCATACATACAAAGTAACAAAACTTGAGGTTTTTCAAAGGTTTCGAACTAAAAATGAAAATAATGCTCTAAATACACACCATGAAATGAAAACAAAAATAAATGGAGCATACAGGAATGTACCCAAAATAATGTACTGCATGTGAAAATGAAACAAATAACCATGATGTAATAACATGACATTTTTAATAAGTTATGCTGGGTTGGAAAATGGTTGCCAGGACAAGGATGTGAATGTCCTGACCATGAACACTGTATGGTAAATACTTATCAATCCGAATGGATCAGTGAAAAGGCATTGGGTTTTAAAAAAAGCTACTAAAATAGGTGAACGTGGTGTATTAGTAGAAAATAATTCTACTGACGGTGATGCGTCAATTGTTGTAGGGATAAATATAGCAATGATAGGATCGTATGGTACATTATGGACTGATACAACACAAACCAGTACAATACAAAGGGGACAAGGTCAATTCAAACAAGGTTAAAAGCAATCGGTACATCCTCGGCCAATCCCGGCAATGCTCGGAATCAACGAGATTGGCCGAGAAGTTGTGATTGGGTTTAAATGCCACATTTAGTGTCAATATTTCCTGGTACCTCTAAAGCTAAAAAGTAAGAAAATAAATACTTATTTCGCAGACGATTTACATTTAAGATCATATGGTATAATAAATGCGTTGTTTTAAAAAAAAAATAATGGTGAAATAAATGAATTGTCCCCTCATTTACCCCGCATTGTAAACTCAATAGTACATTGTTATAACGCTGAATGTAGTGATACGTAGGGGTGGAGAACATCAATCTAAACTGTCAGGGTCTTAGAAATGGTTCATTAAAATCTAACAGTCATGATAAAATGCTTATCGGAGAACGTTTAGAAACGAAATAAAGAAATGAGTTTATTTCACTTTTTTTTTAACAACACCTATGAATGTGAATATGCTAATATTGTAATATCAAATCACCTTTAAAAAAGAAATTATGGTCGTAATGCTATTGTTCGTACAGCTGCGGCACTCCTGAAGGTTAATGATAAAGTAGATGTAGCACTTGTGATATCACTCAACGCCAGGTGGTTGTCAAAATTGCAGTGGCAGAACTAAAACAATATAAGAACGATGCAAAGTTATAACAGTAAATACCAAAGTAAGGTACGTGTTATATTAAAAAGCTTACAAGCCAACAAGAAACAGATGATCAGCTTCAGCCTGACAGAGTCCGTGATTATAAAAAAAAAAAAAAACAATTTGAACCAAAGTAATCATTCAAGCATAGCCTACAAGCATGTTTTAGTACTTCATGTACTTGGTAAATAGTTTTCAAAATTCAATATAATCATGCGAATGAAACTTCATGTATGTTTATTTATTGTATCATATATGCTTATATCTATTTTCAGGAATTTTGCATGATATTGTTTTAATGTAAATAGTTCTGACTTTTTAAAGAGAATGGGATAAGTACCCAGTGCATATCTTAAACTATCATGTGATTTTATCAAGTACTATACTAACTGAATAAAAAAAAATCACAGTTGTTTGCCCAAATTTCAAACTTACATTATTTCCCTGTATCAAAAATCATTTTTAATTTTTTTTTAAATCAACTAAAAACGAGTTTTCATAGTATTTTTCTGATTTGCACTACTAGAACATGTGGATGCAAGGGCGGAGCCTTATCCCATTTTCTTTTTAAAAAAGAAAAAAAAAACATCTCATAAGATAAAAATCGCAAAACAGTAATACAGTAATTAGTCAGGCTTAATGAACAAAAGGCAATCTTATAACTAACATTGCAATAAACAGTCAGGTTTATGTGTACACTTTTGGACAAAACCACATACATGATGTTGATTATTGATTTTGTGTGCTTTAATGTTTATGTTTACCGGTCTAAGAGTTGTGATATTGATAAAGAGCATCTAATATACAGTCTAAGCTAATCTGTGTGAATTCATATTTTTTTTTGCACTTGTCTTGCAACATTGATTTTTCTCCACTTCGACTTGGCTCAGCTACCCCCCACCCCCAGATACACAATCTTATTTGTCTCAGATATTTACGTAGATTTTTCGGTTATATTGTTCATAAAAAAGGCAGTAAGAGGACAAATAGTTAAAATGGAAAAACGTAATTTAAGTAAAAATGACGTTAAAACATCATTGTAACATCCTCAGCCTCATTGGTTGCATCAAAGTGATGGTCAAACTAAATCAATGATGGCATCAACTTGGGGAAAAACATTTTCATTTTATAAGCCACAATATTCATATCAATATATGAGTACGTTGAGGGTATACGGTTACGCGTGAAAGTACGTTGGTGTAACGCGTTAAAGATCAAGAATATGCATGCATAAGCCATATTAGGGATATTTTATGTCCGAGTATACTTAAAGTGAACTGCTTTTGGTCTGTGCGTATGGTAAATTTCTATCTTGAAATACTGCGAAATAGATCCAGGTACACTTTTCAGCGGTTTTTTTACAATTCATTTTTGACTGAGAACGAATTTCGAGGAATGACAGCGTAAGTTTTTTTTAGCATTCTAGTCGTTTTGAAAATGTTATGTTGGTGAGGAATAGAGACCAAATGTGAATATTCCCCGTTATTTAAAACTATTCATGCATCCGGGACGTTTTTTGTGGATGTATTTATTAAATATTGGTCTTAAAGAACTTGTTTTCTGACTTTTTGTGTAAGCTGGAAAAAAATGAAATTGTTAGAACGTAAGAAAATTTGAAAAAAAGATAGTCTTCACCAAGTTTTCACTGAGTTTTTAAAATCGTAAAAGTTGCATACGAACAGGTATACTCTTGGCCAGTTTTCTTTATGTTATGTGCCAAAATACTCATAGAATTGATAAAAAACCAACTGAAAAACATTGCATGTTGTAAGCAGTACTCTGACTAAGAAAACGGATACTAGAGTTCATTTTATCAGAATCAAAATCAAAAGGCTCATTTCAACTGGAAGTATGAGTTTGCCTGTTGGATTTGTAAAGAACTTGAGCCTATACTTCTAAAAGTATTTTAATGTTGACATGTAATGAATACACATATGCAATGTGTATGTATAACTATATTTACATGTAAATATAGTATCTTAAATGTATTAAAATGCTTGACATATATTGAAAGATATATGCCAGACCCATCATACATGTTGCAAAACTAAGGCCCAGTGGAACACTGTATAGATACATTTACATTAATAAATAATAAAGATTTTTACATATAAAAGCAATTTCATGGAGAACTGCTGACATAAGTTAACCCCACACACATTCTTTATAAAATTCTATTAAGTTATCCTTAAATAAAAATCTTCATACACATTTTACATTCAATTTAAGTAAGTATTCCTTATCTAAAATAACTCCATACACATTTTATATGCATTTTTATTATTTCATCCTTGTATAAATTACCTCAAAACACATTCTATCTAAAGTATATCATATCAACCTTATATAAAATCACTCCATGTTTATTCTACATGCAGTTTCATAAGGTATTCCTGATATAGAATTACCCTATACACATTCTTCATTCACTTTTACCATATTAACCTTACATAAAATCACTCCATGCACATTTTATATGCAATTTTACTATTTGATCTTTGTATAAAATCACTCAATACACATTCTCCATTCAATGTTGTCATGTTATCCTTATATAAAATCACCCAATACACATTCTATATTCATTTTTTAGGTAATTTCTTTTTTATAAAATCACCCCATACATATTTTCCATTCAATTTTATTATGTTAACCATCCATAAGATCACTCCATTCTACATGCAATTTCATTATTGTATCTCTATAAATTATATTGTGTATTCCTTTAAAAGAAACACTATACGGACATCTTCTGCTTACTTAGGAGGATAATTCAACAAACATGTTCAATATTTTATTGAAATATAACAAAGTAAACCAAAGGCATCCATTATAGCCTAAACCTCATTTTACTGCCCTTTGCATTTAACCTACATATAATAACGTAACCCTTATTTTTTATGGGACTCAAGGTACATGTCAATAAACAAACTTTTTCATTAAAATATTTTCATTAAAATATTTTCACCAAAAACTTCTCCAAGATTTTCTAATCACCAGCCAGATGCAAACTTTTATTGACATCTATCAGAAACTCAAGTTATCAAGTAAACATTACTCAATTCATAAAATCTATGATTTTTCCCACAGAACGCTTTATTTTTTTTCCCAAATAGACCTCATTCAGGATAATAAAAGCAACATTCAAAAAATATTAATTAATAAAATGTATGTATATGTTGCCTTGTGTGATCATTTTGTAACACTAACAATAAATGCCTGATTTTGACTAGAAAATGTCAATTTTTGTTGCCATTGGAACACATGTTTGCTGTTTATTTTTCTTAAACGCACGGTGACATATACATTTTTCTAATCTTCACTACTAATGGATTAAAATCTGAGAGTTTAAAGGAATTCTGTAATTCATGTGTCATATATTTTTTACCATATTTGGTAGGGAATAAAGAATGTCCCCAGCATTCTTTGTTAAATTTGGGTTAAATATGTGGAAAGTGACCTATATTTAAGGAACGGATAGCCAGTTTATATGGTCGGTGCCCCCCTACTTTTTTGCATTTTTCTAATACATACATTAAATTGTATTTTTGAGAAAAATCTGTCATTTCAAATATATACCCTCGATCCCCCTTAATGATTCTAAATATATTTGTAATTGCATGTAATTTATTATATCCCAAATAGAAGTTCAGATGATAAAGGGTGAAAGACTAAAGGTTGTAAGAATATATAATCTTTGTTTGACAACATATTTCTGCATTTACGAATAAAGTATTGAAAAACACTTACATGCGCAGTTTATTAGGACTATCGAACCAAAAGACTGAGCCAATACTATTTTGTAGAATACATTGCGTAGACGTTTATCAGAGCATCATAGTAGTACAAAATCAGGATATTTAGGTATGACATTTTTTAACAATGAAAGCCAATAAAATAATTCTAGTAAAAAAGAAGAAACAATGTTGATTATAACATATATGTTGGATTTATTTAGTTATAAGTTTTTGCTAGGCTACTTTATTTTGGCTTAACATGTGTAGTTTTAACTGATTATGATGAATTGAGATAAATGTGTCTAAAAAGCAATGTAGTTCTGTCATATTTTGTCCAATAAAAATATCAACTAATATGTCCAAAAATTCAAATGAAACATTGCCTTATTGCGAAAAATTCCTCAAAAGGGTTTCTAATCTATACTCTCCAATTTGACGAATTATTATTGTGAACATAGGGGGTAGATGGTATCTGACATTTTGACAATACTTTGCAATTAAAATCATCGTATATTCATCAACTTAAAACCTTCACTTTACATTGGTATCTAACAATGCTTCAATATTTGCATATTCTTAATTTAAAAAATCATGCATTACAGTAATTGCCATTTCACTAATCAAAGCTTTTACCATTTCTTTAATTATGAAGCAGCGCTGCACTTATATTTTGGCAAACAGGCAGACAAGTGTTCCAAAATACATCAATAAAAATCCGACTTACGTAATAATAAGTCCCCCTGAGTATTCTGGCCCATGGTTTACATCCAACAAGACTTGAAATATAGTACACTTTAGGCATAGTGAAGTTTTTATCATCAACAAGATACACTGTAAGTATCTTGCGTGACCTGAGAACCTTTCTAGACCTAGTTTTTGTTGATTTTATGCTGTTTGTTTTTGAATAAGGTAATTTCAGCATTAAGTTTTCAAAATAATTTGAAATGTCAATATCAAAATATTGTCGAATATTTGTTTACATGACCTTTATGACCGACCGTTGAAGTATAATACATATAAACGTTTAAATAGTTGTAAGATGCTGATATAAAATGATGTACTGATATTTGTTCTATGAGATGTTATGATTTAATTTCTAAATTCATTATAGTAAGTTTTCAGAGAACATATATGAAGTTTTTTCTTTAAAAAATGTTTAAGCATTGTAATGACATAGATTATGAAAATCAATATTTTAATGGCTCTTGAAATACTATTGAAGGAGAAACCACACTATAAATTTTCACCTGTAAGATGTCTGTGAGTAAAAAGTATTGTACAAGATAAAATTATTTGGATAAATATAATGATATCACAACGACTTACTTTACAGAACCATTGTTTGTAAGATAGACTTATATTTTTCACAATACTTTACGGCATATCTGTTATCTTTATTTTGATAATCACACTATTCCGGCCATATTTGATGTATGACAACTGCTACACAATGGCGTCGTCCTAACACTTGAATGTCATTATTGTCAAATTTCCAAATGTTAAAAACCCATTTCAGAACGTGTTCTTTTCCGCAATATGAGTTGAAGCTAATAACATCCCTCTAGTTAAGATCTTTACTTGAATATGTAACCTTGATTAGAACGACGTTTTCATAATATTACTTTATCTTTCCTTTTTAAGACGATATTTCTATATCAAGCCGGAGAACTCTAAATTTAGATGTGTATTTTCCAAAAATTAAAAATACCTAAAGATATTTTTCTTTCAGTAGCTATACTTTTTGTAACAGTATACACATATTGTTATCCACCTTTTTTTCACAGAATTGTCACAAAGCAAGATAAAGTCAGTTCCACGTGATCTAATTCATCAATAATTTATACAGTTGTGAAATAAAATAAATGTGGCTTTCATACTGTTCCATGTTTTATTTCAATATTAGAAAAAAATGGGGAAATGGGAGTCTGATGAACATACATGTAGTTTCAGAGAAAAACAACTGAAGTAATGTTGATGGAAAATACAGACGAATCATATTCAACATCATTGTCAAAGAGTACACCAACCAGCAGGATTTCGTCAATGCATTTAAACAGAACATTAAGCATAGAGTATCAAACAGCAACGTTTATATCTCAAAATATCAAATCATCTTCTTCATCAAACTTATGGTTGAATGATTCAAGAACTACCAATGCTATTACGAGTGACACCAGTGATGAATTTCCTCCAACGTTATTGGTGGGTGCTTCATAATAATGGCTATTATTTTCAACCTTAAAGACGAAATCGCTTTGAGAAGCAATCATGATGTTAAAGATATCGAATAAATCGGTTACACAAAAACAATTTCACATAAGCGTGTTATGAACATGTATTACGACATAAACACCTTGTTAAAGTTAGTAAGATATACTTAAGTCAATAAGTCATTTTCCTTTTTTCGTGTTAGTTTCGATCCCATAAAAAATAAATAGTTTTTGATTTTGTCGACAAGTATCTCAATAGCGCATCCTTGTCATGCTGTATGAAAGAAACATAATGAAGATGAAATAATATTTCAGTTGCTGCAGTCTGTGGAATATTTCTCATTCTTATAGTTTTATCAGTTGTATGTTTCAAGAAAAGATAATAGTTGAACTTTTCTATTTCATCCATATAATATTTGCTTCCGTAGTTGTTTTCTTTTATTGTTCTTGAATTTTATTAGTTGTTTTCTAGCCAATAATGTGTCAAAAACAACATCAATCAATATAAAAAAACACTAAAACAAACTTCTACAAACGACAATTAACAAATTAACTTTGGCTATCAAGTTACTTCACATTGTGCTTTTGTCTGCAAATCAAACAAATGAATTTATAAATTGCATAGTCATTTTACATATAAGAACATTACACGTCAATCACATTTATCTTATTTGAATGATAAATAATTAGTCGTGGTAATAACTTATTTCTCCATCTCAAATTCTAAAAACTTTCCGCTTCCAGTTGTTAAAGGGTGAATGTTGTGCTTGTTAGAGAATATTTGTAGCAAAAAACAATGCAAAATAGTACAAAATGAATCATGACAACAAATCCACGTAGGTTTGGATCTGTGTTAGATAATTGAATTACACACACCTCAAATAACTCATAACATATGGACATATGTAAATTAATACAAACATAAACATAGTGACGGCGACGTTAAGAGAAAAAAAGTTTATCTTCTTGTGTTGAATAATTAAAAAAATACTGAACATCATAAATGTAAAAACTTACGTTGACCCCATTGAACGATCTTTCAGCTTTCCTGGTAATCGATTTTACAGACTCAACAAATAGTGAAAACAAAGCAAGAACTTTCTTGTCGCTTTTATTCCGGTGTTCTGCCATGCCTTTGTTTCATCGAAATATAAACTGGCCCATCATGCCGAATGAATTTACATCAGACAATATTACTTTCAGCGGGTGTTTTAATACCATCCACCATCGCTGTTTGTTGCACATTAATATCGCATTTTGTAGTTGACTTTTCGGACTAAATATTCGTTCGTAACTCTTGTTCTGAAACCATATCTATTCATATTAAATTGCAAGATGATCTTAGCAAATGATATTCACTTTTCAAATGAATTTCCCGTTATATCGGCAAGAGAGTTTCTTCCTTTTGACTTTACGATTCGTTTTGATAAAGGTATATTCATGCAAGAATAGTAACCGAACTACCCCTTCATGATAAAATGTATGCAATGCAATCCATAGTAGAGCGGTCAGATTTATAAAAAAAGAGGTTTGTGATCAAGCCAAAGTACTTTTTTGACCCCGTCGCAATTTTGCGTATGTCCCAAATTAGGGAATTTTGGCATTTGTATGTATTTTTTAGTTTTCACCTTCAACTGAATTAATGTTACTGGCGCATATCGAGGTGACTATTTCACTGTACCTATGTATTATGTTGTTTTGGTACCACTGCATCCTGTAGGATGAAATTTCCCACGTCATTTTCTGATGACTCATGGGTGGTCTTCACCTAGGTGAGGGTATTGTCTTTTTGACAGATTTGTATATGAATTTTCGTTGTATGACAAATCTAATTATCAGTTTGAATCGATCTCATAAAATATCGTATTCTCTTTAAATGACATAATAATTGATTCTTTTTATTTTACCTACAATTTTGGTAGAGGCAAAATGATTATTGAAAATAGCATTTGGTTTCCTTCCTGAATATGTTTTTAGTATGTGTTTCATTTTATTTATCTTGTCGATCAATCCAAATATTTCAAAGTCTCTTTTTCACTTCACTCTGGGTAATTACTGAAACGGATATTCCTGCAACAAATTAAGTATCAGAAATCTTTGTCTGTCCAATACTAAATTTCGCTTGACTCAGGTCTAATTTCATTGGGTTGTTTGGCCACATGCACCAGATGCATATTACGTAATTGGATCTTATACTTTTTAAATCAATGTGTAATAATCATATTCAAAATGTAATGAAAGGAATTCCAAAGTCTTACTCGTGTACCAATTGTTGATACAATCTGTTTTATGCATTTTCGATATTTGGACTCAGTTTGGTAATAATATCAATTTCTCTGTCTCAGGATTATTAAACTAGATTATCGCTTTAATCAAACGTGCAGCCGCAGTTGCCACTTGTCATCCATATTTTGCTTTCAAATTTATTTATAACGTCTGTGACTTGTTTTATTGAAAGTGATAAAATTTATTTCAGACAGAATGGTGCCACGTAAGAGTATTACACAGTTCCCCAAAACCAAGCAGCAGAAGTACAATATATTAATCAGGAATTACATATTTATTCAGATTTAACAGAAGATACTTATGTTTCTGTTTTATAAAGAAACTATTCTGGCCAATTATTGGTCAATCCAACAGTTTTTTACATATTACCTGCGTCGCTAAATACCAGTAATTACCAGAATATATATGTTTCTCTCTTTATGCATGTATTATTTAATCATTCATGAAGCTCACATATGTGCTCTAAAACCAGTGTTGTGAGGTCACGCGATTGTAAAACACAACTTTTGTGGCATATACAAATCACTCCGTCTGTCTGTCTGTCTCTCCGTCCCTCTGTCCACATTTCCGCTAACCGTTACATCTATTAGACTACTCGGGGGTTTTGATGAAACTTTATAGGAAGGTTGAATAATGTTCACGAACAGGTATAGTTATTGTCAGGGGACCCTAACGGGGGATACTCTAATGTACATGTTTATATGGTGTAAATTTCTAAACACATTTCCTTCTAACCAACTCAACAGGTTTTGTTAAAAGTAAATAGGAATGTTGACCATCCTATGTAGAGGTGCATGATGGATTCAAAAGACTGTTGAGATAATCAAAATGAATCATATGTTGACGCGCATTTGGGAGTATAACTGATGTCGAAGGACTGCAAAGGGTTAAATATTTTATGCATTCAAAGCGTGGATGGGGTGCTTTCTTTGTAAGCTTGCGCAAAATATTTCTAGTTGGTATCCATGTTTTGATACTGAAACCAACTATCGACAAGGAAAAGTAAAACGTGAACAATGAGACAATTCATATACATTAAAATCCAAGTACATGGTCTGAACGTGAAAACAGAAATCATAGACGATCAACATTTCAATAAAGTAAACTGATTAAAATGGATTACATATAAATACTGATGATAAAGAAACAAGAAGTAATACAAACACTCATAGAATAAAGGAAAATTTAGTGATAACCCGCCACGTAAAGTTGAAAAACGGGATAGCAAAATATGCAAAATGGCCAACCTCAAAAACGACATTCCAATTTAATATGTATTTTATTATACTAATTATCTGTGTAAAGTTTTAAATATATTCTTAAAACCTTTCTCACGTGTTCATATGGAAGTCGTCCTGGGACCAAAGAACGGACAAGCCACTATTAAGAGCAAAATTCGGGACTGAAAATACACGCAGTCTTACTCTGTTTTCCTCATATTGCAAGTGTGTACAAACATCACCCGGTAAAAAAAGGAGAATGTATCAAGTGCATATGTTCAAAACAGCTCACCGGGTTGAAAAATGTCTTCAATGAACGACTAAGAAACCTTCACACCATTGGGCAGGCTAAAAATCAATTTAAAATCTTTATAGTACTTTGTTAAAAAGAAATAAAGAACTGGTTATACGTTACATTAATGCACAAATAAAGAACAACTAGCCGTTAATGGACAAACCGTATATGATATTTCCCCGTGCGGGGTTGAGAACCACGATGTATTATAAGTCAAAGAATAAGGACTCAACCCGTATTATGCCGAACACTGTGTTTTAATATAGAGTTTCAGTTTCTATTTATGATAGTCTAGCAAACTTAGGCAATACCATTCAATTCAACAAAGAATTTTGGTTTGTAAATAATGTAAATAATGCGGAATTGGCGGGACGTTATCCAAAAAGATCAATTAAATAAAGATAAGCCAAATCAGCATTAATTGCATAATACAATATCTATGCATAAACTAGGGTGGTCAACGAGTTTGCGATTTCACGATCAGCAATGAAAACGACGAGTGTTATTACTATGCGCCCCTTTTGTTGTCCCCGTATGACATCAGTGACAGAACAGAAACTTTATTTCATGAACCGAACTCTGTGGGGAATGCAAGAGACATTTGTCCACTACTTTATCAACGTGACTAGTGACAGTGCATTTGAGAAAAGTATTTCCAAACCAGTAATCAGCTTTTTTTCTTTACCACAGATCAATTTTCTCTGAAATTATTAATGTTTTTCAACTTTATTGATTCGTTAAGGCTAAAAACCACTAATTCCACTTCCCATAGGCTTCTATGCTAATTTCACAGTATTCAATGGCTTCTCTGGACTTTACCTTAACTTTAACCTGCAGATGACTATATATCAGCATGATTCTACATATGTCAGCTCACAATCCTCAGAATGGCATGTGGGGTTAGCAGACTTGCAGTGCAGTACTGGTCACCGGAAGTGAAGGGTCTATAAATAGCATGGGAAATCCCAGTGTTTTCACAAGATAGGGGTATATTTAAAAATCATTATGGAGATTAGGCTTCACATCACAAGAAGCAAAATCACCTATAAAATGTACAGAAATGTTTTTCCTTTCAGAAACTGTTTAAATTTTTTAAATAAGATGAGAACTTTTTTCACAGCACTATGAGGAACAGGGGTAATTTCTGCGTAGGACTATTTTTGCGTACGTTCCAAATGCTCATTGGTTGAATTGATGGTCTGTAACCTTAATTATCATCTGGAGTGCGTTGTTTCGATTTCCGCTGAATTTTGGTCCCCTTGATTACTAAGAACATTCTCTGCATGCATCTTATTTTGTGTTGCTCAGTTTGTTACAATTTGGTCACCATATTTTTGATTTCTTCTTTTTTAATATCGAAGAGTGGTAACCTAACTTGTCAATATTAAGGTAGAAATGGATTGTTTCAACAGTCATGTTAAACAGTTTCATGGTAACTTTTCATTTTAAAGACGGCGTAGTCATTTACAGATGTATGTAGAATGTTAGACCACAACAATGAGTGGCTATTCTCATGGAAGAGACGAAATAAATCGACAAGAAAATAACGATTGTGATAGTGCAGAGGCGCTGTTGTCTAATAATATTTCAAATGATACGATTTTATTTTTTTTTTAATTTTTTGTAGTGTGCGCCCTTGTTCCATGGTTGGTATTTGTCTCTGAATTACATTCTTTTGATTTTTCAAAATCTTGGTTCCTTGATTACTCTTTAATAATAATTTAGATATTATTGGCAGTGAAGAAAGGTAATAAGTTTTACCATTCGCAGATAGCAGCATCGCCATGCACCGTATACAAAGAATGAGCTCAGGTCGATCAAAGACATAACCTATCACTTTTAAACTCATATTTAAAAAAATGTATAGGTACATGTTAGAAATAAATTTGATTTCAGGGATTTAAATTAAACGAATGATAACAGTGACGCGTAGGCAAGAAAGTCATAATGTCTATTTGAGTACACTTTTCACTCTATTTACCAGGAGTTTTATAAGCAAAAATGTTTACTGATTCGATTGATTTTTGCTTTTAATGTGTCAGTGGTAGTGTTGAATGTGTGCTGCGTTCTTTGGGTAAAAATATCCAACAAACGATAAAAAATATCTCCAAAACCTCTACCGATACGGAGTCGTACCTAATTTTCAGAAAGTAATGATTTATTCAGTCCCAGACATAGAAAAAAATAAAATCCCAGCCCCAAAAGAAATGTAAGAAATAACTTTGATTTGAGGGATTTAAATTTGTTGAATGTGTGTTGCGTACTTTGGGTCAGGGCAAAAATATCCAGTAGACGATCAACAAATTTCCCGAAAACCTCTGCCCCTATCCGGAGTCGTACCTAATTTTCAGGTAGTAATAATTTATTCAGTCCCAGACATAAAAAAATAGAAATATAACATTCCCTCCCAAAATTTAAAAATAGCTATCATAAGACAATTATTTAGCGCATCTTAACACAAACCTTGCATACCTATAGTCCAATAATTTGGTACATTACAGTATAAAAGCTGACTATTTGGTTCTATGCTCAGTTTTTTGTGAATTTATACATGCATTTGCAGCTCTCCAAATGTAAAATCAGAATATTCAATCCCTAGAATTAGTGGATGATATGCAATAGTAACGATAGATATATTAGTTACAATGCAGTGGTAAAGTAATGTTTATAGCAAGTCTTCAAGTCTTTATCATGTTGGCATAATATTATAAATGATGTCTTGCATTTACGGCGTGTTTGACTTATTCTTGGTGAATTTTGACGATAATTGGTAAAATATCAGCTGATACGATCGGAGTGATGTAGAAAGTGATGAGGAAAATCAAAATTTAAGTCCTAAATATCAGTAGTGGTAGTGCAAGATGTTGATAGTTTTGAATTTCCACATGATATCTATGGGAACAGTTAATCCCGCCGATTACAGATTCTCTTTTAGTTTTACCAAACACTTCAATTTTAGCACTGTTTCTTAAACGAATGAAAGTTTTATCTTGCTTGGTATAGAATCGAATAAGTTCTGATATCGACAGAACTTCCTGTATCAACTTCCATAGTTTGTAATTAAACAGGCATGCACATTGCGTGTCATGCAGCAGCTGACCTTTTCCGTCGCAATTGCAGAACCTCTGGAAGTGATCATGACCTTGGCATTTATTACATATACTTAGCAGTATCTTGGCCTTGACGAGTGTCCACTACGAGTGTACCGATTTATCTGTGTCTCCGCTCATTCTTTAAACTTATTTCCTTTACCAATGTTTGTAGCGACTGAAATTGCTGCTTATTCTTGTGTTTTGGACCAACAAATTGATTTTCTAAACAATTTATCTAAGGGATTCGATTTGTTTCTTATGATCACACAAAGACTCATCTTGTTCAGTTGCTGATATATTTATCTAGGAAAATTCACACTGACTTGTTCTGCCTGAATTGCATTGTCTGAGTTGGTGTGTCTATAGTCGCTAGTTTCAGCTTTCTTGGCAGAAATTAAAGCACTTTGAATGTCATGTAGCTGTCCCGCGTGGACAAAAAAATGCCATCTTTTCCGATAACCCACCAATAAACCTAGAAATTGTTTCACGTTCTGGTTTGTGCTATACCCTAGCCTTCTCTACAATTTGGCTATAGAAATTTTCGAGAAATTGATTGAGCAATAATGTTAAGTTCTGAAAAAAAAACTTGCTTTCCATCATAACTGTGGCAATGTGAACATTGAAGTTCATATATTTCTTCATCAAACAGAACTGAATTGTGAGACCAAATTGTTTTGGCAGTTTTGCTCAAAGAATTATACAATGTGAGGACGGGGCCTTTAAA
The DNA here is from genome assembly GCA_037379345.1 of Perna viridis. Taxonomy (NCBI): domain Eukaryota; kingdom Metazoa; phylum Mollusca; class Bivalvia; order Mytilida; family Mytilidae; genus Perna; species Perna viridis. The sequence continues at coordinate 36,311,633 of CM074518.1, forward strand.
ATGAGGGTGAAAAGCTACAATTCTAAGTGGGTCTTCGTTTCTTAAATAATGTAACAAGCTTTTCGGCAGTAATTCGTGTTTCTTTTTTAGAATAGAAATACGAAATAATTAACAAAATATTGTGATCTTAATAATAAGCCATGTGCAAATTGTTTACAGTGCGAAAAAGCATGTCAGTAGTGTTGCCTAATGTACATGCAACAATAAAAAAATCATGTCTTTCTTGATTTTATGGAATTTCGACTTTTAGCAAAATCCCGTGTTTTGATATCGGGCCAGCTCAAACGTCCCACTGTCTCAGCTTGTCTGGCAAATTTTTATTAGCATTGAAAATTTATGAGTATCTTTAAAGTTAGTATATACATTGAGTTTAATTAAAATATTTTCTAAGTTCTTAGTTCAAAACTGAAATGAAATTGTATCATTTAGCACGTATCATAATAACGGGAAATTAAACCCAGAAGCTCACATGAACATCCTTTCATTTTGCTGTGTATGTCTGTTTACAATGTCTGGTCTTTGTCCCTAGAGTACCATCTTTTGATCGACCGCTATAACCTTGGTTCCCTTGATTACGCTTTTACTTGCACATGTTTTTGTTTGCCTAATGGTACAAAATGGAAACCATAATGGACCGGTCCGCAAAGCCATGATAAGTCTTAAATGAACTGGCAGAAAAAAATAATGCACATGTTATATGCTGTAACATTATCCAAGCATGTATATCAAAAATGTAATCAACTGGTTAAAAACGAAATAGGCAAATTAAAGTGTACCTGTGATCTATCCAAAATTTTGACTTTTAAGCATTAAATAATAATCAGTAGGTATCAATCAATCATGCCTAAATGCATTTCCTGTTTTCTATTAAATAACCTTGATATTTCCTTTTTTTAGAAATATTTCCACTGGTGTACCTTCGGATCGATTATTGAAAGAGAAATATATAAGTGGCACTCAAATGAACCAGATGCGTTATATTTTTTTAAGTAAATGAAACAAGTACATTGTAACAAATTATGTTTTACTCATTTTTTTACTCAAACATATTAATGTCAATTGTGTCATGTTCTCTTAACAAAAGTGAATGCACACAATGCACAATACATTCTTTTTGTACTGATAATGAAATTAAAGACTAATTAACGTTCGATATCTCATCCGCGAAGACGTGTTCGCGAATAAACGTTTTCGGAAAAGTTTGCCAAAATATGATGATTGCATATAATTTGCATGAATAGGACACCTAATTGAAATCAGATCATCACAACATTTCTCCCGAATCAGTGTACCATGTGATGGTTACATTCGTACCAATATTGAAGGATTCTTTAAAGTGGAATAAGTACGTTTGATTCTATATTTATTGGACGTATAGGGATATCATATTATTTTAAATAAACAAATTTTGCGTAACAATTTGTTTCCTGTTATAGATATAAAATTCATAACAATGATTCTTTTTTATATATATAAATACAGTTTCCTCCTTGAATAATTACGAATTTGGATGTCAATTTCCTTGTTCCAGTTATTACTATACATACAGCAAGTTATCAATCACGGCAAAATTGTTTGACGTATTAAAAGTGAAACATTTTAGCTTTTTCGAAGAAGGATTATCATGCTTTTCATGTTATCATTGCTGTTTGAAGTTATGATCAAAGGTAGATAATTGATTACTCTCACTGTTTTTTTGACTTTTATTTAACCGCTATGTTTTGAGTTGTGGAAAACTTTGTTTATACATGTATGATTTCTGAATATTATTTATGATGATTTCAAACATAATTTTGTTCAAAAATTTCCTAATGATAAGAATCCAGATAAATTGAAAACAATCTTATTACCTAGGTGATGACAATATAATTTCATATTCAGCAAAGACGTAGTGTCTGAGGATAAATGCACTTTGGTTTTTAAACTTTGAAAAAAATATCCAATCCCCAGCCGTAAAATTTAACAGCGTTGAATACGGGAAAAATGACTATTGTAACTAATGTAGCAATTTTCTATTAGTTTTCTAATGAAACGTTATGAACGAATTAACCATAAGTAGAATTCTTTTTTTTTATTCTTTGTCTTTGTAAAATGTATATTATTCAATCATTGTTAGTTTTGTAGACGGTAGCCGATCACCTCATTATGAAACAAAAACTGCTTAACATAACGCATTAATGTCTCATGTGTTTCTGCCTGCACATTAGATTGTTAAAATAGCAAAACACTTGTTTTTTTGTTTTTTTTTAAACATGTTACATTAAGTTTAAATTATGTTTATGTCTGTTCTTTTTTATTTATCACAACGTTAATTTCGTCACTTTGCATTAATTTCAAATTATCTACTTATAGTTGACGGGAGTTATTTGTATTTGACAAAACAAAAAATGAACTGGTATGAAAGTTTTTTATCGCTGCAAATTGGTTGGCCAAGATATTGAACAGGATGGTACCTACAAAGGATGGGCAGGGGCAATATATCTAAATACGAATTGGATGACATTTGAAGGTATGATGAGTCAAACAACTTCTTTAACCTTGTTTCCTGTACGGTTCATCCGATTGATTTTGTTATTATTATTATATATTGTAGAATGTTAGAAGTTAAATGATTGACTTTTACACATTTTACTTTTTTTTCAAAACGTTGGCATCACAGTTAGATGTCTAATCATGTTTTAAACATATGAAATAAACATTAGGCAACAAACTTGTGAATGAGGTGATTTTCTAAAACTCTGAAAGGTTATTACTGCAAAATGTATTTATGGAGGTAGACATAGAGTAAGGAACACAACTTTTACATATCCTTGGAACGTTTGCATTCAACATTTTACATCAATCTCATGTAAGCATCATAGTAACTTAGACTTATTCCATTATATTTTAATGTAAAGCATGAAAGTCTTTGGTGAAATTGAATATGATACAAACATCACTAAGTTCAAGAGTTATGTTCCTTACCCCAGGTCTACCTCATTAAATTAATAATTATCAAATTAAAACGACATATTTTTATTAAAACTTTCTTATACAATAATATTTATTTTTAGTACAAAAATTAGGTAAAACATCTGTATGTAGATCTCAGCACTCATCAGGTGTTTTCTGTTCCTTCAAACTGACTACATTTATAACTATTGTTTTAATAAAGGGCGAAACATATCATACAAATCTTAAGATAGTATGTGCGCAATTTGTTGTTTTTTGTTTTTTTTTTTTTTTCAAACCAAGAAGCAAACTTTTGTATTTTTACTAAAAGTATTTTAAATTTGCTGAACTGTCTTTTTTTCATGTAGGCATTGATATATGAATTATGTTTTTAAATGTACAAAATATTCCAAAAAAAAGATAAAAATGAAGATAGACATTAGCATCACACCTGTTTTTTTTTAAATTACGAATTGAATTTTAAAAGTATACTACTCAGATGTAAATAAAAATTCCTACACGGAAAACCGTTGTTGTTCCAAAATGAGTTGAGGAAGTAGTTTTATACTTAAACATTTAAAATAATCAATGCTAATATTTTTCTCGTGAGAATTTTAAAATAAATGATCAAATATGTACGTATCGTATGAATTTTAGTAGTAATTTACGAATACATATTAATGTGTTGCCTGAGAAAGTCGACTTTAAACGTGTTCATTGATATTTTAATTCAAAAAGGTATTTTTGTTAAGTAAAATGAAACAAGCACATTGTAACAAGTTATGTTTTACTTATTTTTATTCAGATATAATAACGCCAAAACGAATGTAGAATGAACAATGCATTCTTATTGTATTGATAATGAAACTAATGACTAATTAACATTCGAAATTTTACCCACAATGACGTGTTAGAGAGTAAACGTTTTCGGAAAAGTTTGCCAAAATTTGATGATTGCATATAATTTGCATAAATGTAACACCTAATTGAAATTAGATCATCATAACATTTCGCCCGCATCAGTCTACCATGTAATGGTTACATTTGTACCAATATATATGAACATTTTTTTAAATTGGAATACAAAATTTACATTTACAAAAATAAATAAACAACTCCCTGCTCGAATATCGTTTTTGTTGATTTTTTATAGACATATTTCAAGTAGGTTCATGTGTATGATTATAAGATATTTACTAACATAAATCATATATTATTATTTTTTTTTTAATATATAAATAACATTTTAAGCCAGTATTTCGGACTTCGATGATACCACTACATAGTAATTGAAAAAAAAAATATATAATTCAAATCAGTTAAAACAAATGTAAATAAATAAGTTTCATTTTACTTATTGGACGTATAGGGATATTATTTTATTTCATATAAAACAAATTTGGCATTACAAATTATATCATGTTATAGATATAAGATTGAGAACAATAATTCTTTTTTTATATAAATAGACAAAGTTTCTTCCTTGTATAATTACGAATTTGTATGTCAATTTCCTTGTTCCCGTTATTACTATACATACAGAAAATTATCGATCAGGGCAAAACTGTTTGATATATTAAAAGTGAAACAGTTTAATCTTTTTTCGAAGAAGGATGACCATGCTTTTCATTTTATTATTGCTGTTTGAAGTTATTACCGAAGGTATATAATTGATAACTCTCACTTTTTTTACTTTTTTTTAACCGCTATGTTTTGAGTTGTGGAAAACCTTGTCTATACATATATGATTTCTGAATATTATTTATGATGATTTCAAACATAATTTTCTTCAAAAATTTCCTAATGATAAGAATCCAGATAAATTGAAAACAATCTTATTACCTAGGTGATGACAACATAATTTCATATTCAGCAAAGAGGGATAAATGCGCTTTGGTTTTTAAACTTTGAAAAAAATATCCAATCCCAAGCCGTAAAATTTAACAGCGTTGAATACGGGAAAAATGACTAATGTAACTAATGTAGCAATTTTCTATTATACTCGGCGTCACATAAATAACATACTGTTAAAATTTGAATAAAAATATTTTCTTCGACTTTATTGACACATACCGTCGTTTAAATTGTCTTAAATGACTTGCTCAATCGTTTAGCCAAACGGCTTCTCCCTAAACACTGAATCGTTAAATTCCGGTCAGATTTTAATTCTCGGTGCCAATATTGACATTGTAAAAAGTCGGTCATGTTTACAGTGATCGGCTAGGAGATATTGTTTACGTTTAAATGGTTTGTCCAAAAACCGAAGAACCCAGAATGCAGTGTTGAATACTGGAGCAAATGACTAATGTAACTAATGTAGCAATTTTCTATCAGTTTTCTAATGAAACGTTATGAAGGAATTAACCATAAGTAGAAAACAAAGATTATTATTATTTGTCTTTGTAAAATGTATATTATTCAATCATTGTTAGTTTTGTAGACGGTAGCTGATCACCTCATTATGAAACAAAAACTGCTTAACATAACGCACTAATGTATCATGTGTTTCTGCCTGCACATTAGACTGTTAAAATAGTAAAACACGTATTTTTTTTAAAACATGTTACATTAAGTTTAAATTCTGTTTATGTCGGTTCTTTTTTATTGATCACAACGTTAATTTCGGCAGCTTTGCATTTATTTCAAATTATCTACTTATAGTTGACGGGAGTTATTTGTATTTGACAAAACAAAAAATGAACTGGTATTAAAATTATTACCACTGCAAATTGGTTGGCCAAGATATTGAACAGGATGGTACCTACAAAGGATGGGCAGGGGCAATATATCTTAATACGAATTGGATGACCTTTGAAGGTATGATGAGTCAAACAACTTCTTTAACCTTGTTTCCTGTACGGTTCATCCGATTGATTTTGTTATTATTATTATATATTGTAGAATGTTAGAAGTTAAATGATTGACTTTTACACATTTTACCTTTTTTCAAAACGTTGGCAGTACAGTAAGATGTCTAATCATGTTTTAAGATATTAAATAAACATTAGACAACAAGCTTTTGAATGAGGTGATTTCTTAAATGTGTTTATGGAGGTAGACATAGAGTAAGGAACACAACTCTACAAATCCTTTCAACGTTTGCATTCAGCATTTTACATCAATCTCATGTAAGCATCATAATAACTTGGACTTATTCCATTCTGTTTCAGAGGAAAACATGAAAGTCTTTGGTGAAATTGAATATGATACAAACATATCACTGAGTTCAAGCTTACCCCAGGTCTACCTCCTTAAATTAATTATTATCAAATTAAAACGACATAAGCCACAATAAAAACAAATTATCGAACTGTTGTAAATACAAGAAAACTGATTTATTTAAGGGGTCATAGTATTCCTTTCCTCGTTTGTCTACCGAGGACTTCACTTTTTATGAGAAACTCGGTGGGTGTTTCTAGAAAAGCAGAGGACCCTTACCCCGCCGGTGCACCTTGTCCATCCTCCCAGTTTTTAGTGGAGTCCGAGTTGCTCATTTCCTTTTTAAATTTTTATGTATGATTGCAGTTCCTTTATGTTGTTTGTTGTATATGTCTGTTTTCCATGTCTGGTCTTTGTCCCTGGGTCACATTCTTTTGATTACCGCTATAACCTGTGTTCCGTTAATTACCCTTTGAATTGAATACATTAAAACGAACGAATGACTTGGAAGTCCAAATGAAATTAATATCAATAAGCATATATGTCCATTTGCAGTCATGAACAAAAGATGCTATTTAAAGTTTGAAATGAACGTTGATGTTCTTGCCACTGACATTACAACTAGAATTTAACACTGCTAAAGGTTGAAATTATCAATATGTAGCAAACAAATGCAACTAAACTTCGAGTCATTTTTTACATTGTTATTTCATCTAAAATTCAAATAAAAAGAAAAACAAGTTAAAGTTGCATATATATATATATATATATATATATATATATAATTAGCAAATTCAAACCTTATTACATGACTATTTAACAATTTTTAAATTGCAGGTTGCTATCAGGTTTATTATCATGTTACTACAAAACACAAAACATTTGACAGGTCTATGGATGCAAAGACAGCTTGTTCAAATATCTGCAAAGAATATGAGCTTTTTGCATATAAGGTATGCACACGCAACAGATGCAAATTACGTTCATGCTTTGACATATCTTGAATGTAAAAACGTACTTGATCAGTCAAACAGAATGCTTGTAAGATGCAAATACAAAAATATCAATCATACATATTGCAAATTTGGATATACTGTATACGGGTTTCAAGGAGCAACCTCTTATCAGAACCAAATATAGAGGAACACATGTATCTCAACTATCACACACAAGAAGGGAAACATCAGACTCCATATGATTAGGTCTTTTAGGGTCAAAATATTATATATCGTACTACATACAACAATCCCTTTGTTGTTTAGGTTTTGAAATAGTTCCATATAAAATGGAACTGATGACCTGACCAGAAATATATTTGATCCGGCATACAAAATGTACATATTGATCATCAATTTTCGAGGACAAAAAAGAAAAATTACTAATGACTGCAGTTTTGATTATATGGCTTGCAAGATATGATGGACAGAATGACTCTTAAGATTTATGAAAAAGTATTGTGAAAACATCAAAAAAAGTTTGTATGCTGTATATTAAATATCTATGTGTAACAGAAGGTATTCCTCTTTATAGAACAAAAACTTAAGGGGAGTCATTTAATCTTTTGGGATCCTATTTCTTAATTTCTTAATAGGATGCGGTGTTTTATTCAATTCCATTTTTTTTTTTTTTTTTTATTAAAGAGCAAATTACAAATGAATTGAAGCATGATATATCTGATTGAAAAGTCTAGCTTATTGGTAAACACTTGATCTCATGGTTGAATATGGGATTTTATTTATTTATTTATTTATTTATTTATTTACTTTTTTGATACATTTAAAGGAAAGAATAAGCCTGTTCGGGATATGGACCAACAGTTGGCATGCTCAATAAAATTCCCAAGTGATACAAATACAAGTATGATATCAGCTGTTAGTTGCGGTGACTGCAACAAATATAAAGGTAAGTTGAAGAATGATGGATATATATTTTTGTTTTGAAGTAAGTAGGTAGTTGTGTCAAAGTAAAGAATGTAGGGAAAAGCGTATCAAGCTAATAAAAACAAGCAGTAATAAAAATTGACATGACAGGGTTGCGGCAGGCCCTGACGAAATCCGAATCCTGTTAATTATACACATGAAAAGGACGAAACCATGTACCTAGTATCTACAATGTACTGTAAAATGAATGATTGTTTGTTTGTTTGTTTGTTGGGGTTTAACGTCCGCGCAGCAATATTTCAGATATTCAGACATGAAATAGATGATAAAATGAACATGAAATGAGAAGAAAAAGGATAATAGAGTCGACAAATATTGATTGCCACTGGAAAAAGGGGGATGTGTAAGGTCGGGCAATTTAGCCTCCTGTGGCGGAGCGCAAATGTTCTTACTCCTATCGAATACCACAGCAGGGTTCTTTAACGTGCGAGGAACGTGGCATCTTTCCCAACACGGTGCACTACTATGGTTAGCGGTCAGGTTTTCCGTATTATAGCCTGACAACCCCAGTATGTAACACGCCAGGGGTACCCCATTCCACCACCTGGGGCACACATCCCAGTTGCTTTGTGGGCTAGGTTTCTGAGCACTATTTAGTCGCCTTATACGACAAGCTTAGCGCTGCTGCAGGCCTATTCTTTTAACACCCGGACCTGCACGGGTCTAAAATGAATGAATAAGCAGCCGATACTTTAGTGTTTATTATCTAATAAGGGTCTTTTATCTTTACCATCATCAAAATTGAAGACATAATAACACATTTAGAAATCAAATAGTCTACTGAAAATTCTTCTTTTGCGCCCTTTTCAAAAGTTAACCTGAAAGTTAACGACATCTCAATACAAAATATATGACAAACGAGACAAATTTGATTTCAAAATTTTAAATTCCCCTTTCTTGTGCTGTAATGTAGCAACTGCCCCCGCATATGGTGTTTTTACTATATGAGTTAAGGTAAACCAGACCTGGTAGCCACTATTTTGACTACTTAATACGCCAACGTATTATTATGGACTGTATCCTGAACCATTGCTATAAAAATACGGCTCATTAGCTGCCTTAAACTTTTTTACCACAGTTCTAGATGTATTTTGTTTATTATACATTCATTACAGATGATGGATTTATAAAATATCAACAAAGCTGTGTTCTTAATATTTTAAAACTAATTGTTTTCATCCTGAACCTGGTGTTTACTTCGATTTGTTGTCTTTCTTATCATGCAATGTTTATTTTTCCTTTTTCATCACCAATAATTAATATCTTGGGTAATTTCTACTCATACAATCTGACCTATTCTGACTTTTTTCCTGACCGCTTATATTTTATTTAAAAAAATGATAATTAACTTTAATGGAACCAGGAGGTTTAGCGCTCTATCGACAATCGGCATGAACACGTCAGGACTATTGTGATGGCTTTCAACTTTCGGGTCTTATCTTGAAATTGAAATTTTGACTATCCATTTTACGTTTGTCTACAATGCATCTGTTTTATAATATTGAAATTAATTAAGTTTGAATTAACAAGCACTACAATTGTCTAGACACACTACGTTTTTTGTAGAAATTTTCTAATTTATATAAGTTAATATGGTTGAATTCAAATGTTATTTAGACAAGTGTACCATGATCTTTAGAAAGAAATATTTACAGTGGACTAGCACTTTTGCGCACGGCAAATTGAATAATAAGTTGATTTTTTTGTTTCAAAATACTACAAAAAATGTATACAATTAAATTACTACAGGTTGTTCTTTGAAGAACACAAACATTGCATGTAAAACAAGGAAGTAAAAATATTTTTGAAGTGTCTAATGCTTATTCTAAACTTTATATACAAAGTAAAGACGCACAATGTTATTGTAAAATGTTAAATATTTAAACAAATGCGAATACATGAAACACAAACGATCTACATACACGATGTAGTGATCCGAATAAAAGGATTAGACATAAAAACGTAAGACAAAAGAAACAAGAAGTAATACGAAAAAAAAAGAATAAAAAACAAACAAAGCTGTTACAATATGAACTTCCAAAACAGAAGCCGGGAGGGAGAGGCTTCAGGTTCCCCGGAAGGTCAAACATGTCCCGCTTCTCCAGTAATGAAATGATAACCTGTAATTTGATCAATCTAAGAAATAACTATTGACTCGACTTTTGAATGTGTGACCTGAACTTTGTTGGTAAAGTAGATTTGTTTGTCAAATTGATGATCACCGGAAATTGTCAATTCGGCAATTCAAATATTGTCTTGATATATTGTGATATAAATGTCGGTGTTGAAAAAATCAACATATAGTAATAAATACGTATTTTTCTTGAATAAAATACTCATATGTGACCTAGTAATTTAAAAAAAAAATATTTGAGATGCTATGGCCATGATGTGTTACAGTACTTGTTCATAATTTAACTATTTTCACATTTAGGTACAATATCAGGAATGAAAAATTTGAACTGTCTACAAGTGCGAATAAACGGCAACAAAATACATAAAATGAGAAAACAGAATTGCGGAGTTCGTAGATATGGTATTTGTGAAGAATCTAGCTCTGGTATTCCTTCTTACTACTAAAACAGTTGTATTGTTGCTTAGTACAAAATAAATTGACTGTGAAGCCTTTTTTTTTGAAGTTAAGAAACATGTTGAAACAATTTTGTGTTAATCATTTTGTTCAAAACCTCTGCTTACAAATAACCGTAAAGTTTAATAAAACACGTTTCCAAATTTTGTATCATCCATGAAAATATAACTATTTCATTTTCTTTCAGGCAACACAACAATCTCAGTCACTTCTGTTGTTCAATCAACTGGAACATCAACGTACACAACAATGGACGAGTCAGATGCAGATGTCACAACTAATGCTCTGCTTCGTCAATCAACATTCTTTAAAACAACTTTTGTTCAAACAGAATGTAGTGAAAAGTGTGAGTTTTTTTCTTCTCCAAATGTATGTTATCTAAGAAAATTATATTATTGCTTAGTACAAAGTATAATGACTGTGAAGCATTTTCTGAAGTTAGGAAAAATGTTGAAACAACTTTATATTGATCATTTTGTTCAAACCTATGCTTAACAAATAACCTAAAGGTGGTATCATCCATGAAAATATAACTATAACTGGATCGAAAGAAACGTTATTATAGCATAAAATTTGATTGGTCGAGATCAAAGACATGTCTACAAGCTTGTATTTATACAGTGATATTCAATCCAATATATTGTAAAACTTTTGATGCTAAATTATTTATTTTCTTAATAAGGAGAAAATCTTGATAAAAACAGAGTTAAATCATGAATAATCAAATACAACGACATTATTGTCGACCACCCTCAAAACATCACAAAAAACATTATATTGCTTTAGATTTCTTATCAAAAAACTTTGTTTGTTTTCCAATACATTCACGCGATTTAATTAATTAATGAAGATCAGTTAATATCTTACAAGTCTTTTAAATATGTAGCAGTGGAGCTGTCTTCCGGATTTTTTTTTTTCGTGGTTATCCCGCCCTCGTCATTTATTGTGTAAACTGAAACATTCCTTAAAAACATAATATTTCCGTATAATGATCGAGTTTCAGTCCCATTGAATGCAACCCCTGCCAAACGTATACGAAAACCCATGAATTAGCATCATTGTATTATACTCTAAATTCACTCAAAAACGTACCGCGTATCAACTGATAAAAATATTCTCCACTTTTATAAATGCTTTTAAGCACGCCAAAATCATGTATATAGAATGTTATTTATTGAATTTGATGAATTCGATGACAAACAGAAGTAATTAAAGGATTCATATAAGTAAACGAAACCATCAAATCTCAATCGAGTTATTCATTATCAATTAAAGTAAAAAAAGAAAAAAAAAGAAAACAAACTCAAAGAGATGACCAGATGACCTTATCTAATACGGTACACAATAGGTCATCTTGCATTTTTTGTAAAATAAAACAATAAAAATGTATACCATTCGCGTCTACTATTTAACATATAAGTATAGAGTTATTCGTTCTGAAAAAAAAATGGTCTGCTGAAAAAATGCAAATCCTTTCTGCATAGAGTAATTAAGTACGCGTCTTTCAGGCTTCAACTCCTTTGTTTTTTTTATGAATATTTCAGGGATAACATAGTTGTTGATGTGAATCATGGTCAGGGAAACTCAAACTTTGTATCAAGTAGTTTAATAATTATCTTACTGTGAACAAAATGACACTGATAAAATATTTAGAAACTTTGCCTTATCTATCGACTGTGCTTCTTTTGATGATTTTTTTATGATAAATCTTACAGTAACGCAGAAAAAGGAACATTTATTTGACTTCCGTTTGAATATATAATGAAAAGTTAAGATTTGTCCTAATGCAGTGTAACATTGCATACACATGCTCTAGTCACACTTTGCATTGACATCTCTTTGCAATGCACTATATCGAAGGTCATAATTTCTAATTGAGAATATATGCTTTCATAAATTTCGTGCTTCATATCATGAGGTTAGATTGTAGCTGACACATTTGCATGTTTCTACTTAATATATTCGCACTGTATTTTGCCATATTGATGTCAAAGTTGATATGAATGCTGAAACATTTGATGGAAAGGATTATTTCCTCTCCATATTTGATACTTCATTTCATGTTTGTGAGGAGGTAAGCTGCAATAGAAAATGAATACTGATGCAACCAAATCAAAGTGCTGTTCAGAAAGACTATGCCTGTTTTATGTCGAAACCTCTGATTACTGGGTACTTCTTTAGAAATTTACCACGGGGTATTTTTGAGCTAGCATGTAAAATACCTATGATTGACAATAGCTAATTATTGTGTGGACTGTATTTAACAAGCATAAATACAACATAAGTATAACTTATTATGTTGTAAGCTGTAAACCAATGACGAGGTGAGATGATATGTATGAGCAGACAAGTCGACAATGTTCTGTGCATACTGGATGATCTGTTTTCATTCACATATTCTGCGATTTCATGGCTTACATACTATTCCATGTTCTATTTAATCATTAGAAAAAACATGGGGAAATGGGAGTCTTTGATATCTGTTAGTTGATTCAAATGTATATATACTGCCACTCCTGTTTACCAAATGTTTTCAGGACAGCAATCCGACTGTGCCCTATGAGGCTTCCAGCTCCTATGTAAGACATCAATAAAGCTCACTGGATCTGCTCTTTTAAAGTTGTATCACTCTACACGAATGTTTTGAAATATCTTGACATGCCTCATACAACATTTGTCAGTTTTATAAACCGTTATGTCACATTATGCAATCATCAAAATCAAAATATTCAAAAAACCATAAAAACAAACTCGGGTAAAAAATGAAGAAATTTTAAGAATGGGCATTAACAATTAACCTCTAATTTCTTGAAGCATCAAATGTTTTGCTTATTGATATTCGAGTGAAGAGTGAAAAGATATATGAACTACGTCGGCATTCATGCATTTATACTTCCAATAAAAAATAACGGCTTGCGCGACATGCTATTATCTGCTTAGTGAGGTTGTCAGTGGCCATCGGCCTTATTTCTTGCGTTGGTTTAGGTTGCGACAAAGATATTCGTAGTTGTATGATTGTCTAACCAAAAGGGGACCAACTTAAAAAAAATAGAGAGCACGCGCACAATTACCAACCAGTAAACATTTACGCACTTTATAAAAAATCAAGGTAGGTACATTAAAAACCTTGAAATCCCTTGTCCGGTACTCGCCTATTTGGAGAATCAATTTAAAATTCAAATTGATTCCTAAAGGAAAACAAGAGAGTATTGAATGATTAAATGTATCGAGCAAATTAGCTTAACTTTGAAAAGTAAAACATTATAATTAGTCTGCATTCATAACGATGAAACGACTAAATATGTTATAACTTGTTTACTTTCACATTCTATGTATGATATTTGAGTAAAATCATATCTGCAAGATTGCTATTGACATGATGAACATACATGTAGTTTCAGAGAAAACAAGTGAAGTAATGTTGATGGAAAATACAGACGAATTATATTCAACATCATTGTCAAAGAGTTCACCAACCAGCAGGATTTCGTCAATGCATTTAAACAGAACATTAAGCATAAAGTATCAAACAGCAACGTTTATATCTGAAAATATCCAATCATCTTCTTCATCAAACTTGTGGTTGAATGATTCAAGAACTACCAATGCTATTACGAGTGACACCAGTGATGAATTTGCTCCAACGTTTATTGGTGGGTGCTTCATGATAATGACTATCACTTTCAACCTTAAAGACGAAATCGCTTTGAGAAGCAATTATAATATTAAAGATACCAAATAAATCGGTTACACAAAAAATACTTCACATTAGCGTGTTATGAACATGTATTACGACATAAACACCTTGTTAAAGTTAGTAAAAGGCAGATACATAATTAAAATAATGCCAGACAAAAATGACTAATTTCACAACTCTTACTTGGATACAATCAATTTAACTGACAACAAACTTTGCTGCGCACGTTTGTCCGACATTTTCAGCCAAATAATTGTACGTATGTGTAAGACATACTTAAGTCAATAAGTAATTTTCCTTTTTCGTGTTAGTTTCAATCCCATAAAAATAATTAGTTTTTGATCTTGTCGAAAAGTATCTCAATAGCGCATCCTTGTCATTCTGTATGAAAGAAACATCATGAAGATGAAATAACATTTCAGTTGCTGCAGCCTGTGGAGTATTTCCTATTGTTATATGTTCATCAGTAGTTTGTTTCAAGAAACGGTAATAGTTGAACTTTTCTATGTTTTAATACATTTTACGTATTTCGATCTTATACTTTTTAAATCAATAAGTGATAACCATATAAAAATGTAATGAAGGAAACTCCAAATTGTTGATACAACCTGTTTTATTCATTTTCAATATTTCAACTCAGTTTGGTAATAATTTCAATTTCTCTGTATCATGATTATTAAACTAGAATATCGCTTTAATCAAACTTTCAGCCGCAGTTGCAACTTGTCATCCATACTTTGCTTTCAAATTTATTTATAACTTCTGTGGCTTGTTTTATTGAAAGTGATGAAATTTATTGCAGACAGAATGGTGCCATGTTAGAGTCTAACTATTGCACAGTTCCCCAAAACCAAGCAGCAGAAGTACAATATATTAATCAGGAATTACATATTTATTCAGATCTAGCAGAAGATACTTATGTTTCCGTTTTATAAAGAAACTCTACTGGCCAATCAATGGTCAATCCAACATTTTTTTTTTTTTACATACTACCTGCGTCGCTAAATACAAATAATTACCATAACGTATATGTTTTATATCTTTATGTATGTGTTATTTATTCATTCACGAAGCTCAACTATGTGCTATAATACCAGTGTTGTGAGGTCACCCGATTGCTTAACACAACTTTTGTGGTATATACAAATCACTCCGTCTGTCTGTCTGTCTCTCCGTCTCTCTGTCCACATTTCATCTAACCGATACTTCTACTAGACCACTCGGAGGTTTTGATGAAACTTTATAGGAAGGTTGGATAATATTCACAAACAGGTATAGTTATTGTCAGGGGACTCTAACGGGGGATACTCTAATGTAAGTGTTTACATGGTGTAATTTCCTAAACACATTTCGTTCTAACCAACTCGAGAGGTTTTGATAAAACTAAGTAGGAAGGTTGGGCATCATATGCAGAGGTGCATGATGGATTCAAAAGACTGTTGGGATAATCAAAATTAATCATATGTTGATGCACATTTGGGAATATGATTGATGTCGAAGAACAGCAAAGGGTAAAATATTTTATGCATTCAAAGCGAGGGTGGGGTGCTTTGTTGTAAGCTTGCGCATAGTATTTGTATTTGATATCCATGTGTTGATACTGAAACCAAATATCGACAAGGAAAAATAAAACGTGCACAATGAGACAATTCATATAAATTAAAATCCAAGTACATGGTCTGAACGTGAAAACAGAAAACAAAGACGATTAACATAACAATGAAGTAAACTGATTAAAATGGATTGCATATAAATACTGATAATAAGGAAAACAAGAAGTAACATGAACATTTATGGAATCAAAGGAAAATTTAGTGATAACCCGCAACGTAATGTTGAAAAACGGGATAGCAAAATGTGCAAAATGGACAAACTCAAAAAGAACATTTCAATTCCATCTGTATTTTATTATACTAATTTACTGTGCAAAGTTTCAAAGAGTAAACAAGGGAATCAAGGTTATAGCGGTAATAAAAATAATGTAATCCAGGGACAAAGACCAGACATGGAAACCAGAGATACACAACAAAGAACATAAAGTTACTAAAATCATACATACAAAGTAACAAAAGTAAATAAGCAACTCGGACTCCACTAAAAACTGGGAGCAGGGTAAGAGTCCTCTGCTTTTCTAGAAACACCCGCCGGGTTGCACATACATAGTCAAATCCGGGGTAGACAAACGAGGAAAGGAAAACTATGACCCCTTGAATAAATCAGTTTTCATGGTGCTGATGGATACACCATAACGATCCACAAGTTCATGATGACGACCATAAACTTCTGTACTGATGACTTCAATCTTGCAGCAACATAACCCTGTTCAAGAAGCTTATTTGTTAAAGTTCTAGCGCGATACAAAACGTTTGCGTAGTTTTGGCAAGCTGCAGCATAACGTATGAGTTGTGATATGAAACGAAATAAATCGACAAGAAAGTAGTGAAAGTGCAGAGGCGCTGTTGTCTAATAATACTTCGATTGATACGATTTTATTTTTTTTTCTTTTTTATAGTGTGTGCCCTTGTTTCATGTTTGACCTTTGTCTCTGGATTACATTCTTTTGCTAGAATCTTGATTCTTTGATTACTCTTTAATAATAATTTAGATATTATTGGCAGTAAAGAAACGTAATAAGTTTTACCATTCGCAGATATCAGTGCACCATAAACAAAGAATGAGCTCGGTCCATCATAGGCATAACCTAAACTCAAAATTACAAAATGTAAAGGTACATGTTAGGAATAATTTCAAGGACGTAAATTAAACGAATGATAATAGTGAAGAACAGGCAAGAAACTCATATTGTGTATTTAAGTACATTTTACACTCTATTTACCAAGAATTTTATTAACTGATTCATTCGATTGATTTATGCTTTTGATGTGTCAGTGGTAATGTTGAACGTGGGTTGCGTTCTTTGGGTGAAAATATCCAGCAGACGATCGAAAAATATCCCCAAAACCTCTGCCGATACGGAGTCGTACCTAAATTTAAGAAAGTAATAATTTTGTTCAGTCCTAGACATAGAAAAAAGAATAGAAGAATAATATCCCCGCCCCACAATTTAAAATTTGGCTACCACAAGACAATGATTTAGCGCATATTTCCTATTCGAACACACACCTTGTATAGCTATAGTCAATTGATTTGGTACCTTACAATATATTAGAAGCTCACTGTTTGGTTCTATGCTCAGTTTCTTGTGGATTTATACACAAATTTCCTGCTCTCCAATTGTAAAATCAGAAAAAAAAAACATCATTGTATGGTTGCTACGCAAATATTCAACAAATATTCAATCCCTAGAATTAGTTGGTGACATGCAATAGTAAGGAAAAAGATTTCAGTTAGAATGCATGTTGTAAAGTAATTTTTATAGCAAGTCTTCACGTCTTGAACATGTTGGCGTAATAGTATAATGACGTCGTGCATTTACGACGTGTTTGACTTATTTTTGACAAATTTGACGATAATTGGTAAGATATCAGCTGATACGATCGGAGTGATGAAGAAAGTGATGACGAAAATCAAAATAGTGCAAAATGTTGAGAGTTTTGAATTTCCATATGATATCTATGGGAACAGTTAATCCCGCTGATTACAATTTCTTTTTTAGTTTTGCCAAACACTTCAATTTTCGCATTGTTTGTTAAACGAATGAAAGTTTTATCTTGCTTGGTATAAAATCTAATAAGTTCTGATATCGATAAAACTTCCTGTATCAACTTCCATAATTTGAAATTAAACAGGCATGTACATAAATGGGAAATTTCTTGAGCATTCGGCACTAACTGAAGCTAACCCAGACGACTATGACCGTATCCCCGAGTGTTCACGTAACCCTGTTCAGGCCCTTTTAGTATCATACACGCACAATAACATGAGCAGTTTTCCCATATTGGGAACACAATTAATATTGTGTGTTAGGCAGCAGCTGACCTTCTCCGTCCGAATTAAATCTTTCTGAAAGTGATGATTTACTTGGCATTTATTACATGTACTTGCCGGTATCTTGGCCTTGACGAATGTCCACTACGAGTGTACCGATTTATCTGTGTCTCCGCTCTCATTCTCTACAGTCATTTCCTTTACCACTGTCTCTAGCGACTAAATTTAATGCTTAAGGTTACCTACTTCATAATTTTATTCTTTTGTTTTGGTCCAACGATTTGATTTTCTAAATAATTTATGTAAGGGATTCGATATGTTTCTTAAGATCACGCAAAGACTCATCTTACTCAGTTGCTGATATATTTATCTAGGGAAACGCATTCTACCTTTGTTTGCATGAATAGCATTGTCTCAGTTGGTGTGTTGTCTGTAGTCGCTAGTTTTAGCTTTTTTGGGATAAATGGATAAATTAAAGCACTTTGAATGTCTAATAGCTGTCCCCGCGCGGACAAAAAATGTCATCTTTTTCCGGTAACCCTCCAATAAACCTAGAAATCATTTCATGTTCGGGTTTGTTGTATAACCTAGCCTTCTCTACAATTTGGCTATAGAAATTCTCGAGAAATTTATTGGGCGATAATGTTAAGTTTGGAAAAAAACTTGCTTTCCATCATAACCGTGTCACTGTGAACATTGAAGTTCATATATTTCTTCATGAAACAGTACTTACATGTGAGACCAATTTGTTTTGACAGTTTTATACAATATGAGGGCAGGGTCTTTAACATGTAGGTGAAAACTGCAATTCTACGTGGGTCTTCGTTTCATAAATTATGTAACAAGCTTTTCGCCTTCATGTTTTTTTTTAGAATAGAAATTTGAAATAATTAACAAAATATTGAGACCTTGAATTTATAAAGTTTAAGATCTCGGAGTCAAATATTATGAAATTT
Source organism: Perna viridis (assembly GCA_037379345.1). Classification (NCBI taxonomy): domain Eukaryota; kingdom Metazoa; phylum Mollusca; class Bivalvia; order Mytilida; family Mytilidae; genus Perna; species Perna viridis. Next base: position 36,330,794 of record CM074518.1, read on the forward strand.
TGTAATGCAAATTGTTTACAGTGCAATAAAACATGTCAGTAGTGTTGCCTAATATACATGCAACAGTAAAAAATACCTGTCTTTTTTTATTTTCCGGAATTTTGACTTTTAGCGAATTCTCGTGTTTTGATATCGGGCCAGCTCAGACGTATCATTTAGTACGCATCATAATAACGGGAACTTCAACTCAAAAGCCGACATTAACATCCTTTCACCTTGTTGTGTATGTCTGTTTGCAATGTCTGGTTTTTGTCCTAAGATTTCATTCTTTTGATTTCCGCTATAGCCTTGGTTTCCTTGATTACCCTTTCACTTGCATCTGCTTTTTTTCCTAATGGTGCAACATGGCATATTATTAGAAACCATAATGGACCGGTCCACAAAGCCATGATAAGTAATAGTACATTGGTTACCCTTAAATGGACTGGCAGAAATAATACACATGTGGTATGCTATAACATTATCCAAGCATGGGTATCAAAAATGTAATCAACCGGTTAAAAACGAAATATGCAAATGAAAGCGTGCCTGTGATCTATCCAAATTTTGACTTTAAAGCACTAAATGATAATTAGTAGGTATCAATCAATCATGCTATAATGCATGTCTTGTTTTCTATTAAATAAACTTGATATTTCCTTCTTTAGAAAAAGTTCCGCTGGTTTTCATCCGGATCGATAAGTGGCACTCAAATGAAGCGGATGTGTTATATCAAAAATCGGAAAAGATCAATAAGTGACTTTATTGATGAAGTTTCCGAGTGTTTCAAATTTTGTGGGAATTAATTAGGACAATACTGTTTGAGAAAAGATTATTTTATGAAAATTTTCTTATACAATTATATTTATTTTTAGTACAAAAATTAGGTAAAACATCTGTATGTAGATCTATGCACTCATCAGGTGTTTTCTCTCCTTCAAACTGAATACATTTACAACTATTGTTTTAATAAAGGGCGAAACATATCATGCAAATCTGAAGATAGTATATGCTCATTTTTTTTTCAAACCAAGAAGCAAACTTTCGTTTTTTTACTAAAAGTACTTTAAATTTGCTGAACTTGTCTCCTGTAGGCATTGATATATGAATTATGTTTTTTAAATGTACAAAATATTCCAAAAGAATATAAAAATGAAGATACACATTAGCATCACACCTGGTTTTTTTTTAATAAAATTACAAATTGAATTTCAGAAGTATACTACTCAGATGTAAATAAAAATTCCTACACAGAAAACCGTTGATGTTCAAAAATGAGTTGAACAAGTAGTTTTTTATACTTAAACATTTAAAATAATCAATGCTAATATTTTTCTCGTGAGAATTTTAAAACAAATGATAAATTATGTACGTATCGTGTGAATTTTAGTAGTAATTTACGAATACATATTAACGTGTTTCATGAGGAAGTCTACTTTAAACGTGTTCATTGATATTTTAATTCAAAAAGGTATTTTTTTAAGTAAAATGAAACAAGCACATTGTAACAAGTTATGTTTTACTTATTTTTATTCAAATAAATTAACGCCAAACCGAATGTAGAATGCAAAATGTATTCTTATTGTATTGATAATGAAATTAATGACTAATTAACGTTCGGAATTTCACCCACAATGACGTGTTAGAGGTTAAACATTTTCGGAAAAGTTTGCCAAAATTTGATGATTGCACAAATGGAACACCTAATTGAAATTAGATCATCACAACATTTCTCCCGAATCAGTCTACCATATGATGGTTACATTTGTACCAATATATTTGAAAAATTCCTTAAGTGGAATACACAATTTACATTTACAAAAATAAGTAAACAACTCCCTGCTCGAAAATCGTTTTTGTTGATGTTTTTATAGACATATTTCAAGTAGTTTCATGTGTATGATTATAAGATATTTACTAACATAAATCCTATATAATTTTTTTTTAAATTATATATAAAACATTTTAAGCCAGTATTTCGAACTTCGATGATACCACCAAATAGTAATTGAAAAGAATATATAATTCAAATCAGTTAAAACAAATGTAAATAAGTAAGTTTTATTTTACTTATTGGACGTATAGGGATATTATATTATTTCATATAAAACAAATTTGGCATTATTATGTCATCTTATAGATATAAGAATCAGAACAATGATTCTTTTTTTTTCATATAAATAGACAAAGTTTCTTCCTTGTATAATTACGAATTTGGATGTCAATTTCCTTGTTCCAGTTATTACTATACATACAGAAAATTATCGATCAGGGCAAAATTGTTTGACGTATTAAAAGTGAAACATTTTAACTTTTTCAGAGAAGAATTATCATGCCTTTCATTTTATCATTGTTGTTTGACGTTATGATCAAAGGTAGATAATTGATTACTCTCACTGTTTTTTACTTTTATTTAACCGCTATGTGTTGAGTTGTGGAAAACTTTGTTTATAGATTATGGAAACGCATATGGTACACCCATTGTAAGGATACTTTGTGGCAAATAAGTCAGAATGATAAGTTATATTGTGTGTTATAAGCTGGAATCGAATCACTATGTAAAATATAACATCTCGGAATGATGTAGAAAAAATGAATTACAATATCGACATGTTGAATTCAACTTGTTTATTTATTATATCAACCGGTGTATATATGATGATAAATTGTCATGTTGAAATCAACATGTCGACATCTTGTTTTTATGTCATTACATTTAGATGAGCAAGTAGACATTGTAAATTCAATTTTTGCTTTATTATTCCGACATGTTGATTTCAACATGATGATATATCACAAGATGAACAATTTGACGTTATATGTTGACATCATCAATAAACAAGTTGAATTCAACATGTCGACATTTTACTAACATGTCATTACATTATTATTAGCAAGTCGATATTGATAACTTGATTCAAACTTATAACGCAACAACAAAACTTATTATTCTGACATATTTGCCACAAAGTATCCTTACAAGGGGTGTACCATATGCGTTTCCATAATAGATGTATGATTTCTGAATATTATTTATGATGATTTTCAGCACAATTTTGTTCATAAATTCCTTAATGATAAGAATCCAGATAAATTGAAAACAATGTTATTACGTAAGTGACGACAACATTATTTCATATTCAGCAAAGACGTAGTGTCTGAGGATAAATGCGCTTTAGTTTTTAAACTTTGAAAAAATATCCAAACGTTATGAAGGATTAACCATAAGTAGAAAAAATATTATTCTTTGTCTTTGTAAAATGTATATTATTCAATCGTTGTTCGTTTTGTAGACGGTACCTGATCACCTCATTATGAAACAAAAACTGCTTAACATAACGCACTAATGTCTCATTTGTTTCTGCCTGCACATTAGATTGTTAAAATAGCAAAACACGTGGTTTTTTTTTTAAACATGTTACATTAAGTTTAAATTCTGTTTATGTCGGTTCTTTTTTGTATTGATCACAATGTTGATTTCGTTAGCTTTGCATTAATTTCAAATTATCTACTTATAGTTGACGGGAGGTATTTGTATTTGACAAAACAAAAAATGAACTGGTATGAAAGTTTTTATCGCTGCAAATTGGTTGGCCAAGATATTGAACAGAATGGTACCTACAAAGGATGGGCAGGGGCAATATATCTTAATACGAATTGGATGACCTTTGAAGGTATAATGAGTCAAGCAACTTCTTTAACTTTGTTTCTGTACTGTTCCTTCGATTAAATTTGTTATTATTATTACATATTGTAGAATGTTAGAAGTTAAATGACTGACTTTTACACATTTTACTTTTTTTTTTAAAAATTGGCAGCACAGTAAGATGTCTAATCATGTTTTAAAGATATGAAATAAACATTAGGCAACAAACTTGTGAATGAGGTGATTTTCTAAAACTCTGAAAGATTAATACTGCAAAGTGTTTTTTTGGAGGTAGACATAGAGTAAGGAACACAACTCTTACATATCTTTGGAACGTTTGCATTCAACATTTTACATCAATCTCATGTAAGCATCATAGTAACTTGGACTTATTCCATTCTGTTTCAATGGAAAGCATGAAAGTCTTTGGTGAAATTGAATATGATACAAACATCACTGAGTTTAAGAGTTATGTTCTTTACTTCAGGTCTACCTCTTTAAATTAATAATTATCAAATTAAAACGACATAAGCCACAATAAAAAAAATATCGACCTGTTGTGAATACAAAAAAACTCATTTATTCAAGGGGTCATAGTTTACCTTTCCTCGTTTGTCTAACGCGGACTTCACTTTTGATGAGAAACTCGGCGATTGTTTCCAGAAGAGCAGAGGACGCTTACCCTGCCGGTGCACCTGGTCCATCCTCCCGGTTTTTAGTGGAGTCCGAATTGCTCATTTCCTTTTTTCAATGTTTATGTATGATTTTAGTTACTTTATGTTCTTTGTTGTATATGTCTGTTTTCCATGTCTGGTCTTTTTTCCTGGATCACATTCTTTTGATTACCGCTTTAACCTGCGTTCCCTTGATTACGAATGACTTGGAAGTCCGAACAAAAGATGCTATTTAAAGTTTTAAATGGACGTTGATGTTCCTGCCACTATATTACATCTAGAATTTAACACTGCTAAAAGTTGAAATTATCAATATGTAGAAAACAAATGCAACTAAACTTCGAGTCATTTTTGTACATTGTTATTTCATCTAAAATTCAAATAAAAACAAGTTAAAGTTGCATATATATATATATATAATTAGTAAATGCAAGCATTATCACATGACTATTTAATACTTTTTAAATTGCAGGTTGCTATCAGGTTTATTATCATGTTACTTCAAAACACAAAACATTTGACAGGTCTATGGATGCAAAGACAGCTTGTTCAAATATCTGCAAAGAATATGAGCTTTTTGCATATAAGGTATGCACACGCAACAGATTCAAATTACGTTCATGCTTTGACATATCTTGAATGTTAAAACGTACTTGATCAGTCTAACAAAATGCTTGTAAGATGCAAATACAAAAATATCAATCATACATATTGCAAATTTGGATATACTTTATACGGGTTTCAAGGAGCAACCTCTTATCAGAACCCAATATAGAGGAACACATGTATCTCAACTGTCACACACAAGAAGGGAAACATCAGACTCCATATGATTAGGTTTTTTCCGGTCAAAATGTTCCTAAAATATTCTATATCGTACTACATACAACAATCCCCTTGTTGTTTAAGTTTGAAATAGTTCCATATAAAATGGAACTGATGACATGACCAGAAATATATTTGATCCGGAATACAAAATGTACATATTGATCATCAATTGTCGAGGACAAAAAAGAAAAATTATTAATGACTGCAGTTTTGATTATATGGCTTGCAAGATATGATGGACAGAATGACTCTTAAGATTGATGAAAAATTATTGTGAAAACATGAAAAAAAAGTGTGTATGCTGTATATTAAATATCTAAGTGTAACAGAAGGTATTCCTCTTTACAGAACAAAAACTTAAGGGGGGTCATTCAATCTTTTGGGATCCTATTTCTTAATAACCCAGAACATTTCCGAAGCTGGTGTATCGTTACAGTAAATAGTGAGCTGGTTGATCAAATATGTATGTCCTAATTAACCTTAACCTTCTACTGTATTAAAGGACGTCTTTAACTTTAACAGTATTTTATACTTGCAGGAAAATAAATGTGTATGTTACAATACACATGGAAACAATAAAAAAATTCCTGTAAATACATGTAAAGACAAATGTGTGTGTACAAATTCTCTTTACCATACAGTGCACAGACATTTAAAAGGTTAGATAACAGATAAATAAGGAATTTGTTCAAGGCATTTGAATAAATAATATCAATGCATGTTAAAATTTATTATATTATTAATAAAATTGACATTCAAGTTACATGCAAATCGTTTGTTAAAGTTCGAAAACGGCGTTTGGCTTATTTAGAAACTGTGAATTGGATTGTAAAATCAGAACGTTTTAACGTTTAATGAAATGAGTGTCGTGTTTTTATCATATGCATGTGTGCGAATCAGGTCCCTAGCATTCAGCAGTTTATCATGGTCCGATTTGATGCGGTGTTTTATTCAATTCCCGTTTTTTTTTTTTTTTTTAAGAGCAAATCACAAATTAATTGAAGCATGATATATCTGATTGAAAAGTAACAATGAATTACAGTCTAAAGGTGTATGTAATCAGAAAAAAAGTTGTTTAGCTTATTGGTATACACTTGATCTCATGGTTGAATATGGAATTTTATTTATTTATTTATTTTTTATTTTTTTTTTTATTTATTTATTTTTATTTTTTTGGATACATTTTAAGGAAAGAATAAGCCTGTTCGGGATATGGACCAACAATTGGCATGCTCAACTAAATTCCCAAATGATACAGATACAAGTATGATAGTGCTATCAGCTGTTAGTTGCGATGACTGCAACAAATATAAAGGTAAGTTGAAGAATGATAGATTTATACTTTTGTTTTGAATTAAAGTGGGTAGTTGTGTCAAAGTAAAGAATGTAGGGAAAAACGTATCAAGCAAATACAAACAAGCAGTAATAAAAATTGACGTGACAGGGTTGCAGCAGGCCCTGACGAAATCCGAATCCTGTTAATTATACACATAAAAAGGACGAAACCATGTACCTAGTATCCACAATGTACTGTAAAATGAATGAATAATTAGCCGATACTATTGTGTTTATTATCTAATAAGGGTCTTTTATCTTTACCATCATCAAAATTGAAGACAAAATAACACATTTAGAAATTAAATAGTCTACTGAAATTTCCTCTTCTTTTGCGCCCTTTTCATACGTTAATTCCAAATTTAACGACAGTAGTAACCTCAATACAAAATATATGACAAACGAGACAAATTTGATTTTAAAATTTTAAATTTCCCTTCTTGTGCTGTAATGTAGCACCTTCCCCCGCATATGGTGTTTTTACTATATGAGTTAAGGTAAACCAGACCTAGTAGCCAATATTTTGACTTCTTAATACGCCAACGTGTCATTATGGACTGCATCCTGAAGCATTGCTATAAAAATACGGCTCATTAGCTGCCTTAAACTTTTTTACCCCAGTTCTAGATCTTATTAAGATGTATTTTGTTTATTACACATTCATTACAGATGATGGATTTATAAAAGATCAACAAAGCTGATTATTATCTTGGGTAATTCCTACTCTGACTTGTGGCGACTTTTTCCTGACCGCTTATATTCTACTTTAAAGAATGATAATTAACTTTAATGGAACCAGGAGGTTTAGCGCTCTATTGACAATCGGAATTAACACGTCAGGACTATTGTCATTCCTTTCAACTCTCGGGTCTTATCTTGAAATTGCAATTTTGACTATCCATTTTACGTTTGTCTATAATGCATCAGTTTTATAATATTGAAAATAATTAAGTTTGAATTAACAAGCACTACAATTGTCTAAACACACTACGTTTTTGTAGAAATTTTCCAATTTATATTAGTTAATATGGATGAATTCAAATGTTATTTAGAAAAGTGTACCATGATCTTTAGAAAGAAATATTTACAGTGGACTAGCACTTTTGCGCACGGCAAATTGAATAGTAAGTTGATTTTTTTTTGTTTCAAAATACTACAAAAAATTGTATAGTTAAATTACTACAGATTGTTCTTTGAAGAACACAAACATGACATGTAAAAGAAGGAAGTAAAAATATTTTTGAAGTGTCTAATTCTTATTCTAAACTTTATATACAAAGTAGAGACGCACAATGTAATTGTAAAATGTTAAATGTTTAAACAAATGTGAATACATGAAACACAGACGATCTACATACACAATGTAGTGATCCGAATAAAAGGATTAGACATAAAAACGTAAGACAAAAGAAACAAGAAGTAATACAAATGAAAGAAAAACGAAAGCTGTTACAATATGAACTTCCAAAACAGAAACCGGGAGGGAGTGGCTACAGGTGCCCCGGAAGGTCAAAAATGTCCTGCTTCTCCAGTAATGAAATAATAACCTGCAATTTGATCAACAAAAATCTAAAAAATAACTATTGACTCGCCTTTTGAATGTGTGACTTGAACTTTGTTGGTAAAGTAGATTTGTTTGTCAAATTGATTATCACCGGAAATTGTCAATTCGGCAATTCAAACATTGTCTTGCTAAATTGTGATATAAATATTGGTGTTGAAAAAAACAACATATAGTAATAAATACGTATTTTTCTTGAATAAAATACTCATATGTGACCTAGTAATTTAAAAAAAAATATCTAAGATGCTATGGCCATGATTTGTTACAGTACTTGTTTATACTTTAACTATTTTCACATTTAGGTACAATATCAGGAATGAAAAATTTGAACTGTCTACAAGTGCGAATAAACGGCAACAAAATACATAAAATGAGAGAACAGAATTGCGGAGTTCGTAGATATGGTATTTGTGAAGAAAATAGCTCTGGTATGCCTTCTTACTACTAAAACAATTGTATTATTGCTTAGTACAAAATAAATTGACTGTGAAGCCTTTTTTGAAGTTAGGAAACATGTTGAAACAACTTTGTAATAATCATTTTGTTCAAAACCTATGCTTACAAATAACCTTAAAGTTTAATAAAACACGTTTCCAAATTTTGTATCATCCATGAAAATATAACTATTTCATTTTCTTTCAGGCAACACAACAATCTCAGTCACTTCTGTTGTTCAATCAACTGGAACATCAACGTACACAACAATGGACGAGTCAGATGCAGATGTCACAACTAATGCTCTGCTTCGTCAATCAACATTTTTTAAAACAACTTTTGTTCAAACAGAATCTAGTGAAAAGTGTGAGTTTTTTCTTCTCCAAATGTATGTTATCTAAGAAAATTATATTATTGCTTAGTACAAAGTATAATGACTGTGAAGCATTTTCTGAAGTTAGAAAAAATGTTGAAACAACTTTATATTCATCATTTTGTTCAAACCTATGCTTAACAAATAACCTAAAAGTGGTATCATCCATGAAAATATAACTATAACTGGATCGAAAGAAACGTTATCATAGCATAAAATTTGATTGGTCGAGATCAAAGACATGTCTACAAGCTTGTATTTATACAGTGATATTCAATCCAATATATTGTAAAACTTTTGATGCTAAATTATTTATTTTCTTAATAAGGAGAAAATCTTGATAATCAAATACAACGACATTATTGTCGACCACCCTCAAAACATCACAAAAAACATTATATTGCTTTAGATTTCTTATCAAAAAACTTTGTTTGTTTTCCAATACATTCACGCGATTTAATTAATTAATGAAGATCAGTTAATATCTTACAAGTCTTTAAAATATGTAGCAGTGGAGCTGTCTTCCGGATTTTTTTTTCGTGGTTATCCCGCCCTCGTCATTTATTGTGTAAACTGAAACATTCCTTAAAAACATAATATTTCCGTATAATGATCGAGTTTCAGTCCCATTGAATGCAACCCCTGCCAAACGTATACGAAAACCCATGAATTAGCATCATTGTATTATACTCTAAATTCACTCAAAAACGTACCGCGTATCAACTGATAAAAATATTCTCCACTTTTATAAATGCTTTTAAGCACGCCAAAATCATGTATATAGAATGTTATTTATTGAATTTGATGAATTCGATGACAAACAGAAGTAATTAAAGGATTCATATAAGTAAACGAAACCATCAAATCTCAATCGAGTTATTCATTATCAATTAAAGTAAAAAAAGAAAAAAAAAGAAAACAAACTCAAAGAGATGACCAGATGACCTTATCTAATACGGTACACAATAGGTCATCTTGCATTTTTTGTAAAATAAAACAATAAAAATGTATACCATTCGCGTCTACTATTTAACATATAAGTATAGAGTTATTTGTTCTGAAAAAAAAAATGGTCTGCTGAAAAAATGCAAATCCTTTCTGCATAGAGTAATTAAGTACGCGTCTTTCAGGCTTCAACTCCTTTGTTTTTTTTATGAATATTTCAGGGATAACATAGTTGTTGATGTGAATCATGGTCAGGGAAACTCAAACTTTGTATCAAGTAGTTTAATAATTATCTTACTGTGAACAAAATGACACTGATAAAATATTTAGAAACTTTGCCTTATCTATCGACTGTGCTTCTTTTGATGATTTTTTTATGATAAATCTTACAGTAACGCAGAAAAAGGAACATTTATTTGACTTCTGTTTGAATATATAATGAAAAGTTAAGATTTGTCCTAATGCAGTGTAACATTGCATACACATGCTCTAGTCACACTTTGCATTGACATCTCTTTGCAATGCACTGTATCGAAGGTCATAATTTCTAATTGAGAATATATGCTTTCATAAATTTCGTGCTTCATATCATGAGGTTAGATTGTAGCTGACACATTTGCATGTTTCTACTTAATATATTCGCACTGTATTTTGCCATATTGATGTCAAAGTTGATATGAATGCTGAAACATTTGATGGAAAGGATTATTTCCTCTCCATATTTGATACTTTATTTCATGTTTGTGAGGAGGTAAGCTGCAATAGAAAATGAATACTGATGCAACCAAATCAAAGTGCTGTTCAGAAAGACTATGCCTGTTTTATGTCGAAACCTCTGATTACTGGGTACTTCTTTAAAAATTTACCACGGGATATTTTTGAGCTAGCATGTAAATTACCTATGATTGACAATAGCTAATTATTGTGTGGACTGTATTCAACAAGCATAAATACAACATAAGTATAACTTATTATGTTGTAAGCTGTAAACCAATGACGAGGTGAGATGATATGTATAAGCAGACAAGTCGACAATTTTCTGTGCATACTGCAGGATCTGTTTTCATTCACATATTCTGCGGCTTCATGGCTTACATACTATTCCATGTTCTATTTAATCACTAGAAAAAAACATGGGGAAATGGGAGTCTTTGATATCTGTTAGTTGATTCAAATGTATATATACTGCCACTCCTGTTTACCAAATGTTTTCAGGACAGCAATCCGACTGTGCCCTATGAGGCTTCCTGCTCCTATGTAAGACATCAATAAAACTCACTGGATCTGCTCTTTTAAAGTTGTATCACTCTACACGAATGGTTTGAAATATCTTGACATGCCTCATACAACATTTGTCAGTTTTATAAACCGTTATGTCACACTGTGCAATCATCAAAATCAAAATATTCAAAAAACCATAAAAACAAACTCGGGTAAAAAATGAAGAAATTTTAAGAATGGGCATTAACAATTAACCTCTAATTTCTTGAAGCATCAAATGTTTTGCTTATTGATATTCGAGTGAAGAGTGAAAAGATATATGAACTACGTCGGCATTCATGCATTTATACTTCCAATAAAAAATAACGGCTTGCGCGACATGCTATTATCTGCTTAGTGAGGTTGTCAGTGGCCATCGGCCTTATTTCTTGCGTTGGTTTAGGTTGCGACAAAGATATTCGTAGTTGTATGATTGTCTAACCAAAAGGGGACCAACTTAAAAAAAATAGAGAGCACGCGCACAATTACCAACCAGTAAACATTTACGCACTTTATAAAAAATCAAGGTAGGTACATTAAGAACCTTGAAATCCCTTGTTCGGTACTCGCCTATTTGGAGAATCAATTTAAAATTCAAATTGATTCCTAAAGGAAAACAAGAGAGTATTGAATGATTAAATGTATCGAGCAAATTAGCTTAACTTTGAAAAGGAAAACACTATAATTAGTCTGCATTCATAACGATGAAACGACTAAATATGTTATAACTTGTTTACTTTCACATTCTATGTATGATATTTGAGTAAAATCATATCTGCAAGATTGCTATTGACATGATGAACATACATGTAGTTTCAGAGAAAACAAGTGAAGTAATGTTGATGGAAAATACAGACGAATTATATTCAACATCATTGTCAAATAGTTCACCAACCAGCAGGATTTCGCCAATGCATTTACACAGAACATTAAGCATACAGTATCAAACAGCAACGTTTATATCTGAAAATATCCAATCATCTTCTTCATCAAACGTGTGGTTGAATGATTCAAGAACTACCAATGCTATTACGAGTGACACCAGTGATGAATTTGCTCCAACGTTTATTGGTGGGTGCTTCATGATAATGACTATCACTTTCAACCTTAAAGACGAAATCGCTTTGAAAAGCAATTATAATATTAAAGATACCAAATAAATCGGTTACACAAAAAATACTTCACATTAGCGTGTTATGAACATGTATTACGACATAAACACCTTGTTAAAGTTAGTAAAAGGCAGATACATAATTAAAATAATGCCAGACAAAAATGACTAATTTCACAACTCTTACTTGGATACATTCAATTTTACTGACAACAAACTTTGCTGCGCACGTTTGTCCGACATTTTCAGCCAATTAATTGTACGTATGTGTAAGACATACTTAAGTCAATAAGTAATTTTCCTTTTTCGTGTTAGTTTCAATCCCATAAAAATAATTAGTTTTTGATCTTGTCGAAAAGTATCTCAATAGCGCATCCTTGTCATTCTGTATGAAAGAAACATCATGAAGATGAAATAACATTTCAGTTGCTGCAGCCTGTGGAGTATTTCTTATTGTTATATGTTCATCAGTAGTTTGTTTCAAGAAAAGGTAATAGTTGAACCTTTCTATGTTTTAATACATTTTACGTATTTCGATCTTATACTTTTTAAGTCAATAGGTGATAACCATATAAAAATGTAATGAAGGAAACTCCAAATTGTTGATACAACCTGTTTTATTCATTTTCAATATTTGAACTCAGTTTGGTAATAATTTCAATTTCTCTGTATCATGATTATTAAACTAGAATATCGCTTTAATCAAACTTTCAGCCGCAGTTGCAACTTGTCATCCATACTTTGCTTTCAAATTTATTTATAACTTCTGTGGCTTGTTTTATTGAAAGTGATGAAATTTATTGCAGACAGAATGGTGCCATGTTAGAGTCTAACTATTGCACAGTTCCCCAAAACCAAGCAGCAGAAGTACAATATATTAATCAGGAATTACATATTTATTCAGATCTAGCAGAAGATACTTATGTTTCCGTTTTATAAAGAAACTATTCTGGCCAATCATTGGTCAATCCAACAGTTTTTTTTACATACTACCTGCGTCGCTAAATACAAATAATTACCATAACGTATATGTTTTATATCTTTATGTATGTGTTATTTATTCATTCACGAAGCTGAACTATGTGCTCTAAAACCAGTGTTGTGAGGTCACCCGATTGCTTAACACAACTTTCGTGGTATATACAAATCACTCCGTCTGTCTGTCTGTCTCTCCGTCTCTCTGTCCACATTTCATCTAACCGATACTTCTACTAGACCACTCGGAGGTTTTGATGAAACTTTATAGGAAGGTTGGATAATATTCACAAACAGGTATAGTTATTGTTCTATTGTTCTAACCAACTCGAGAGGTTTTGATAAAACTAAGTAGGAAGGTTGGGCATCATATGCAGAGGTGCATGATGGATTCAAAAGACTGTTGGGATAATCAAAATTAATCATATGTTGATGCACATTTGGGAATATGATTGATGTCGAAGAACAGCAAAGGGTAAAATATTTTATGCATTCAAAGCGAGGGTGGGGTGCTTTGTTGTAAGCTTGCGCATAGTATTTGTATTTGATATCCATGCGTTGATACTGAAACCAAATATCGACAAGGAAAAATAAAACGTGCACAATGAGACAATTCATTTAAATTAAAATCCAAGTACATGGTCTGAACGTGAAAACAGAAAACAAAGACGATTAACATAACAATGAAGTAAACTGATTAAAATGGATTGCATATAAATACTGATAATAAGGAAAACAAGAAGTAACATGAACATTTATGGAATCAAAGGAAAATTTAGTGATAACCCGCAACGTAATGTTGAAAAACGGGATAGCAAAATGTGCGAAATGGACAAACTCAAAAAGAACATTTCAATTCCATCTGTATTTTATTATACTAATTTACTGTGCAAAGTTTCAAAGAGTAAACAAGGGAATCAAGGTTATAGCGGTAATCAAAATAATGTAATCCAGGGACAAAGACCAGACATGGAAACCAGAGATACACAACAAAGAACATAAAGTTACTAAAATCATACATACAAAGTAACAAAAGTAAATAAGCAACTCGGACTCCACTAAAAACTGGGAGCAGGGTAAGAGTCCTCTGCTTTTCTAGAAACACCCGCCGAGTTGCACATACATAGTCAAGTCCGGGGTGGACAAACGAGGAAAGGAAAACTATGACCCCTTGAATAAATCAGTTTTCATGGTGCTGATGGATACACCATAACGATCCACAAGTTCATGATGACGACCATAAAACTTCTGTACTGATGACTTCAATCTTGCAGCAACATAACCCTGTTCCAGAAGCTTATTTGTTAAAGTTCTAGCGCGATACAAAAAGTTTGCGTAGTTTTGGCAAGCTGTAGCAAAACGTATGAGTTGTGATATGAAACGAAATAAATCGACAAGAAAGTAGTGAAAGTGCAGAGGCGCTGTTGTCTAATAATACTTCGATTGATACGATTTTATTTTTTTTCTTTTTTACAGTGTGTGCCCTTGTTTCATGTTTGACCTTTGTCTCTGGATTACATTCTTTTGCTAGAATCTTGATTCTTTGATTACTCTTTAATAATAATTTAGATATTATTGGCAGTAAAGAAACGTAATAAGTTTTACCATTCGCAGATATCAGTGCACCATAAACAAAGAATGAGCTCGGTCCATCATAGGCATAACCTAAACTCAAAATTACAAAATGTAAAGGTACATGTTAGGAATAATTTCAAGGACGTAAATTAAACGAATGATAATAGTGAAGAACAGGCAAGAAACTCATATTGTGTATTTAAGTACATTTTACACTCTATTTACCAAGAATTTTATTAACTGATTCGTTCGATTGATTTATGCTTTTGATGTGTCAGTGGTAATGTTGAACGTGGGTTGCGTTCTTTGGGTGAAAATATCCAGCAGACGATCGAAAAATATCCCCAAAACCTCTGCCGATACGGAGTCGGACCTAAATTTAAGAAAGTAATAATTTTGTTCAGTCCTAGACATAGAAAAAAGAATAGAAGAATAATATCCCCGCCCCACAATTTAAAATTTGGCTACCACAAGACAATGATTTAGCGCATATTTCCTATTCGAACACACACCTTGTATAGCTATAGTCAATTGATTTGGTACCTTACAATATATTAGAAGCTCACTGTTTGGTTCTATGCTCAGTTTCTTGTGGATTTATACACAAATTTCCTGCTCTCCAATTGTAAAATCAGAAAAAAAAACATCATTGTATGGTTGCTACGCCAATATTCAACAAATATTCAATCCCTAGAATTAGTTGGTGACATGCAATAGTAAGGATAAAGATTTTGGTTACAATGCATGTTGTAAAGTAATTTTTATAGCAAGTCTTCACGTCTTGAACATGTTGGCGTAATAGTATAATGACGTCGTGCATTTACGGCGTGTTTGACTTATTTTTGACAAATTTGACGATAATTGGTAAGATATCAGCTGATACGATCTGAGTGATGAAGAAAGTGATGATGAAAATCAAAATAGTGCAAAATGTTGAGAGTTTTGAATTTCCATATGATATCTATGGGAACAGTTAATCCCGCCGATTACAATTTCTTTTTTAGTTTTGCCAAACACTTCAATTTCCGCATTCTTTGTTAAACGAATGAAAGTTTTATCTTGTTTGGTATAAAATCTAATAAGTTCTGATATCGATAAAACTTCCTGTATCAACTTCCATAATTTGAAATTAAACAGGCATGTTCATGAATGGGAAATTTCTTGAGCATTCGGCACTAACTGAAGCTAACCCAGACGACTAAGACCGTATCCCCGAGTGTTCACGTAGCCCTGTTCAGGCCCTTTTAGTATCATACATGCACGATAACATGAGCATTTTCCCATATTGGGAACACAATTAACATTGCGTGTCAGGCAGCAGCTGACCTTCTCCATCCGAATTAAGTCTTTCTGAAAGTGATGATTTACTTGGCATTTATTACATGTACTTGGCCGGTATCTTTGCCTTGACGAATTTCCACTACGAGTGTACCGATTTATCTGTGTCTCCGCTCTCATTCTCTACAGTCATTTCCTTTACCACTGTCTCTAGCGACTAAATTTAATGCTTAAGGTTACCTACTTCATAATTTTATTCTTCTGTTTTGGTCCAACGATTTGATTTTCTAAATAATTTATGTAGGGGATTCGATATGTTTCTTAAGATCACGCAAAGACTCATCTTACTCAGTTGCTGATATATTTATCTAGGAAAACGCATTCTACCTTTGTTTGCATGAATAGCATTGTCTCAGTTGGTGTGTTGTCTATAGTCGCTAGTTTCAGCTTTTTTGGGATAAATGGATAAATTAAAGCACTTTGAATGTCTAATAGCTGTCCCCGCGCGGACAAAAAATGTCATCTTTTTCCGGTAACCCTCCAATAAACCTAGAAATCATTTCATGTTCTGGTTTGTGCTATACCCTAGCCTTCTCTACAATTTGGCTATAGAAATTCTCGATAAATTTATTGGGCGATAATGTTAAGTTTGGAAAAAAAACTTGCTTTCCATCATAACCGTGTCACTGTGAACATTGAAGTTCATATATTTCTTCATGAAACAGTACTTAAATGTGAGACCAATTTGTTTTGACAGTTTTGCTCAAAGACTTATACAATGTGAGGGCAGGGCCTTTAACATGTAGGTGAAAACTGCAATTCTACGTGGGTCTTCGTTTCATAAATTATGTAACAAGCTTTTCGCATTCATGTTTTTTTAGAATAGAAATTTGAAATAATTAACAAAATATTGTGACCTTGAATTTATAAAGTTTAAGATCTCGGAGTCAAATATTATGAAATTTTGTAATGCAAATTGTTTACAGTGCAATAAAACATGTCAGTAGTGTTGCCTAATATACATGCAACAATAAAAAAAAAACTGTCTTTTTTTATTTTCCGGAATTTTGACTTTTAGCGAATTCTCGTGTTTTGATATCGGGCCAGCTCAGACGGATCATTTAGTTCGCATCATAATAACGGGAACTTCAACTCAAAAGCCGACATTAACATCCTTTCACCTTGTTGTGTATGTCCGTTTGCAA
The DNA here is from genome assembly GCA_037379345.1 of Perna viridis. Taxonomy (NCBI): domain Eukaryota; kingdom Metazoa; phylum Mollusca; class Bivalvia; order Mytilida; family Mytilidae; genus Perna; species Perna viridis. The sequence goes on from CM074518.1 coordinate 36,347,977, forward strand.
TGTCTGGTTTTTGTCCTCAGATTTCATTCTTTTGATTTCCGCTATAGCCTTGGTTTCCTTGATTACCCTTTCACTTGCACCTGCTTTTTTTCCTAATGGTGCAACATGGCATATTTTTAGAAACCATAATGGACCGGTCCACAAAGCCATGATAAGTAATAGTGCATTGGTTACCCTTAAATGGACTGGCAGAAATAATACACATGTTGTATGCTATAACATTATCCAAGCATGCGTATCAAAAATGTAATCAACTGGTTAAAAACTAAATATGCAAATGAAAGCGTGCCTGTGATCTATCCAAATTTTGACTTTAAAGCACTAAATGATAATTAGTAGGTATCAATCAATCATGCTATAATGCATGTCCTGTTTTCTATTAAATAAACTTGATATTTCCTTTTTTAGAAAAAGTTCCGCTGGTTTTCATCCGGATCGAAAAGTGGCACTCAAATGAAGCGGATGTGTTATATCAGAAATCGGAAAAGATGAATAAGTGACTTTATTGATGAAGTTTCCGAGTGTTTCAAATTTTGTGAGAATTAATTAGGACAATACTGTTTGAGAAAAGACTATTTTATGAAAATTTTCTTATACAATTATATTTATTTTTAGTACAGAAATTAGGTAAAATATCTGTATGTAGATCTATGCACTCATCAGGTGTTTTCTCTCCTTCAAACTGAATACATTTACAACTATTGTTTTAATAAAGGGCGAAACATATCATGCAAATCTGAAGATAGTATATGCTCATTTTTTTTTCAAACCAAGAAGCAAACTTTCGTTTTTTTACTAAAAGTACTTTAAATTTGCTGAACTTGTCTGATGTAGGCATTGATATATGAATTATGTTTTTTAAATGTACAAAATATTCCAAAAGAATATAAAAATGAAGATACACATTAGCATCACACCTGTTTTGTTTTAAATAAAATTACAAAATGAATTTCAGAAGTATACTACTCAGATGTAAATAAAAATTCCTACACATAAAACCGTTGATGTTCCAAAATGAGTTGAACAAGTAGTTTTTATACTTAAACATTTAAAATAATCAATGCTAATATTTTTCTCGTGAGAATTTTAAAACAAATGATAAATTATGTACGTATCGTTTGAATTTTAGTAGTAATTTACGAATACATATTAACGTGTTTCATGAGGAAGTCGACTTTAAACGTGTTCATTGATATTTTAATTCAAAATGGTATTTTTGTTAAGTAAAATGAAACAAACACATTGTAACAAGTTATGTTTTACTTATTTTTATTCAAATAAATTAACGCCAAACCGAATGTAGAATGCAAAATGCATTCTTATTGTATTGATAATTAAATTAATGACTAATTAACGTTCGGAATTTCACCCACAATGACGTGTTAGAGGGTAAACATTTTCGGAAAAGTTTGCCAAAATTTGATGATTGCACAAATGGAACATCTAATTGAAATTAGATCATCACAACATTTCTCCCGAATCAGTCTATCATATGATGGTTACATTTGTACCAATATATTTGAAAAATTCCTTAAGTGGAATACACAATTTACATTTACAAAAATAAGTAAACAACTCCCTGCTCGAAAATCGTTTTTGTTGATGTTTTTATAGACATATTTCAAGTAGTTTCATGTGTATGATTATAAGATATTTACTAACATAAATCCTATATTATTTTTTTTAAATTATATATAATACATTTTAAGCCAGTATTTCGAACTTCGATGATACCCCCAAATAGTAATTGAAAAGAATATATAATTCAAATCAGTTAAAACAAATGTAAATAAGTAAGTTTTCTTTTACTTATTGGACGTATAGGGATATTATATTACTTCATATAAAACAAATTTGGCACTATTATGTCATCTTATAGATATAAGAATCAGAACAATGATTCTTTTTTTTCATATAAATAGACAAAGTTTCTTCCTTGTATAATTACGAATTTGGATGTCAATTTCCTTGTTCCAGTTATTACTATACATACAGAAAATTATCGATCAGGGCAAAATTGTTTGACGTATTAAAAGTGAAACATTTTAGCTTTTTCGAAGAAGGATTATCATGCTTTTCATGTTATCATTGCTGTTTGAAGTTATGATCAAAGGTAGATAATTGATTACTCTCACTGTTTTTTTGACTTTTATTTAACCGCTATGTTTTGAGTTGTGGAAAACTTTGTTTATAGATTATGGAAACGCATATGGTACACCCATTGTAAGGATACTTTGTGGCAAATAAGTCAGAATGATAAGTTATATTGTGTGTTATAAGCTGGAATCGAATCACTATGTAAAAGATAACATGTCGGAATGATGTAGAAAAAATGAATTACAATATCGACATGTTGAATTCAACTTGTTTATTTATTATATCAACCGATGTATATATGATGATAAATTGTCATGTTGAAATCAACATGTCGACATCTTGTTTTTATGTCATTACATTTAGATGAGCAAGTAGACATTGTAAATTCAATTTTTGCTTTATTATTCCGACATTGATTTCAACATGATGATATATCACAAGATGAACAATTTGACGTTATATGTTGACATCATCAATAAACAAGTTGAATTCAACATGTCGACATTTTACTAACATGTCATTACATTATTATTAGCAAGTCGATATTGATAACTTGATTCAAACTTATAACGCAACAATAAAACTTATTATTCTGACATATTTGCCACAAAGTATCCTTACAAGGGGTGTACCATATGCGTTTCCATAATAGATGTATGATTTCTGAATATTATTTATGATGATTTTCAGCACAATTTTGTTCATAAATTCCTTAATGATAAGAATCCAGATAAATTGAAAACAATGTTATTACGTAAGTGACGACAACATTATTTCATATTCAGCAAAGACGTAGTGTCTGAGGATAAATGCGCTTTGGTTTTTAAACTTTGAAAAAATATCCAAACGTTATGAAGGAATTAACCATAAGTAGAAAAAAATATTATTCTTTGTCTTTGTAAATGGTATATTATTCAATCGTTGTTCGTTTTGTAGACGGTACCTGATCACCTCATTATGAAACAAAAACTGCTTAACATAACGCACTAATGTCTCATTTGTTTCTGCCTGCACATTAGATTGTTAAAATAGCAAAACACGTGGTTTTTTTTTTAAACATGTTACATTAAGTTTAAATTCTGTTTATGTCGGTTCTTTTTGTATTGATCACAATGTTGATTTCGTTAGCTTTGCATTAATTTCAAATTATCTACTTATAGTTGACGGGAGGTATTTGTATTTGACAAAACAAAAAATGAACTGGTATGAAAGTTTTTATCGCTGCAAATTGGTTGGCCAAGATATTGAACAGAATGGTACCTACAAAGGATGGGCAGGGGCAATATATCTTAATACGAATTGGATGACCTTTGAAGGTATAATGAGTCAAACAACTTCTTTAACTTTGTTTCCTGTACGGTTCCTTCGATTAAATTTGTTATTATTATTACATATTGTAGAATGTTAGAAGTTAAATGACTGACTTTTACACATTTTACTTTTTTTTTAAAAAATTGGCAGCACAGTAAGATGTCTAATCATGTTTTAAAGATATGAAATAAACATTAGGCAACAAACTTGTGAATGAGGTGATTTTCTAAAACTCTGAAAGATTAATACTGCAAAGTGTTTTTTTGGAGGTAGACATAGAGTAAGGAACACAACTCTTACATATCTTTGGAACGTTTGCATTCAACATTTTACATCAATCTCATGTAAGCATCATAGTAACTTGGACTTATTCCATTCTGTTTCAATGGAAAGCATGAAAGTCTTTGGTGAAATTGAATATGATACAAACATCACTGAGTTTAAGAGTTATGTTCTTTACTTCAGGTCTACCTCTTTAAATTAATAATTATCAAATTAAAACGACATAAGCCACAATAAAAAAAAAATATCGACCTGTTGTGAATACAAGAAAACTCATTTATTCAAGGGGTCATAGTTTACCTTTCCTCGTTTGTCTAACGCGGACTTCACTTTTGATGAGAAACTCGGCGATTGTTTCCAGAAGAGCAGAGGACGCTTACCCTGCCGGTGCACCTGGTCCATCCTCCCGGTTTTTAGTGGAGTCCGAATTGCTCATTTCCTTTTTTCAATGTTTATGTATGATTTTAGTTACTTTATGTTCTTTGTTGTATATGTCTGTTTTCCATGTCTGGTCTTTTTCCCTGGATCACATTCTTTTGATTACCGCTTTAACCTGCGTTCCCTTGATTACGAATGACTTGGAAGTCCGAACAAAAGATGCTATTTAAAGTTTTAAATGGACGTTGATGTTCCTGCCACTATATTACATCTAGAATTTAACACTGCTAAAAGTTGAAATTATCAATATGTAGAAAACAAATGCAACTAAAATTCGAGTCATTTTTGTACATTGTTATTTCATCTAAAATTCAAATAAAAACAAGTTAAAGTTGCATATATATATATATATATAATTAGTAAATGCAAGCATTATCACATGACTATTTAATACTTTTTAAATTGCAGGTTGCTATCAGGTTTATTATAATGTTACTTCAAAACACAAAACATTTGACAGGTCTATGGATGCAAAGACAGCTTGTTCAAATATCTGCAAAGAATATGAGCTTTTTGCATATAAGGTATGCACACGCAACAGATGCAAATTACGTTCATGCTTTGACATATCTTGAATGTTAAAACGTACTTGATCAGTCTAACAAAATGCTTGTAAGATGCAAATACAAAAATATCAATCATACATATTGCAAATTTGGATATACTTTATACGGGTTTCAAGGAGCAACCTCTTATCAGAACCCAATATAGAGGAACACATGTATCTCAACTGTCACACACAAGAAGGGAAACATCAGACTCCATATGATTAGGTTTTTCCGGTCAAAATGTTCCTAAAATATTCTATATCGTACTACATACAACAATCCCCTTGTTGTTTAAGTTTGAAATAGTTCCATATAAAATGGAACTGATGACATGACCAGAAATATATTTGATCCGGAATACAAAATGTACATATTGATCATCAATTGTCGAGGACAAAAAAGAAAAATTATTAATGACTGCAGTTTTGATTATATGGCTTGCAAGATATGATGGACAGAATGACTCTTAAGATTGATGAAAAATTATTGTGAAAACATGAAAAAAAAGTGTGTATGCTGTATATTAAATATCTAAGTGTAACAGAAGGTATTCCTCTTTACAGAACAAAAACTTAAGGGGGGTCATTCAATCTTTTGGGATCCTATTTCTTAATAACCCAGAACATTTCCGAAGCTGGTGTATCGTTACAGTAAATAGTGAGCTGGTTGATCAAATATGTATGTCCTAATTAACCTTAACCTTCTACTGTATTAAAGGACGTCTTTAACAGTATTTTATACTTGCAGGAAAATAAATGTGTATGTTACAATACACATGGAAACAATAAAAAAATTCCTGTAAATACATGTAAAGACAAATGTGTGTGTACAAATTCTCTTTACCATACAGTGCACAGACATTTAAAAGGTTAGATAACAGATAAATAAGGAATTTGTTCAAGGCATTTGAATAAATAATATCAATGCATGTTAAAATTTATTATATTATTAATAAAATTGACATTCAAGTTACATGCAAATCGTTTGTTAAAGTTCGAAAACGGCGTTTGGCTTATTTAGAAACTGTGAATTGGATTGTAAAATCAAAACGTTTTAACGTTTAATGAAATGAGTGTCGTGTTTTTATCATATGCATGTGTGCGAATCAGGTCCCTAGCATTCAGCGGTTTATCATGGTCCGATTTGATGCGGTGTTTTATTCAATTCCCGTTTTTTTTTTTTTTTTTAAGAGCAAATCACAAATTAATTGAAGCATGATATATCTGATTGAAAAGTAACAATGAATTACAGTCTAAAGGTGTATGTAATCAGAAAAAAAGTTGTTTAGCTTATTGGTATACACTTGATCTCATGGTTGAATATGGAATTTTATTTATTTATTTATTTTTTATTTTTTTTTTATTTATTTATTTTTATTTTTTTGGATACATTTTAAGGAAAGAATAAGCCTGTTCGGGATATGGACCAACAATTGGCATGCTCAACTAAATTCCCAAATGATACAGATACAAGTATGATAGTGCTATCAGCTGTTAGTTGCGATGACTGCAACAAATATAAAGGTAAGTTGAAGAATGATAGATTTATACTTTTGTTTTGAATTAAAGTGGGTAGTTGTGTCAAAGTAAAGAATGTAGGGAAAAACGTATCAAGCAAATACAAACAAGCAGTAATAAAAATTGACGTGACAGGGTTGCAGCAGGCCCTGACGAAATCCGAATCCTGTTAATTATACACATAAAAAGGACGAAACCATGTACCTAGTATCCACAATGTACTGTAAAATGAATGAATAATTAGCCGATACTATTGTGTTTATTATCTAATAAGGGTCTTTTATCTTTACCATCATCAAAATTGAAGACAAAATAACACATTTAGAAATTAAATAGTCTACTGAAATTTCCTCTTCTTTTGCGCCCTTTTCATACGTTAATTCCAAATTTAACGACAGTAGTAACCTCAATACAAAATATATGACAAACGAGACAAATTTGATTTTAAAATTTTGAATTTCCCTTCTTGTGCTGTAATGTAGCACCTTCCCCCGCATATGGTGTTTTTACTATATGAGTTAAGGTAAACCAGACCTAGTAGCCAATATTTTGACTTCTTAATACGCCAACGTGTCATTATGGACAGCATCCTGAAGCATTGCTATAAAAATACGGCTCATTAGCTGCCTTAAACTTTTTTACCCCAGTTCTAGATCTTATTAAGATGTATTTTGTTTATTACACATTCATTACAGATGATGGATTTATAAAAGATCAACAAAGCTGATTATTATCTTGGGTAATTCCTACTCTGACTTGTGGCGACTTTTTCCTGACCGCTTATATTCTACTTTAAAGAATGATAATTAACTTTAATGGAACCAGGAGGTTTAGCGCTCTATTGACAATCGGAATTCACACGTCAGGACTATTGTCATTCCTTTCAACTCTCGGGTCTTATCTTGAAATTGCAATCTTGACTATCCATTTTACGTTTGTCTATAATGCATCAGTTTTATAATATTGAAAATAATTAAGTTTGAATTAACAAGCACTACAATTGTCTAAACACACTACGTTTTTGTAGAAATTTTCCAATTTATATTAGTTAATATGGATGAATTCAAATGTTATTTAGAAAAGTGTACCATGATCTTTAGAAAGAAATATTTACAGTGGACTAGCACTTTTGCGCACGGCAAATTGAATAGTAAGTTGATTTTTTTTTTGTTTCAAAATACTACAAAAAATGTATACAGTTAAATTACTACAGATTGTTCTTTGAAGAACACAAACATGACATGTAAAAGAAGGAAGTAAAAATATTTTTGAAGTGTCTAATTCTTATTCTAAACTTTATATACAAAGTAGAGACGCACAATGTAATTGTAAAATGTTAAATGTTTAAACAAATGTGAATACATGAAACACAGACGATCTACATACACAATGTAGTGATCCGAATAAAAGGATTAGACATAAAAACGTAAGACAAAAGAAACAAGAAGTAATACAAATGAAAGAAAAACGAAAGCTGTTACAATATGAACTTCCAAAACAGAAACCGGGAGGGAGTGGCTACAGGTGCCCCGGAAGGTCAAAAATGTCCTGCTTCTCCAGTAATGAAATAATAACCTGCAATTTGATCAACAAAAATCTAAAAAATAACTATTGACTCGCCTTTTGAATGTGTGACTTGAACTTTGTTGGTAAAGTAGATTTGTTTGTCAAATTGATTATCACCGGAAATTGTCAATTCGGCAATTCAAACATTGTCTTGCTAAATTGTGATATAAATATTGGTGTTGAAAAAATCAACATATAGTAATAAATACGTATTTTTCTTGAATAAAATACTCATATGTGACCTAGTAATTTAAAAAAAAATATCTAAGATGCTATGGCCATGATTTGTTACAGTACTTGTTTATACTTTAACTATTTTCACATTTAGGTACAATATCAGGAATGAAAAATTTGAACTGTCTACAAGTGCGAATAAACGGCAACAAAATACATAAAATGAGAGAACAGAATTGCGGAGTTCGTAGATATGGTATTTGTGAAGAAAATAGCTCTGGTATGCCTTCTTACTACTAAAACAATTGTATTATTGCTTAGTACAAAATAAATTGACTGTGAAGCCTTTTTTGAAGTTAGGAAACATGTTGAAACAACTTTGTAATAATCATTTTGTTCAAAACCTATGCTTACAAATAACCTTAAAGTTTAATAAAACACGTTTCCAAATTTTGTATCATCCATGAAAATATAACTATTTCATTTTCTTTCAGGCAACACAACAATCTCAGTCACTTCTGTTGTTCAATCAACTGGAACATCAACGTACACAGAGTCAGATGCAGATGTCACAACTAATGCTCTGCTTCGTCAATCAACATTCTTTAAAACAACTTTTGTTCAAACAGAATCTAGTGAAAAGTGTGAGTTTTTTCTTCTCCTAATGTATGTTTAAGATGATGTCCATGTAGGAACCGAACAGAGCTTATGATAGAGGTGACATAATCTCACTATTTTTCTCCTAAAATGTAATTCATTATAAGGTGTGATAGGATAGATTTTTGTATTATAGGTCAATGATGGCCCTAACAGATTAACAAAAAGTAAACGAATTTCAGAGTGTTGTTTCTCCTTTGGTTGTAATGTTTTTAGTGTTTCGTATACAATTTACCTCATTCTTATCATAGCAATATATTACAAACCAACAAACATTCTCTAGAAAAGTCTGGGTATTTGAATTCTAATGAATGGAAAATTTTGAAAACGAACTTTAGCATGTTCAACCCACTGCACGGGTCTTCAACACACTCTTCAAATAAGCTTCTGGAACTGGGTTATGTTGCTAGAAGATTGAAGTCATAACTACAGAAGTGTCTGTTAATTGTCTTTTGATCTGAATATTTTATTGGTTGCATTGAAGTTGCATGGTAGATCAAGACCCCATTAAATACAACATGTTGATTTATTGATGAAACTAAGCATTACTTGTACACTGGAATTAGTAAGCTTTCATAACAGTGAAATAAACAAATTATCAGATTGATTTTATTTTCCAACATAATATTTAAATGAAATTATATCTCTAAGATCGATTTTTAGTACCGAAATACTTATATTTGTTTTAGATATTACCACGGAACCCGAACCAATGTCGTCAGAATATCCAGGCGAATCAGATTTAAGTTCATTGTCAAATAGAAAACCAACCAGCAGTACTTCGACAATGAATTTGAATGGATCATCTACCATTTATGACCATACAACCACATTTTTATCAGAAAATATTCAATCATTTTCTATCTTAAACTCGCAGTCGACTAAGTCCCACAATATCGAAATAATTGCGAATGATACAAGTGATAATTTTACCTCAACTCTTAGCGGTGGGTAAAACGTTGGTAATCATCCTTGATCTAAAGGAGGTAGACCTAGGATAAGGGACAAAACTTGTACAAATCATTGGAACGTTTCTATTCAGCATTTTACATTAAACTCGTGCAAGCATCAAAGCAATTTTGACTGATTTCACTCTGTTTCAAATAAAAGCTTGATAGGCTTAGGGGAAATCTAATATGATACAAACATACCCCTAATTTCAAGAGTCAGGTCACTTACCCTAGGTCTACCTCCTTAAACGCAATCATGATTGCTTTTTGAGAATTATTTATGATGTTTCAAATTCAAATGATTAAAACATTCTAACATACAAACGTCACATAATCGTGTTATTTTAATATTTTGATTTGTTTTTCTTTTTTTTTCTTTTTTTGTTTTCATGAACGCAAAATAAAGTTATAATAAACAAAGTAAAACGAAATCATATCTTAGAATAATGACAATAATGGTAGACACAATATGACTTAAATGATTATATCATGGTTTGAAATCTGCAAACTCATTGAATACTAAAAATACTCCACAAACATGTTGCACGACTATGGCTAATTCATTGTTTACTCCTTAGCGTTACGTAGTAGGAGTAAATAAAACTTATATCAGTAAGTCATTCCCTTTGATTTCCATTTTTGAAAATACAAAGTTGTATTTATGTCACTAATTTATCTATATCGTACTTACTCTGATTTTAATATATTTCAGTTGCTGTAGCCTGTGGTATATTTCTCATTTTCATATTGTTATCTGTTGGATATTACAAGAAAAGGTAAGATCGTTTTAATTTTCAATTCGGTCATGAAAATATTTGATTGTAATTACTGCTAAAGTTTCTGTTTATTATTTCTTTTCTTATTGCCAGTGTCAAAAAAAATATCAATGATGGCCATCGATCAAACGATGGTTATTTTTTATTTTACATATCTTACTATAACATTTTTCCAGGAATTCAAATGGAACTTATGAAATACGTCCAACTGGGATGAAGTGCTATTTTGATCCGAATATTGTGAATGACATTGACGAAGAAGATTCTTCGAGTCAGCAAAAAAGAAACTCAATTTACTCGTTTGCTTGTCCTGAAGCTAACTATGAATACAACTATTCAACCGACCGTTCTTCCAATCAAGACAGTATACAAGATGCATCAAATGGCGAATATAATACATTGAATTTTACATTGCGCAATCAATGTGACAATAAAGAGCCAGTGTTGATAGAACCAGCATGTAAAATGCAGAAGAAAGCAAATAAAACAATAAAATCTGTAAATAAACTTCAGCCGCTTTTTGCGTCTAACTTTAAGAAAAATGAAGATATAGCGTACTCGTCGATACCAATCCGATTTCTTGATGTTATTTATGATATCCCGAAAGATACTGTAGAAAATAAAACAGACACAGGAAACGAACACAGTAAATTGGTAGACCATACGATCACGACGCTGAAATCTCAGTATTGCTTTAGAAGTGAAAACGACGATTCAAATATAACTTACACGAACACACACCATTCATTAATGGGTAAATCAAATGACGTGGACGTCAAATCACTTCAACATAAAAATGTAGCTGATAAAGGGAACGATGACATTTATGAGTTTGCCTCAATACCATGTGATTAAGATGGGTGATACATGTTTATAGATGTGTTTATAGGGGAAAAAAACCTGTTTTTTTATTAAACACTTATATTATTTTTTTCTTTTGAAATGTACACTGAATATAGAAACAAATGTGTTCATATATTTAACTGTATATAATCTTAATGTATAATTGCTTAATAAAGCCATTTTTGGTTTTCATTGAATTGGACTACATAAATTGTAAGATTATCGCATGGTCGAGTAAAATTAATTGTGCATTTTTATACATGTAATGAATACGAAATGATTTTTTTCTGTGATTGAAGAGATGCTTAGTGTTTTCCTTGTCATTTGATTACATTTTAGCTACACGTAAACGACAAAGCATGTGTATTTTGCTGAATTTATGTTTCTAGAAACTCCATTTATATGTGAATAGATAGCAAAATGTACGTACTCCCGTTTTATTGTGAGAGTCATGCGCGGATAAAAAACAAAGAAAGGACACACATGTTATTGAATACCTAAATGATAAGGTTACTCTTCTATTCTATAGGTGAAATGATGCTTTTGAGTTATGCGCTCAAGGTTTGAAATTTTTTTTAAAACATTTTTCATTTTTTGGTCAAATACTTTTAGATTTTCTTCGCCATGTCATTCTTTGCAGTATGGTAGTTCACCGCGGATATTTGCATTGACCGTGCCAGAACTTCCCCGAGCTGTGCCGTTGATATGATCGAGGATCTTTACGGAGCTCTGTGTGTGCTACCACTAGAAAAAGTGCGTACCTGTAACATATAATCATAATGTTAAATGCACATTTCACTTATCTTACTAATGATAGATGTACAATATGTACATGATAATGCTGTTTTATTCTAGCGAACAAATCAAACTCATTAACTGAAGGCATATAGAGAGAGATTTTCTATTGTAGAGATTAATTGACGGTTCTAGTAGGAAGATGTACGATTAAAAAATGTAAAAGTGTGTTCACGGCTATCATTTGTTGCTTTGTACACAAATATTGCGCAAAATGGATGAAATTTTCCAACAAAAGGAAGAAGTTCCAAACCAAGACCATTCACACGGATACGCACCTCGTGTACATATAATGAATTAAACACTTTTATTATAATAACCGTAGCTACAGAGCATTGTAACAGCCGTAAAGCACTTAATTTTCCTTCTTAGCAAAAAAAGTATAATGAATAAAAATAACATTTGTTAACACATTATCATGCGATTTGCATGTTTGTCTTTGGGGGAGGAGTCTGTTTAGCTAACAATCACTTCATATCCATATTCAGGTTTCAATCCACGAACCAGTTACGAATAATACAACCGTAACTAGCATATTAATATCAACGAACATGAGATAATAAAGTATAACCAAAAAAACTGACTAAAAAAACCGAAAGCACATTTGACTATCAACTGATGTTCAGATTTTAAAAGGACATATGCACACTTACCTAATTGATTTGTACAGACGTATTCAAATTCCATGTAAATTTCTACTTGTGCAAATTTGATCTAGTATATAATTTTACGTCATGAGCATAGGGCTTAGTGTCCAAGGTAATACTAATTACAAGTTACAAGTCTGATCTTTTTTTTAAGTTCAAATACTTTGCTTTTTTTATAGACATTTGTAAAAAGCTTTGATATTTTAGCATAGCTCATAATTACGTTTTCCGCAGTACACAAGCAATGAACTACGAACGTCTTCGATGTGGATGGTTTGTTTTCCACGATGTATGGTTAATTACATGTATTTTCAATGTTTAAAAAGCCAACCTAGAATTTCACTTTTAAATTACATTTGTACTTTCTCTTATCGTAAACGGTCAATGCATGCGTGTCTTTCAATTAAAAAAAAAACAAATTTCAGGAATAAACGGCACGTTTTCCTCAACTATAAGTACAATTTGTTCAACAAACTCAATCGAGACTTACTTATGGTTTTCATTTTATTCAGCCCTTAGGCATGTTAAGAGGCTGCTTATTAAAACAAAACCATGCAGAACCGTCCGAAAGTGATAATGGCAATTACATATAAACTTAAGTGCATCTGGTAGGGCCCCATGAGAAATTTATAATTGAAAAATATTTTTTTCGAAAAATTAAGATGGCGGAGATATGGCCGCCATCTTGTGTCAAGGAATTTGTCTTGAAAAATTGTAACTTTTCATTGTTGAGATATGCAACAGAAGATCTACAGTTAGATATTAAGCCTACAGTTGCCCTTTTCTAAACCACTGTTTTTTTTTCCAGCTAAGTGTATTCAACTCTATTAAACATAATGGATATATAATAATGACCTTGAACAAAATATTTCACCTTGAATTTTGGTCAAATGCCAAAATATTTACCACATTTTAATGCCCTAAAGTTACAATCTTGAATGATTGTCTTTTTGGTGCTTAATCAGGTCAGAGGTGTGTGGTTAGAATGCTTTCCCTCCATCATCTTCTACAATACTTGTAGTGCATCAGTCATGACCCATGGCAGGGTCTGTATCAGTCTCTTGCTAATCATACAACAATGAATCACTTGGATAAATGTATTTAAACTTCTTCACGTGAAACAGAAATAACAAGGGCTTTATATTTTTCTCTACATGCACATTTTGAACAAGTATCAATCAATTTAAAAGATGGAGTACTATAAAACCCATGTTTAAAGCATACAAACTACATACATATGTCAATACCCCATTACATGTATTAAACATTTAGTTGTTTGATAAAAATACATGCACGTGTACATGTATTTATATATCAAATATCACAAGCATGTGCATCGTATATTGTAGAGACTGGATTCGTATATATGTATAACAGAATTGACTGACATATAAGTAGGCTGATTCATGTAGATCCAATGTGGTTCATCCCTCTTATAAAATTATAACTTTAAAAAATGTTATATTTTGTATTTTATGAAACTAAAAATATGTAGAAAGAATTCAAATAAATATTCAAGGATATCTGTTATTTAGTATTGCATTGAGTATACATATGCATGTACTTATTATTTTTATCACATTTTTCTTTGGGAAAAAAATGGGTAAGGGTTTCTCTCTTTTTGCAAACCTCTGGATCTGCTCAAATTAAGCATAACAATATTTACAAAAAAAAAGAAATAATAATAAAATACTCCATAGTTGCTAAACCTGCCTATAGAGGTCAAACCCTAAACAGATGGGCCAAATTAAGTTTTGTACGTAGCAACCACATATACAGATACATATACATGTATCCATGTATGTTAAAGTCCAAACGGCTTGAAACCTAATGATTTTACCCCATTATTTATAGATAAATAGAGTTTTGCTTTGCAGAGCGGAGCATAATACAACTACAACATGTTAAACTCTCTTCACTTTGGGCAAGTGTAGACACAATGTTAGTTTTTAAACAAAACGACGTATAGCTCAAGGTGTATTCAATCATTTCAATACACAATGGTTGAAACAAGCATACTCAACATGCATAATAAGTGTAAAAGTTGAAAAATAATAAAATAAATAAAATGAAAAAAAAGGGTAAAATAAATAAGGTTAAGAACACTTATTTTGCATTCAGTTTTTAATATTTTTCTATTCAAATCTGTTGAAAGGCGATTTGACAGATTGTATAAAGAGTTAAGCATTTTCAGGTTATTGGAGTACAAAGTGGAGCCATATCACAGAAATCTTTTATTTTCTTTTATTTTTTTTTTCTGTCAGATTTTGTAACTTATTTATTACATGTGGATTCCTCATGAAAATCCCTGCCTAAATTTTTCAATAAAATTCCGGATATCACTCTTGGTTTTGGGTTATAGGGATTTAAGGCATTGTTTTTTTTATTACCCTTTAATTTAGCTCCTTTCAAATTCATTTGAACTTCAAATTTTGTGCATTTTTTTCGGATTTAATAAAGAATACATACTACTTAAAAAGGAAAGATGTTTTAATAGCTCCAAACAGCATTGCATAGTGTGTATTTCCTGTTACTAGCGCTTGTCATTTTTCTCTCATCAACATTCCTTCAGCACCTGCGTATGGTGTTTTCATATCAAAACCCAAATGTTATGCCAGAGTATGCCGTACCTACGCAGACTTTTTTGTATCGTGCTAAAATTCGTACAATCAGGATTTTGGAACAGACATATGTTGCTACAAGATTGAAGTCATCACTACATAAGTTTTATGGTCGTCACCATGAAGACTGATTTATTCAACGGGTAATAGTTGAAGTGGAGTCCTAGTTGCTCATTTACTTTTGTCTCTTGTTTTATTGTAGTTGTTTTATGTTCTTTGCGATGTTTGACTGTTTTCTATGTCGGGTCTTTGTCCCTGGATTACATTCTTTAGATTTCCACTAGAATGAATCATGGTTCCCTTAATTAATCTTTTACGGTTGCCACTAATGAAAACTTTGTTTTGTTCTTAAAATACAATCCTCAAATATATCCAGATACCCGTTTGCAGCTTAACATTCTAATCATAAAATAATGTTTAAACCGTTTTCATCTGTTTAAATATTATATTTTGAAATTAATTACGCATATTAATAAGCCGGGTAAACAAACAATTATACATGCATACAAAAGTAACCGTTAATGAACACTTCATCATTTAATAAAATATTTGATTTTGAATACATATTTTTTTGGATTCAAATTATTCGATTTAATGCATTTTTTTTTTCATATTGAAACTTTTTTATATAGTACATTCAACAATAAAGTGACACTTGTCTAAACATAACCTTGGGATACCTGGAAACCTGTGTACATTGAAACCCATACATGTCTATAACCATTGAAATATTTTTAAACCTTGTACATTGAGCACCTGTTGAAACCGACTCTTAATTTGAACTGGAATCGATTAAAAATTGAATTCAGTATTATTTAAGATTTAAGACGAAGTTGTGCTAGCATTTTCGCTTTTGTGGTAAAAACTACCCATGAACATCAAGAAATTATAATACAACTTAATCAATGTAAGTTGAAACCCACACTTATAAGCAATATCAACTTACCATATACGAATCTATTCCTGTCGAATCGTCGAACCCTGTCCACTACAACCTGACTAACGATGTATCACTATGGTAAAGATCTCTAGGATAGTACTCGTTCAGAGGTTGTGTAAGAACATCAACCTCGTAATAAGACATGGATCATTTGCATAGAGACTAGGAAAGACCTTCCATATGGTTTTTGTCACTTGGTAATTTCTGGAACGTTTAAACTTAGTTCCATACTGTTGATAGCCTATAAAAGATGGGCAACATTCAAATATACAAGAAAAGTCTAGGGAGGCTTGATATTTTTCTAAAATCATACAAAATAGAATAACAGTTACCAAAACTGCATGGTATTTTTCTCTGTAGCGTATCATTGCTTAGAAAAAGACATTCGTCAGAACTATTATCGGTCTTTTCAAAAAAATCAAATGAGTCGGTTATATAAATGTAAACATTTGAATAAACAAATACTACCAAGATTATTAATTAATTAATTGTTTCAAAAAGAGTAATCATTTTTCATATATCTAATTTCTTGCATTGTGAAGTATTGCATTTTTTCGTACTTATTGTGAAGTTAACAATAAGTTATTTTATGTTCATATTTTGATCCTATTCTATGTTTCAAAGTAAGTAGTAACATTTACATATTCTGTTCGCTTAAACTTATGTTACCCTAAAAAGATGTGTTATTAGAAAATAGGTCGGTTTAATGTAACAATAGCTTGTATAAATCGCGATTACGTCATATATTTACACATTCATTTACCATATGCAAACAAAATGCCGATGACATATAAATAAACAACTTTCTTTTTTTCTTTTCAATACCAAACATTTTCTTGTATTCGTTTATTATCATACTAATTATCATCTTCATAGAACTTTTCTTTCCTCCTCATTCAAGGTCGAGATATAAATAACCTGAATGTCTTTGACTTGATAAAAATGTTTGAATGTGTTTTGTTTCCAAATATAAACATAAAGAAAACAATTAAACAAACAAAAAAGTGAAACACTTATAGAGCTGAAAATACAAAAGTCATACTTTAATCAGACTATTTCATCCATTGTTATTAACAATGTACAGGCTACATCTTGATTTTTCTCATTACAATTAATACTTGAAGTCATTTCGAATTAAAATTTACCTTTCAATGAAACGTGTAGAAATCGCCCACGTGTTTCGATATACTTTTGAGAAACATATCGTCAATAGTCTGTTCAGATACCTGATTTTCTGCTTGTTAGAGATTATTTTTCCTTGTTGCATTTATTCTGGTCTATAACCCTGCCTTTCTTTCATCGGAATATAAACTGGTTCATCATGCTGAATGAATTTACATCAGACAACTTCTTTTGAAACCATATTTATTAATATTAATATTTAATTGCAAGATGCTCTTAACAAATGATATTCCCTTTTCAAATGCATTTGCCATTATATCGGCAAGTGTGTTTCTTTTTTTTTTTTGTACCTTACGATTCGTTTTGATAAAGATATATCCATGTGAGAATAGTAACCAAACTACCCCTTTATGATACAATGTATGCATTGCTATCCACAGTTGAGCGGTCAGATTTAGAAAGAGGAGGTTTGTAATCAAGTCAAAGTCCTTTTTTTTCACCCTGCCGCAATTTTGCGCATGTCCCAATTTAGGGATTTTTGGCCTTTGTGTGTATTTTTGCGTTTTCACCTTAAACTGAATTAATGTGGCTGGCGAACATTTAGGCGACTTTTTTGCTGTACCTGTGTATTATGTTGATTTGACTCCAGCTGCAGCCTGTAGGGTAAAACTTCCAACGTCATTTTTTGATGACTCATGGGTGGCCTTGAGCTGACGTTTTTCACCCAGGCAAGGCTATTGTCTAATTGACACATTCTAATATAAGTATTCGTTGTATGACAAATCTAATTATAAGTTTGAATCGATCTCATAAAATATCGTATCATCTTTAAATTACATAATCATTTATTCTATAGGGTTCTTTTTATTTTACCGACACTTTTGATAGTAGCAAAAATGATTATTGAAAATGGCATTTGGTTTTCTTTAAGAATAATTATTTTTAAGTATGTGTTATATTTTGTCAAACTTGTTGTCGATCAATCCAAATATTCCAGTCTCTTTTTTTTTTCACTTCACTCTGATTCATTACTGAAACGGATATTCCTACACAAAAGTAAGTATCAGAGTTCTGTTTCTGTCCAGTACCAAATTTCGCTTTACTCAGGTCTAATTTCATTTGGGTGGTTTGGCCACACGCATCTAATACATATTACGTAATTTGATCTGACAATTTCTAAATCAATTAAATGATAATCGTATAAAAATGTAATGAAGGGAACTCCAAAGTCTTTCTCGTGTGTCAATTGTTGATACAACCTGTTTTATGCATTTTCAATTATTGAACCCAGTTTGGTAATGATATCAATTTATCTATCTCAGAATTATTAAACTTGAATATCGCATTAATCAAAGGTTCAGCCGCAGTTGCAATTTGTCACCCGTGCTTTGCTTCCGAATTTATTTATAACATGTGTGGCTTGTTTTATTGAAAGTGATAAATTCTATTTCAGACAGAAATGTGCCACATTAGAGTCTAACTATTACACAGTTCCCCAAAACCAAGCAGCAGAAGTACAATATTTTTATCAGGAATTACATATTTATTCAGATTTAACAGACAATACGTATGTTTCTCTTTAATAAAGAAACTATTCTGACCAATCATTAGCCAATACCGCGGTGTTTTTTTTTACATACTACCTGCGTCACTAAATACCAATAATTACCACAGTACATATACTTCTGCCTTTATGCATGTGTTATTTATTCACCCATGAAGCTAAAATATGTGCCCTAAAACCAGTGTTGTTAGGTCAACCGATTGCTTAACAATTTTGTGGTATATAGAAATCACTCCGTCTGTCTGATAAAGGGATTTTGTTATATATGTTTGCATCATATTTTGTTGCGCATTATGGAATATAATTATCGTCGAAAGACTGCATAGGGTTATACATTTTTTGCATTCAAAGCGTGGGTGGGGGTGCTTTCTTTTTAAGCTTGCTCAAAGTATTTCTAGTTGATGTCTATGCGTTGATGCTGAAACGAAATATCGAAATCCAAGTACATGGTCTGAAACCAAAAACAAAAAAACAAAAACAAAGAATGAAGCAAACTGATAAAAATGGATTATATATAAATACTAATAATTAAGAAAACAAAAACACATATGCAATTAATGGGAAATTTAATGATAACCCGCTACGTAGTGTTGAAAAACTGGATGGCAAATTGTTCAAAATGGCCAAACTCAAAAACGAAATTTTAATTTAATCAATATTTTATTATACTAACTAACTGCGCAAAGTTTCAAATACATGTTTTAAACCGTTCTCAAGGTTTTTTTTTCTGTAAGTAGTCCAGAGACAGAAGAACAGACAAGCCACTATGATGAGCAAACACTACATTACTGACATTACACGTTACATTACTATTCTGTTGTCCGCACACATTATATTGCAAGTGTGTATAAATATCCGGTAATAAAAAAGAGAATGGATCAGGCGAATATGCTCATAAGACAACCACGACCCGGGATGAAACATGTCATCTCAAGGCCCTCCATATGTCTTCAGTGAACGAAAAGGAAACCTACATACAATTGAGCAGGCGGAAATTCCTTACCTGGGAAAATCGCAAAAAAATTTTGAGATTTTAATCCTGTCCACTGTTGAAAAAATATTACACAATTTAACACACCTAAAAATAAGTTCAAAAACTTTGGAGTACTTTGTTAAAACAGAAAAGGAACTGATAATACGTTACATAAATGCACAAATAAAGAACAACTAGCAGTTAATGGGCAAACCAGCTTCACACCAGTTTAAACCTACACAAAGTTATGTCCTCACCGTATATAATACCAATCCTACCAGTGATCACGATGAGTGTTATCACTATGCGCCTCTTTTGTTGTCCCCTTATGACACCAGTGACAGAACAGGAATTTTATTTCATGAATCGAACTCTGTGGAATGCAAGAGACATTTGTCCACTACTTTATCAACGTGACTCGTAACAGTGCATTTGTGAATAACTATTTCGAAACCTCTGTGTACATGGTATCTACACATAACCAGTAATCAGTATTAATATTTTTGTAACGTTACTGATTCGTTGATGATCATTTTGATTGCGTTGTTTCGATTTCCGCTGAAACTTGGTCCCCATGATTTCTCTGATCATACTCTACATGCATCTTATTTTGTGTTGCTTGGTTTGTTACGCTATGTTGATCATATTTTGGATTTCATCATTTGGAATATTGGCGTGGTAACCAAACTTGTCAACATTAACGAAAAGATGGATTGTTTCAATAAACACGTTAATCATTTCTTAAACTGTTTTTTTTTTTTTTTTTTTTTTTTGTTTTGTTTTTTTCACACTGGTTGGTCATTTGCAGCTGTATGTAGAATGTTAGACGAGAACTATGAGTGGTTAAAACATATTCTGATGGAAGTGCCGAAATAAATCAACAAGTAGAAGATTGTGGAAGTGCAGAGACGCTCTTGTCTAATAATACGTCGATAGATAAGATTTTTTTTTTTTTTTTTGTAGTGTCTGTCCCTCTTCCATGTTTGGTCTTTGTCCCTAGATTACATTCTTTTGACTGTTGCTAGAATCTTGGTTCCTTGATTACTCTTTAATGATAATTTATATATTATTGTCTGTGAAGAAAATCAATGTTTTACCATTTGCACATAGCAGCATCGCAATGCACCGTAAAACAAATGGGCTTGGTCCATCATAACTCATATTAAAAAAAGTGTACACGTACATGTTAGGAATAAGTTTATTTTGAGGGATTAAAATTTGTTGAATGTGTGTTGAGTACTTTGGGTCTGGGCAAAATTATCCAGCAGACGATCAACAAATTTCCCCCAAACCTCTGGCCCTATCCGGAGTCGTACCTAATTTTCAGGTGGTAATAATTTATTCATTCTCTGACATAGAAAACAAATAGAAATATAACATTCCCGCCCCAAAATTAAAAATATGTCTATCACAAGACAATTATTTAGCGCATATTTGCTATTCGAATACACACCGTATATACCTATAGTCAAATGATTTGGTACCTTACAATTATTAAAAGCTCACTATTTAGTTCTATGCTCAGTTTCTTGTTGGTTTATATACAAATTCGCTGCTTTCGAAATGTAAAATCAGAAAAAAATACATGATTATATGGTTGCTACGCAAATGTTCAATCATTAGAAATAATTGGTGAGTGTAAGAGTAAGGATAAAGATTTTAGTTATAATGCATGTTGTAAAGTAATTTTTATGGCAAGTCTTCACGTCTTGAACATGTTGGCGTAATATTAATAATGACGTCTTGCATTTACGGCGTGTTTGACTTATTCTTCAAAATGGTTGACGAATTTGACGATAATTGGTAGGATATCAGCTTATACGATGAAAGTGATGAAGAACGAGACGAAGAAAATCAAAATGTATGTCCTAAATATCAGTGGTGGATAGTGCAAGATGCTGACAGTTATATATCGGTACAGTTAATCCCACTGATTACAGAATTTATTTTAGTTGGGCCAAACACTTAAATTTTCGCATCGTTTGCTAATTATAAACGAATGACAGGATTATCTAGCTGTTCAAATGAAAGTTTTAGTTTGCTTGGTATAGAATCGAATAAATTCTCTCATTAATGACATTTGATAGAACTTCCTGTTTCAAGTAGTCCGGCAACTTCCATAGTTTGAAATTAAACAAGTATATATGTGGGGAAATTGCTTGAGCATTCGGTACTAACTTGAGCTTACCCAGAAGACTGTGGCAGTCTCCCTGAGTCTTTGTGTTTCCTTGTTCAGGCCCTTTAGTATCATACATGCACAATAACATGAGCAGAATGTCCATATTGGGAACACAATTGACAACATTTCGTGTCAGGCAGCAACTGACCTTTTCTGTCGCAATTGCAGACCCGCTAAAAGTGATCAAGACCTTAGCATTTATTGCATGTACTTGACCGGTACCTTGGTCTGGTCGAATGTCCACTACGAGTGTTCCTTGTTTATTTGTGTCTCCGCTGACTTACTCTTTACAGGCATTTCCCTTACTAATGTCTCTAGCGACTGAATTTGCCGCTTAAGGATACCTACTTCAGATTTTTTATATTCCTGTTTTGGACAAACAATTTGATTTTGCTGAACAATTTATGTAGGTGATTCGATTTGTTTATTAAGATCACGCAAAGACTCATCTTGTTCAGGCTTTGATATATCTATCTATGAAAATGCACCCCTGCCTGTTTTACTTGAACTGCATTGACTGAATCAGTGGATTGTCTATAGCAGCTAGTTTCAGCTGTCTTGGCAGAAATTAAGCCACTTTGAATGTCCCGTGGCTGTTCCCCGCGGACAAAAAATGCCATCTTTTCCGGTAACCCTCCAATAAACCTAGACATCATTTCATGCTCTGGGTTTTGCAAAACCCGAGCCTCCTCTACCATTTAGCTATAGAAATCGTCCAGAAATTGATTAGGCGATAATGTTAAGTTCTGGAAAAACATGCTTTCTATCATAACCGTTGCACTTTGAACATTGAACACTGAAATGTGAGACCATTTTGTTTTGGCAGTTTTGCTCAAAGAATTTTATAATGTGACGGCGCGGCCTATTTAGTGTGGATGAAAAGCTGCAATTCTACGTGGGTCTTCATTTCCTCAACGTGAATTATGCAACAATGCGTAGGACTCAAATTCGGCGAGAAATCTTTTCGCATTATCTTGCGAGTATTCAGATAACGTAAGTTTTTAAAATCAAAATTAAAATTAGATTACATTGTACGTGTTATGGGTTTGTTCATTGTTCATACCAAAAATATTCTACATGTTTTTGGCTGGACAATACATGCCAATTTGAAATTTTTGAATTAGTTAACTACCTACTCAGGACTTATATAACTGAAAAATTGACTTCTGGCTCGGATTCGTGCCTATACTCACAATTTGCTCCCGTTACAGCAAGACAATCCATGCCATAATAAGAAATAGACAGACAACTTCACAAATTGTTAAATTAATGTTGCAGACTACGCAAAACAATGATTGCCTCACTCAACTGAATCAAACTTGAATGGAAATTTGGCAGAACAATACTTGCCAAAACAAAACTAATAATAGTTTTTGTTGATTTTATAGACCACTTAAAGTTACGATTAACTCAACGCAATCTCAGGACATCACTTTGACCAACTGTACAGAAACGACAAAGTACAGAACATGGATGCACACCATCTATGTGTAGAGCACTGTGTCTGTAACAAAATCGAAAACCACGCAAATTACGACCCCCTCTGGTGCCTTGTAAGTCCAATCCAAAATAGGGAGAAGTCTTTTTGAAAATACGATTGTTGTCCCTAATAAATCTGTTGACCTCTTCAACTAGGCGACACAAAAGTATATCATGTATATCGTCTCTGAAGAAACCTCTTAAAGCTGCGGGGGAGAACCT
The DNA here is from genome assembly GCA_037379345.1 of Perna viridis. Lineage (NCBI taxonomy): Eukaryota > Metazoa > Mollusca > Bivalvia > Mytilida > Mytilidae > Perna > Perna viridis. The sequence continues at coordinate 36,371,678 of CM074518.1, forward strand.
TTCCCATGCTGGTTACACTGATTCAAGTTGATAAATGAATATGGTGGACTTTCCAGAGAAACGCACTTTACGCGACGGGTATGTCTTTCAAAGCCATAAATATGCCTGTGACAGTCTATTACTGTTCTGCATTCCTCGACCTCAAATAAATATAAATTTCCTCTTGCGGTTTCTCTGTCAGGTCGCAAGTACCCAACCAAACATATGAAACATTATCTTTCTGGTACCGAACAATCTTTCTCAAGCGATTGATTATCTACACAAAAATTATACTGGTCCCTGCATCGAGCTCCGGACCTGCACCACCATACGATCTGGTTTTCTATCCAAGATGCTACTTAATCCTTCAAATAATGTCTCTTGCTGTCAGTTGGGAAAGTTCAAGGTGTTCGATTTGTTTTCGTTTTTCAAAATGACACCAATTAACATGTCAACGAGCGGGTCAAATATAAGACGTACCTTCTTCAGCTTCGGTTCTGGTTCTCCATCATGTTGCCTTCTGGTTGGGGAACAATTATCAAGTAATTATATGGTACTACAAACTGCTTTTACTTTTTTTGAATTGTCTCATTCAACTATACATGAATACACATCACATAAATTTCCCAGCAGACGATCAACACAACTACCCAAAACCTTTTCCCCGATCCCGGACTCGTACCCAATTGCAAGGTTGTAATAACGTATTTAGTCCAATAATCCAGACATAAAAAATAGGAATATAACACGTGGCTTTTATGTAAAAACGTTTTCAATCACAAGTAGTTTTCTTTTCGCTCTCAGAATATGCAAATTACGCAAAAGAAAAATCAAAGGACCCAAGATTCTAACAGAAATCAAAAGAATGTAATCCAGGGAGAAAGACCAGACATGGAACACAGACACACACAACAAAAACATCAATTAATCAAATATTCCAAAAGTTCACAATTCCGCTGTGAATTGTTTGCAATATTCAAACTACAGATAAGAAAATGATTTTAATCGCCAGAACATGTATTCATTGTTCCACGTAATCAATAAAAAACATCTGGCTCCCGTCATTCACAAAATAAATGTGTTTTCCATCATGCACTAACTACACATGTAAGGTATGACAAGATAGGCGAAAGTATAATGTTGGCTATTAAAGGGTTTCGAGATATATTATAACTGATCGTGGTCACATACCTGGCCAATTAAATTTTTAATACATTTTTATCAGCTTTGAAAATTGATGGGTATCTTTTTTATTAATATATACATTGAGTTTTATTTAAAATATTTTCTTCGTTCTCAGTTCAGAACTATAATGACATTTAATTATTTAGAATGTATCACGTTAACGGGAACTTAAACTCATACGTTGACACTGAGGTCCGAAAAGCCAATAAAAGTCATAGTGAATTGGTTAACCCTTTAACAGACTAGCGAAAACAAATATAACACATGTTGTATGTTGTAATATTATCCAGACAGCGTATCAAAATTGTGATCAACTGGATAAAAACGAATCAGGCAAATCAAAGCATGGATGTGATCTATCTAATTCGTAAATCAATCAAGCATGCCATGACGTATGTCCTGTTTTCTATCATATAACCTTGATATTCCCTATTTTAGAAATATTTCCGATGGTTTTCTTCCGGATAAATTATGGAAATAGAATTTTATAAATGGCACTCAAATAAAGCAGATGTGTTATATCAGAAAATGGGAAAAGATTAATAAGTGATCTTATTGATTGAGTTTCCTGGTGTTTCAAGTCTTAGTTTCCGATATTTTATTAGGACAATACTGTCTAAAACGATTTTATGAAAAATTTTCTGATACAATATTTATGTATAGTACAAAAAAAAATTAGTAACACTTTTTCATGTAGATCACATCATTCATCACGTGTTTTCTGCTCTTTCAAACTGAATACGCTGACAACTATTGCTTTAATAACGTAAACGTATCGTTAAAATATGATAAAAGCATATGCTCATATTTTTTTTTTTTAAAACTAGGAAGCAAGCCTTCGTTTCTTTACTAAAACTATTTTGAATTTGCTAAACTTTTTTTTCAAGTAAGCACGTTATATCTGAATTGTGTTTTTAAATGTTCACAAAGTGCTGGAATTTTTAATCCACAACATATTTGTCCAGTGTGGTGGACGCATTGTTCATCAAACGGTCCGCATTCCAATGGTAACAAATTGTGCTCCCCTACTTGCTGACCTATTCCTTCATCCTCATGAGGCTGACTTCATAGGTAATCTGATCAGAAAGAAAGCATATCGTTTAGCTGGATTCTTTTATCTCAGTTTCCGCTATATAAATCACGTACTATCTTTAAACAATCCTATTTTTTGGGGATTTGAAACATCATATCTACCCAAAAGAACTTTAGAAAAAGGATACTACAGACACTGTGAAGTCAGCCTCAGATCTTGACCTACACTTAAAAATTGGTGGTAATGGAAAACTATTGACCAAACTTTACAATAAACTTGATCACTTTTCATTCAAAATTCAGAATTTCCTTTAATCTTCGGCAACATCCTTCAGCACTTGCGTATTGAGTGTTCAGATGACAACTCATACATTATGTCAGAGCCGGCTGAAACTATGCAGACTTTTTAAATCGCGCTAGAATTCTAACGGATAGGCTTCTGGAACAGGGTAATGTTGCTACAAGAATGAAGTCATCACTACAGAAGTTTTATGGTCGTCAATCTGCGCCATAGAAACTGATTCAACGTGTCATTGTTTTCCCTACCGCGGACTTGACTTTTTATGAGTAACTCGAATGAATTAAATATTAAGAGGAGTGATTCTTTTTAATATAAATAGACAAAATTTCTTCCTTGTATAATTACAAATTGGATGTCAATTTCCTTGTTCCAGTTATTGGTGGACATATAGAAAATTATCTATCAGGGCAAAACTGTTTGATATATTAAAAGTGAAACATTTTAATTTTTTTCGAAGAAGGATTATCATGCTTTTCATTTTATCATTGCTGTTGGAAGTTTTGATCAAAGGTATATAATTGATTACTCTTACTTTATTACTTTTATTTCACCGCTATGTTTTGAGTTATGGAAAACCCTGTCTATGATCATTTATGATGATTTCAAATATAATCTCGTTTATATTTTTTTTAATGATAATGACCCAGATGAATTGAAAACAATCTTATTACCAAGCTCATGACAACATAAGTTCATATTCAGCAAAGACGTGGTGTCTGATTATAAATGCGCTTTGGATTTAGACTTAAAAAAATGAAAAGTTACGAAGAAATTAATCATGAAGTGGAAAAAAGATATTATTCTGTGTCTTTGTAAAATGTACATCAATCGTTGTTCGTTTTATAGACGGTAAGCTGATGACCTCATTATGAAACAAAAACTTCTAAACATAACGCACTAATGTCTCATCTTTTTATGCCTGCACATTACGTACTAATTGTACAAGCAAATCATTTAAAAAGCAAAAACAAAACAAAAACAAAAATAAAAAAAAAACACGTTTTATTTATCACAACGTTAATTTCGTCAGATTTGCATTAATATGCGCCATGAAAACTGATTTTTTCAACGGGTCATAGTTTTCCATTCCTCGTTTGTCTACCCAGGGCTTGGGGCTTGGCTTTTTTTATGAGCAACTCGGCGGGTATTTCTAGAAAAGCAGAGGACGCTTAGCCTACCAGTACACCTGACCAATGCTCCAGTGGAGTCCGAGGTGCTCATTTGCTTTTGCTACTATGTATGTATGATTTTAGTTAATTTGTGTTCTTTGTTGTGTATGTCTGTTTTCCATGTCTAGTCTTTGCCCTGGATTGCATTCTTTTGATTACAACTATAACCTTGGTTCCCTTGGTTGCTCTTTCAAATTTTCTACTTACAGTTGACGCGAGTTATTTGTATTTGACAAAGCAAGAAATGAACTGGTATGAAAGTTTTTATCGCTGCAAATTAGTTGGCCAAAGTATTGAACAGAATGGTACCTACAGCGGATGGGCAGGAGCAATATATCTTAATACGAATTGGATGACCTTTGAAGGTATGATGAATCAAACCACCTCTTTAACTTTGTTTCCTGTTCGGTTCAAAACGTTAGAGGTACATTAAGATGTCTAATCATGTTTTAAAGATATGAAATAAACATGAGGCAACAAACTTATGAATGAGGTGGTAAGATAACTCTTACAAATCCTTGGAACGTTTCAGCATTTTATATCGATCTCATTTAAGCATCATAGTAGACTTATTCCATTCTGTTTCAAAGGAAAGCATGAAATGTTGAAATTGAATATGATACAAACATATCACTGATTTCAAGAGTTATTTTCCTTACCCCAGGTCTACCTCCCTAAGTTAATAGTTGTCAAATTAAAACGAAAAAAGCCACAACAAAAACAACTTTAGTGAATACTTTAAATTGAATACATTATGAACAAAAAATGCTGTTTAAAGTTTGAAATGAACGTTTATGTTCCTGCCACTGACATTGCATCGAGAATTACTGCTAAAGCTTGCAATTATCAATATAACACTAATATACTAAAATTACATGTCTCTTTTTTTGTATTGTTATTTCATCTGAATGAAATGTATATATTTGGCAAATTCACACATTATCACATGACTGTTCAACGATTTTTAAATTGCAGGTTGCTATTACGTTTATTATTATGGTACTACAAAACACAAAACATTTGACATGTATATCGATGCAAAGACAGCTTGTTCAAATATCTGCAAAGACTATGATCTTTTTGCATATAAGGTATGCACACGCAATAGATGATATCAACTTTCATGCTTTGAAAGATCTTGAGTGTTAAAGCGTACTTGATCAGGCTAACACAATGCTTGTAAGATGCAAATACAAAAATATCAATCACACATATTGCAAAGTTTGATAAACTGTATGCGGGTTTCAAGAGCAACCTCTTATCAGAACCAAATATAGCGGAATACATGTATTTAAATCAAAAATAATTGTAAACAATTAGTAATCAAAGCCATACCCATCGACAAGGTAAGCCAAAGCAATCACAGAAAACTTATACCATGTGCAATTAAAGAAATGAAACATCAGCGTTTTATTTTGAAATGTGTAATACTGTAAATTTTGATAAATATAATAAATAAATGTAATATAGTTCGGGTTCAGACAATTCTGACTGCCAGCAAAAGTTTGAATACTAGTAATAAGAAAGAATTTGATAAACACAAAATGATTTTTATCTACAGATGAGTTATAAAAATATAAAAAATGATAATGCATAGGCAAGTAATATTAAACATTAAACTTTATTATTTCTTATATAACATAATATTTTATATGCGTTACTGCTTTATAAATTACAAAAGCACGATTAGCTAGTTTTTTAATTAACTATCACACACCATAAGGGAAATATCAGACTCCATATTATTAGGTCTTTTAGGGTCAAAATGTTCACAAAATATTCGATATCGTATTACATATAACAATCCCCTTGTTGTTAAAATTTGAAAATAGTTCCGTATAAAATGGAACTGATGACCTGACAAAAAATAAATTTGATCCGGAATCCAATGTGAAAGTCGAATAGCAACTCCTCAAGTTTTTTTTTCGAGGACAGAAAAGAGAAAAAGACAAATGACTGCAGTTTTGATTATATGGCTTGAAAAGTATGATGGACAGAATGACTCTTAAGATTTATGATAAAATATTTTGAAAACATGAAAAAAAGTTTGTATGGTGTATATTAAACATGTATTTGTAACAGAAGGTATTCCGCTTTATAGAACAGAAACTTAAGGGGAGTCATTCAATCTTTTGGGATCCTATTTCTTAATGACACAAAACACTTCCAAAGCTGATGTATCGCTACAGTAAATAGTGAGCTGGTTGATCAAATATTTATGTCCTAATTAACCTAAACCTTCTATATTAAAGGATGACTTAAACAGTATATTATACTTGCAGGAAAATAAATGTGTATGTTACAATACACATGGACATAATGTAAAACTCGATGTGAATACATGTAAAGACAAATGTGTGTGTTCAAATATGCTTTACCATACTGTGTACAGACATTTAAAAGGTAAGAAAACAGATAAATAAGGAATCTGTTCAAGGAATTAGAATAAATAATATCAATGCATGTTAAAATTTATTGTATATTTTCACAAAACTGACATTCAAGTTACATGAAAATCGTTTGTTAAAGTACGAAAACAGCGTTTGGCTTATTTACATACTGTGACTTTGATTGTAAAACAAAAATGTTCTAACATTTACAGTGAGGAATGATTTTCGTGTTATTATCCTAGGCGTGTGTGTGAGTCAGGTCCCCTGCATTTAGGACTTTTTTTTTTCAGAGCAAATTACAAATTATTTGTGGGGTTCGGACGAAGATAACAATTATATAACAAATGGACTGGATAAAATCTGAAACATGATATTTCTGGTTGAAAAGTCACAATGAATTAAAGTCTTAAAGTGTGGATAATCAGTAAAATAATTTGTTTAGCTCTTTGGTAAACACTTGATCTCATGGTTGAATATAGAATTTTAATTCTTATTTGGATATATGTTAAGGAAAGGATAAGCCTGTTCGGGATATGGACCAACAGTTTACATGCTCAGCTAATTTCCCAAGTGATACAAATACAAGGATAATAGTGCTATCAGCTGTAAGTTGCGATGACTGCAATAAATACAAAGGTCAGTTGAAGAATGATATATATATATATATATATATATATATATATATATATATATATATATATATATATATATATATATATATATATATATATATATATATATATATATATATATATATATTTATTTTGAATTACAGTTCGTAGATTTGTTAAAGTAAAGAATGTAGGGAAAACATGTATAAAGCAAATGAAAACAAGCAGTAATAAGAATTGACATGACAGGGTTGCAGCAGGCCCTGACGAAAACCAATTCAAAATCAATTATACATATAAAAAGGACAGAAACCATGTACCTAGTATCTACAATGTACTTTAAAATTAATGAATAAGCATCCGATGCTATAGTGTTTATTATCGAATAAGGGTATTTTATCTTTACCATCATTAAAATTGAAGACAAAATAATACATTTAGAAATTAAATAGTCTACTGAAAATTCTTCTTTTGCGTCCTTTTTATACGTTAATCTCAAATTTGACGACAGTACTAACCTCAATACAAAATATATGACAAACAAACGAGACAAATTTGATTTCAAAATTTTAAATTTCCCTTCTTGTGCTGTAATGTAGCAACTTCCCCCGCATATGGTGTTTTTAGTATATGAGTTAAGGTAAACCAGACCTGGTAGCCACTATTTTGACTACTTAATACGCCAATGTAGCATTATGGACTGTATCCTGGACCAAGGCTATACAAATAAGGCTCATTAGCTGCCTACAATTTTTTTACCCCGATTGTAGATCTTATTAAGATATATTCTGTTTCTTACACATTCATTATTGTTCCTTTTTCATCACCAAGGATTAATATCTTGGGTAATTCCTTCTCATACAATCTTACCTATTCTGACTTGTGGCGACTTTTTGCTGACCGCTCATATTTTACTTTAAAAATGATAATTAACCTTGATGGAACCAGGAGGTTTAGCGCTCTATTAACAATCGGAATTAGCACGTCAGGGCTATTGTGATGGCTTTCAACTTTCGGGTCTTATCTTGAAATTGTTATTTGTTTAGCGTACTTTCATATTTGACTATCCAATTTACGTTTGTCTACAGTGCATCAGTTTTATAATATTGAAATTAATTAAGTTTGAATTAACAAGCACTACAATTGTCTAGACACACGACGTTTTTGTACAAATTATCTAATTAAGATGGTTGAATTCAAATGTTATTTAGAAAAGTGTACCATGATCTTTAGAAAGAAATATTTACAGTGGACTAGCACTTTTTCGCACGGGAAATTGAATAGTAAGTTGAGTTTTTTGTTTCAAAATACTACAAAAAATATAGACAATTAAATTACTACAGGTTGTTCTTTGAAGGGCACAAACATGGCATGTAAAACAAGGAAGTAAACATATTTTCGAAGTGTCTAATGCTTATTGTAAACTTTATATACAATGTAAAGACACACAATGTTATTGTTAAATGTTAAATGTTTAAACAAATATGAATAAATGAAACATCGACGATCTGCATACACAATGTAGCGATCCGAATAAAAGGACAAGACAGAAAAAGTAAGAGAAAAGAAACAAGACCTAATACAAAAAAACTAAAGCTGTTACAATATGAACTTCCACAACAAAAACCGAGAGGGAGTGGCTTCTGGTGCCCCAGAAGGTCAAGCATGTCCTGCTCCTCCAGTAATGAAATAATAATCTGTAATTTGATCAACAATAATGAAAGCAGAAATAAATTTAAGAAAAAACTATTTACTCGACTTTTGAATGTGTGACTTGAACTTTGTTGGTAACGTAGATTTGTTTGTCAAATTGATGATCACCGGAAATTGCCAATTCGACAATTCAAATATTGCCCTAAATTGTGATATAAATGCCGGTGGATGTTGAAACAATCAACATATAGTAAAAAATAAGTATTTTTCTTCAATAAAATACTTATATGTGACCTAGTAATTTAAAAAAAAATATCTAAGATGTTATTGCCATGATGTGTTACAGTACTTGTTTATAATTTAACTATTTTCACATTTAGGTACAATATCAGGAATGAAAAATTTGAACTGTCTACAAGTGCGAATAAACGGTAACAAAATACACAAAATGAGAGAACGGAATTGCGGAGTTCGTAGATATGGTATTTGTGAAGAATCTAGCTCAGGTATTCCTACTAACAAAATTGTATCATTGCTTAGTACAAAGTATATTGACTGTGAAGCCTTTTTTGAAGTTAGAAAAAAATGTTGAAAGAACTTTGTATCAATCATTTTATTCAAAACCTATGCATAACAAATAACCTAAAACACGTTTTAGAATTTTGTATCATCAATGAAGATATAACGATTTCATTTTCATTCAGGCGACACAACAATCTCAGTCACTTCTGTTGTTCAATCAACTGGAACACCAACGTACACAACAATGGACGAGTCAGATGCAGATGTCACAACTAATGCTCTGCTTAGTCAATTTACTATCCCATCAACATTCTTTAAAACAACTTTTGTTCAAACAGAATCTAATGAAAAGGGTGAGTTTTTTTTCTTCTTCAAATGTATCTTTAAGAGAGTGTCGATATAGAAACCGAACAGAGCTTATAATAAAGGTGACACAGAGCAAACATAATCTCAACATCTTTCTCCTAAAAGGTAATTCATTATAAGGTGTGATAGGATAGTTTTTTGTATCATAGGTAAATGATGGCCCTAACAAATTAGTAAACAAATTTCATTGTGTTTTGGTTCCATTGGTTGTAATCTTTCTAGTGTTCCGTATACAATTTACCTCATTCTTATCATAGCAATATATTACAAAACAACATTTTCTAGAAGAGTCTTGGTATGTGAATTCTAACGAATGGGAAATTTTGAAGACAAAATTTAGCATGTTTCACCCACTACACGGGTCTTCAACACACTCTTCAAATAGGCTTCAGGGTTATCTTGCTACACAATTGAAGTCATAAATACAGAAGTTTTATGGTCTTCATCATGAACTCGTGGATCTTTATGGTGTATCCATCTGCACCATGAAAACGGATTTATTCAACGGGTCATAGTTTTCCTTTCCTCGTTTGTCTAACCCGGACTTGACATTTTATGAGCAACTCGGCGGGTGTTTCCAGAAAATCAGAGGACACTTACCCTACCGGTACATCTAGTCCGTGCTCCCATTTTTTTTTTATGTAGTCCGTGTTGCTCATTTACTTTTGTTACTTCGTATGTATGATTTTAGTTACGTTATGTTCCTTGTTGTGTATGTCTGTTTTCCATGTCTAGTCTTTGTTCCTGTATTACACTCTTTTGTTTAGCGCTATTAACTTGGTCCCTTTGATTTCTCTTCATATGTAAAGTGTCTGTTAATTGTGTTTTGATCTGAATATTTTATTGTTCGCCCCGAAGTTGCATGGGCGATCAACAACCCCTTTAAATACAGCATGTTGATTTATTAATGAAACTTATTATAACTTGATACACTGGAATTAGTAAGCTTGCATAACAGTGAAATAAACAAATTTTCAAACAGATTGATTTTATTTTCCAATATAATATTTAAATGAAATTATATCTCTACGATCGATTTTTTGATACCCGACATATTTATATTTGTTTTAGATATTACTGCGGAACCCGAACCAATATCGTCGGAATATCCGGACGAATCAGATTTAAGTTCATTGTCAAATAGAAAACCAACCAGCAGTACTTCGACTATGAATTTGAATGGATCATCTATCACTTATGATCATACAATCACATTTTTATCAGAACATATTCAATCATCTTTTACCTTAAACTCGCAGTCGACTAAGTCCGACAATATCGAAATAATTCCGAATGATACAAGTGATAATTTTACCTCGACACTTAGCGGTGGGTAAAACATTGGTAATCGTCCTTGATCCAAAGGAGGTAGACCTAGGATAAGGGACAAAACTCTTACAAATCATTGGAACGTTTCTATTCAGCATTTGACATCAAACTCGTGCAAGCGTCAAATTAATTTTGACTGATTTCATTCTGTTTCAAATGAAAGCTTGATAGGCTTTCGGGAAATCTTATATGATACAAACATACCCCTGATTTCAAGAGTTATGTCACTTACCCTAGGTCTACCTCCTTAAACGCAATCGTTATTTATGATAATTTAAATTCAAATGATTAAACCATTCTAACAAACAAACGTCACATAATCGTGTTATTTTAGTATTTTGATTTGTTTTTCTTTTTTTCTTAAATGATTATTTCATGGTTTGAAATCTGCAAACTCATTGAATACTAAAAATACTCCACAAACATGTTGCACGCCTATGTATTATTCATTGTTTACTCCTTGAAGGTACGTAATAGGAGTAAATAAAACTTATATCAGTGAGTCATTCCTTTCGATTTCCATTTTTGGAAATACAAACTTCTATTTATGTCACTAATTTATCTATATCGTACTTACTCTGATTTTAATGTATTTCAGTTGCTGTAGCCTGTTGTATATTTCTCATATTCATATTGTTATCTGTTGGATATTACAAGAAAAGGTAAGATCGTTTTAATTTTCAATTCGGTCATGAAAATATTTGATTGTAATTATTGTTAAAATTTCTGTTTTCTTATTGCCAGTGTCAACAAAAATATCAATGATGGCCATCGATCAAACGATGTTTTTTTTCATTTTACATATCTACCTATAACATATTTTCAGGAATTCAAAGGGAACTTTTCAATTCTGTCATGAAAATATTTGATTGTAATTATTGCTAAAGTTTCTGTTTATTTTTTTTTTCTTATTGCCAGTGTCAACAAAAATATCAAGGATGGCCTCGATCAAACGATGTTTTTTTTTATTTTACATATCTACATATAACATATTTTCAGGAATTCAAAGGGAATTTCTGAAATACGTCCAACTGGGATGAAGTGCTATTTTGATCCGAATAATGTGAATGACATTGACGAAGAAGATTCTTCGAGGCAGCAAAAAAGAAACTCAATTTACTCGTTTGCTTGTCCTGAAGCTAACTATGAATACAACTATTCAACCGACCGTTCTTCCAATCAAGACAGTATACAAGATGCATCAAATGGCGAATATAATACATTGAATTTTACATTGCGCAATCAATGTGACAATAAAGAGCCCGTGTTGATAGAACCAGCATGTAAAATGCAGAAGAAAGCAAATAAAACAATAAAATCTGTAAATAAACTTCAGCCGCTATTTGAACCTAACTTTAAGAAAGATAAAGATATAGCGTACTCGTCGATACCAATCCGACTTCTAGATGTTATTTATGATATCCCGAAAGATACTGTAGAAAATAAAACAGACACAGGAAACGAACACAGTAAATTGGTAGACCATACGATCACGACGCTGAAATCACAGTATTGCTTTGGAAGTGAAAACGACGATTCAAATATATTTTACACGAACACACACCATTCATTAATTTGTAAATCAAATGACGTGGTCGTCAAATCACTTCAACATAAAAATGTAGATGATAAAGGAAACGATGACATTTATGAGTTTGCCTCAATACCATGTGATTAAGATGGGTTAAACATGTTTATAGATGTGTTTATAGGAAAAACAACTGTTGTCTTATTAAAAAATTATATTATTTTTTTTCTTTTGCAATGTACACTAAATATAGAAACAAATGTGTTCATACATTTAACTGTATATAATCTTGATGTATAATTGCTTAATAAAGCCATTTTTGGTTTTCATTGTATTGGACTACATAAATTGTAAGATTATCGCATGGTCGAGTAAATCTAATTGTGAATTTTTATACATGAATATGATATGATTTTTCTATGATGGAAGAGATGATTAGTTTTTTTTTTTTTTCATTTAATTACATTTTAGCTACATGTAAAAGACAAAGCATGTGTATTTTGATGAATGTATTTTTCTAGAAACTTCATTTATCAGTGAATAGATAGCAAAATGTACGTACTCCCGTTTTATTGTGAGAGTCATGCACGGATAAAAAAACAAAGAAAGGACACACATGTTATGTTGAATACCTGAATGATAAGGTTAATCTTCTTTTCTAAAGGTGAAATGATGCTTTTGTGTTATGCGCTCAAAGTTTGAAATATGTTTTTTTTTATTTCAATATCTAAAACATTTTTTGGTCAAATATCTTTAGATTTTCTTCGCCATGTCATTCTTTGCAGTATGGTAGTTCACCGGGCTATCGCGGATATTTACATTGACCGTGCCAGAACTTCCCCGAGCTGTGTCGTTGACATGATCGAGGAACTTTACAGAGCTCTGTTTATGCTACCACTAGAAAAAATGCGTACCTGTAACATATAGTCACAATGTTAAATGCACATTTCACTTATCTTACTGTTGATAGATGTACAATATGTACATGATAATGCTGTTTTATTCTAGATAAATAAATATAATAAATAAGTTACAAAATGTGACAGAAAAAAAAGAAATAAAAGAAAATAAAAGAGTTCTATGATGTGGCTCCACTTTGGACCCCAATAACCTGTAAATGCTAAACTCTTTGTACTATCTCATTCTAATTCGCCTTTCAACAGATTTGAATAGAAAAATATTCAAAATTGAATGCAAAATAAGTGTTCGTAACCTCATATATTTTACCCTTTTTTCATTTTATTTATTTTAATATTTTTGAACATTTTTTTCAAATATTAAGCATGTTGAGTATGCTTGTTTCAACCATTGTATATTGATGTGTCATGACCATTTATTGTAAATATGTTGGTACAATAAATGTTTTTATTTGTACAACCAAACTAAAAGTACCTTACCTAATAATCAGTAATAATCCTTTAATTGTTCTATTTTCCTTCGATTAGTTATGTCTTTGTCCCAGTTTCTATGTTCAATGATGAATGTGCAAATATACTTGTTTGTATGGCATATCAAAATAATGCGATGATTTGCAGGTCCTCTTCTATCACCACAGTTAATAGGCTGTCTTCGATGTTCCTTCATATACTCATTGTAATCCAGTGAAGTCAAAAACAGTGAAATATAATGTCCATTTGTGCATGCATGTAAAAACCTACATGTGATATACTGTTTATGAATATCGAAAATATATAAACAAGACTTTTCCCTTTACTAAAAGGCATTTATAAAATGATCGGTCCTTTATATACTTAGGAACGAAGCACATCCAGACTAATAATTTGCAATACATTCATTTTCTCTGATTCGGAATATAAGAACACATTTCAATTCATGTCAGTAGAAACCTATGAATAAGTCTTTAAAACTAAAAAAAAATAGGCATTTTAGGGGGAATACATGTAGAGGGGAAAGAAACGTATTCCAGTGCACTGGACTACATCGTACCAATACTTAACTCGTCCCATACATGTGGTTTCTAATAAAGTTATAATCAATAAGTTTTATACGTCCAGCTGTGTTTAATTGATTCGAAATAAATTATTTCTGTACTTTTGATATAAAATTTGAATAGAAATATTATATATCTTGCGTTATGGCTGCAGAAATCGCTTAAGAATTGTCCCATTATTACCGAAAATACCTCTATTTTACATGTTGAAAAACAATATGAAAATATTAAATGTCCAGCATCAAACTTTACAGCATATGAATATAATACAGTTCCGACCTTTTGATAACAACAATGATAGTTTGTAAGCGTTATTTTAGCTTGTATATACTTTTTACTTATCAATGTCAAGTCGTATGAAAATTGTCTTCTATTTTCGGAAACTTGGCACACAGCCAATTTTTACATAAGGCCAAATGAGTGACTATTATCCACTTCTATAATAAATTTAACAATTTCACATAATTTTTGTCACTTCACGCAACAAAGCAGACATTGATAAGTGATGAATGTGATCCAAATCTGACCATGAAACCCGGCACATCATTAAAGGAATGCCCCTAATATCTAAAATCGGCTGTTACTGAAAATAAAACAAAGTCTGGTCATTATCATATGCATTTCTGGAAATATCTTAAGACCTTCTTTCATTCCTAATATAAAATTTACAGCAATTCCAAAATGACTATCGGACGATTTGTCCAGTTTTGCATGATTTTCACATAGACAGGCTCTTAACAGCAAATGGTTAATGCACGTTATGGCCCAGGTTATATGGTAATACAAAAGAGCATTCTACAAAACTGTTGTTTAAATTTACAGGTAGCGGAGAAACATTTACATGTAAAAAGTGTCTAACTGCACCTTGTACTTCCCAGAGATAGTTTTGGTCGGTTTGTCATTGGGTATATAAAGATATACATCTTACAGCTTTTTTTATAAATCACATAAATGGAACAACAATTTCATTCTACCTGTGTATTCTCCTTATAAGGCCATTAGATAAAGCTCGATCTCCATTAAGGGGGTTTCCCTTGTGTGCTTTCTTTCAGCTGGCAGATTCAAGATCACTGACTGTAAATTTACAAATCACTTTTTAACAATAAAATCAGAACAAAAGAGCTAAAACGTGCTCGGCGGAACTACTTTTTTCTGGTATGCGTAAATTAATCATGGCCGCCACCATAGGTTCGATATAAACAAATTGCGATTGCGTATCCGGTTAATCTTTTTTTTTTTTTTTCGCTGTTTTGTTTCGTTTTCACCTGAATGAAATAAAAGATTTTATGTAAACCAAATAATGATTTTGTTTGTATTTTTTTCACCGTCATATACATTGCAAATCCCAAATCTCGTTCAGATTTGATTCATTATCAGTTTGCAAACGACTTCCCCTGTAATTTCAGTCATGTCGGACTCGGAGCCAGAGTGTCCGTCACAATTGAACATAAACAGGTCTCCACTTAAAGAAATCGAATCATTCTAATATGATAAAACTCTTGAAGAGACAAATGACCAGGAGACTGTTATGGTCTTGGATTTTTTACTGCCTAAACCCCAAGATAATGAATCAGAGGAACACTACATTATATATCTGCCCATACAACTGCCTCCTCTTCTTCAAAATCTCAAACAAATATTTCAAATCCCAAAGAAACTAGTGCACAAATTTCACCCCTGAACTCTACAGCCATATACCAAACAGAAACAAGTCAGCTTCCACCTTCCTCGCGAAATTCAAAACTTTAATGCTCTTAAAATCGACTTTTCAACATTCAAAATATTTGTATTAATTGTTCATTTTACTTATTTGTCTCTTGGAATTAAATAAAGTTTTATACGTTGCTTATTTTCTTTAAACAGCTTTGACGGATTATATGGTGTGGATTGAATTTCAATATTTACTGAGTCATGCGCCATGCATATTAATTTTTTTCTTCGGGTTTAACGATCGGGGCTCCTCAGGGGATATGCATTTTAAAATTTTATTTTAAAAATGTGCTGACGCACAAAACTATTAATACAACAGGATAAAAACAATATAAGTACATTGTCGAAAATTATTGAAGATATGTGTATTCGGCTTGGAACGGAAGAAATAGTTCGGCGGAGCCTCGCATTTCCTACCCGTTCCGTCGCCTCATCTTCAATAATGTTCGACAATGTACCTATATTGTATATATCTTGTGTTGAATATTTCATCACATTATATATTATTATTTTCTTATACAATTTATTTTTTTTTAATCTGAGTAAAATGTTTGCAATTATTATTTGTGATTTTCGTGAAAATAGGTCCAGAACGAGGAAATCATAAAACGGATGCTGTTTTTTTTTTATCTAACATCATTGGGATGGGATTATACGATTCCCCGAAACGAGCAATCACAAAAATAGTCTAAATTTAAATAGTAGAAATAGTTTGACCTGGCAAAAAAACGGTTTTTTAGACGAATGCAGCAATAATTAACAGAAATTAATATTGTAATTAATGTTTGATGAGATAACTAGGTACCCGTGCACGGATGTCATAAAGTATACATACTACTTAAAAAACAAAAGATGTTATCAGATTTAATGTATGGATCGGATAGCAAAAAAAAATCCATGCGTTTTTTTCTCAGCATGACATATTTTCTTAAATAACAAGATGTTTTAATAGCTCCAAACACCATTGCATAGTGTTTATTTCCTGTTACTAGCGCTTGTAATTGTTCTCGCATTAACATTCCTTCGACACCTATGGAGTTTTCATATCAAAACTCAAATGTTATGCCAGAGCATGCCGTACCTACGCAGACGTTTTGTATCGTAATAGAATTCTTACTATTAGGATTTTGGAGCAGACATATGTTGATTGAAGTCATCACTACATAAGTTTTGCGATCGTCATGAAATCGTTGATCGTTACGGTGCATCCATCTGAAAGCGGATTTACTAAACGTGTGATATATTTCCTTTTCTACGCGGGACTTTACTCTTATGAGCAACTCAGAGGGTGTTTCTAGAAACGCAGAGGACGCTTACCCTACTAGTGCAACTGTTTGATGCTCCTAGTTTAAGTGGTGGAGTCATAGTTGCTCATTTACTTTTCTTCCTTTGTATGTTTTATTGTAGTTATTTTATGTTATTTGCTATGTTTGTCTATTTTCGAGGTCTGGTCTTTGTCCCTGGATTACATTCTTTTGATTTCCACTAGAATCTTGGTTCCCTTAATTAATCTTTCACTGTTGCCACTAATGAAAACGT
Source organism: Perna viridis (assembly GCA_037379345.1). Lineage (NCBI taxonomy): Eukaryota > Metazoa > Mollusca > Bivalvia > Mytilida > Mytilidae > Perna > Perna viridis. Next base: position 36,388,943 of record CM074518.1, read on the forward strand.
TGTTTTTTATATTCAAATATCTATTTGCAGCATAAGATTCTAATAATAAATTAATGTTTAAACCGTTTTTATCCGTTTCGTAAACAGTTATCATTATTCATATAGCTAATATCCTGCATTGTGCAGTTGTTTGTATTTATTGTGAAGTTAACAATAAGTTTTATTTTATATTCATATTTTGATCCTAGTTCTATGAATATATGTTTTAAAGCATGTAGTAACACTTATAGTTATCCTAAAATAAGATGTGTTTTTAGAAAATAAGTCGGTTTAAGGTAAAAATAACTTGTATAAATCGCGATGACGTGATATGTTTACACATTCACTTAACATATGCAAAAATGGCCGATAACATATAAATAAACCAGTTTCTTTTTCATTTCAATACAAAACATTTTCTTTTTCTGTTTTTTAATAGTTTTGTTTTGTTTTTTGTTTATCACCACATTAATTATCATCTTCATATGAGTTTTCTTTCCTCCCCATTCAAGGTCGAGATATATATATATTTTTTTTTTGTATTTAGGTTATTGAGCTTAATATATATACCATTCTGATCTGCATTTTCAAGATATATTAGATTTAAATTTCCGGTGTAAAAAATGGGCACGTTCAGTCCGGCAGCCATTTTGAAAAAAAATTGAAAAGAATTTTTCGAAGTTCTGCATTATTTGAAAAGTAGTTATAACTTAATGATAAGTTTCATCTAAATTGGATGAGTCACATTTGAGAAAAAAGGGCGGACAATTTCAAGATGTTTTTTTTTATGACAGGAGAATTAAAATAATAATAATAATAATAATAATAATAATAATAACAACAAGATGAAATACCGTAAAAAAATAATAATAAAAAAAAATAAAATAAAACAATAAGTTTCCAGCACTTCGTGGTCGGCTACTTAAATGCAAAGGCGCAATAATGTTATACACAAGGATATACGAAAAAATATAAAGTGCTACTTGTTTTAATCGTTTTCTGATATTGAATTTCCTGTCGCACGCATTGCTTGTTTTGATTATCATAAACAAAGCAATCCTTTAATTTTTAGGTACAATCCTTCTAGATACATGTACCTTAGCAACACCTGACGAGAACAAGATAACGACAAGTATCATTACGATCGATTGTTTGTACAGTTTAATTGACATCAAAAGCATTTAAAACTTAAATCAGGTGGTAAGATAAGTATACGGGACATACATTAAGCCTTCGCAAATAAAGTCCATTTGACTCTGCTTGTCTGAGACATAGTTAATACAATGTAAAGACAGTAGACTTTTGTTTACTGGTTTCGATGCGTTTTTGTCGACTCACCAGGTATTATGTTAATGACCTTTATTTGCAAGGTAGGTGGCATCATGGAAAATCGATAAAATAATAGCAGGATTAAGTTAATCACTATTTCGAGATAAAAATTACGCAAATATATATTCATCAGTAAGTCATGTGTAATTCATAAGTACACTTATGTTACCAAAAACTATCATGATTTGGGAAAAAAATTGAAAATGTTAAAAATGTGTTCCTTTTGCTAGTGCATTTTTTGCAATTACATGTTTTTTTTATCAGTTTACATTGTTCATTGTAAAACAATTATTATCATTAACCTTGAATTTTTTTTTTATTTTAAGATAACCATTTCAATAATGATTTCAACGAATAATACTGTCTTTTAACAGATATATTGATGTATTAAACAAGAAAAACATGATAACAAACGAAACCGGGAACTGCAAAAGGTCAAAAGACAAAGTACATATGAAGAGCAATATGACCTAAACAATTAAAAATAAACTTGAAAAAGTTTTTATTTCTCTTTGACCTCATAATCAGATAAAATGTTTTAAATTTTGAGTTTGAACTATATTTCTGTCTATCTAAAAACAATGGAAAGGCGGGAATCGGAGAACCCCCATAAGAGACGAGCGAAATGGAAAATAAATGCCATGCGACGTAAAGATTGTAAACAAAAATTAACACTAAATCAACTGGCGTAAAATAAAGAAGCGTAAACCATAGGGTATGATATTAGTGTAGAATACAAAAAAAAATAGCTTGTGTATGATCCATGATTTAGAGTTAAACAAATGATAACAGGAAAACAATTCTACGAATTCGACGAAACTTTGCAATTTCCCCATCTCTTTTACTCTTACATATTATACGTATTTAAAATCAAATACACTCGTATTACCTATCCTTTATTCAATCCATCTGAATAGTCAAAATGCATTAATCGTTTATAAGCGTGGTGAAATCCCTGATTTAATTGTGACTGAAAAAACGCCATCCTTTTTTGAGTTGTTCTAAGATGTAGCAGTCTGTATGATACATGTAAACCTTTTATTATTGGCTAACATTTACTTTCCTAGTTATGTATTCGTATCAAAAACAACAAAACGTTGATGTTGCCATTCGGTCGGATCGCACCATATCCCTTTGATAGGGCCCAGTTGCTAACATTGCCTGTTATTTCTTTTTTTTACTGTGATATTTCGCCTATATTTTCTTTTATTTTTTTTATACCAGACACTTTCAAAAAGTATTTATATAATTGATTCATATTATTAGTTTGTTATTTCGCTTTTGTTGACTTTGCGTTAAGATAGGTATTTACTGATCTGAATCATGATAGTGTGGGTTACTGGTTTGTTTGTAAATCAAAGAAATGTCCTTGTCTCGGTTATTTAAATGTTACTTTTTTCTTCAAAATAGGAAGAAAATAAAGATTTGCTTGCCTTAATGTTATATCTGTGCATATAATACAATCAAAAATAAATTAAGTCAACAAACAATAACTAAGTTAATGATATATTTTTTCATGTTTTCTAATTGTATACTGTAAATCTATTAACTTGCGGTTTTGCTAATTTTCGCGGATTCTGTCTAGTGAACATATTCGTGGTTATCAATTTTCGCGGTTTCTAAACACGATAAGCGTTATACAGCACTAAAACTCAATTTTCACGTGTACTATTTTTCGCGGTTTTCTGTCCACTGCGAAAATAGCGAAAATTAGTACACCGCAAATAAAAATAGTTCGTTCATAGTATATAACTTCATTTCCCGCAGTCGATATGCATTTTTACCTTTAAAAATCAATGTCAGACTCCATAAGCAAGTTCCGAAGGTCTTTTTCATAGTGTATAAGTCATTTCATCAAGATATTGTATAGTAAGTGCTTGGAATTTCAAAATAGCAAATAACTTTGTTTGTAATTTTGTTAATATACATCACCTTTCGAATTTGAGAAATACATGCTCTTTCTGATAAGATAATGAGTTCAATATGACATGGGAACAAAACAAAATGACAGGATACAATTTACTGTACATGTGAGTCGCCCATATCACATCATTTGTGCGATATTTACTATTTCTTGTTTATTTGTCTTCATATTAACAAAATTCCATAAAGAAGATATTACGTTGGTACAACTGGTTACAGGGATTTTTCTATGCATCGGAAGTGATAGCCAATCAGCTTATCATTCGGTTACTCATTGTTCATATTGAATTACGTGATCATTTCAGCTGCACGGAAACCAGCAAACCAAAAAAAAGTGCCGTAGGGTGTCATAACCGGGTATTTTAAGAGTAATAAAGGGAACCAAGATTCTAGTGGAAATCAAAAGAATGTAATCCAGCGAGAAAGCAACAAAAATAAATGAGCAACTCGAACCAGGTGCACTGTTAGGATAAGCGTCCCCTGCTTTACTAGAAAAAAAAAAAACATGCCGAGTTGCTACAAAAAGTCACGTCCAGGATAGAAGAAAAACTGACACATTGAACAAATCGGATCTCATGGTGCATAATGAATACAAAGCAACGATTCACTATTTCATGATGATGACCAAACAATATCTGTAGTGATGACTTCTATTTTGTAGCAACAAGAAGCGAAATAGTAAGAAATCTAACACGATACAAAAAGTCTGCGGAGCTAGGGCAAGCTCTGACATAACATTTGAGCAGTGATATGAAAACTCCATATGCAGGTGCTAACGGTATGTGTCCACTGATAACAAAAACAGTTGACAATACGGAATGAAAACACATTGCGATTGTCTTGTCCTTTGATCAATGCAATACAAACAATCAAAATACAAAATAACAAGTTCTTTGCAAAAACTACATGTGTGGGTATAGGATATATATAAAACCACCAAGTCAAAAAAACAAGATGTACTGAAATTCTCGTCGAACTTGTTTTTCCTTTGTTTGTATAGTTTAGCTTAACACAAATAGTGATAATAATTTTTGATGAGTCTAATGACTACAAAAGGACACGATTTTCCCATGGTCGTTTCAATAATGCAAACACAAATTTATTATATACGATAGTGGTATGTGATGAACAAGGCATCAAGGAGAATATAGAGCATAAGTGATTAAAAAAAGTTTGAAAAAAAGTTTGAAATCTTTTCTGGGAGTAAATATTAGAATCATTGTATTGCATCAAGTGTTTGTTTCTTTATTTGTTGGGGTTTAACGTCCGAGCAGCAATAGCGTTGATCAAGTGACTTCAGTTTTACAAGTACAGAGTAAATGCATGAATATATAAGTACAGGGTATCCTTCGCTTTCATTCGTACACTGTCCTATACGCATCAACTTGCACTTCTCATTTTTGATATTTATTAATGGGATGTTTTGTTTGTTCATTACTATCTTTTTTAAATATTATGCGTGGACATTTAGGTGTCATATTTTCATTGACATGTTGATCATTATTTCAGCATACATGAAAATGCATGGTAACTTCTAAATTGGTTCGAGTTATTTCTAAAACAAATGGGCTTTTTTTTATATTATGATTAAAAGAAATTGCTTTTTGCATTTTATACAATTATTTTGGACGTATTTAATTAAACATTTTTTGTGTTGAAATGTACATATATTGAATCTCAACTCGCATTACACATTTATTAGCCTGATTATGTAAGAATGTTGAAAATATCAAAATCTTCCGGGTTTAATATGATTGGTGTAATCAAAATTTCTTCAGTTTATGAAAAGTAAGCAAACACTTTCTTTAAATAGACATAGATAAAGAACCATTATAGATGACATTTCAATTTAAACTCGTTAATCAGGTGTTATTGACTTTCTGGTGACAAGTTTATAAACTATATCCGTTTATATTTTCAAATAAGGAACTGTTTTGCATTTGAGTCATTTGTGTGGACACTGTAAAATGTTTATTATTTTAAAAATAAACTGAACGCGTATATATATCTTTTGATTACACATTTCGGGCTGAATTATGTCAAAGGTAATAAGACTGGAGACTTTTTGTTGAATGTGCTGCAGTAGTAAAAACTGTGCTCGTTTAAATACTTTAAATGCTTTTATACTCAAAAAGCTCCATACCTAGATTTACTAAACGTGTGATATATTTCCTTTTCTACGCGGGACTTTACTCTTATGAGCAACTTAGAGGGTGTTTCTAGAAACGCAGAGGACGCTTACCCTACTAGTGCAACTGGTTGATGCTCCTAGTTTAAGTGGTGGAGTCATAGTTGCTCATTTACTTTTCTTCCTTTGTATGTTTTATTGTAGTTATTTTATGTTATTTGCTATGTTTGTCTATTTTCGAGGTCTGGTTTTCGCCTATATTTTCTTTTATTTTTTTTATACCAGACACTTTCAAAACGTATTTATATAATTGATTCATATTATTAGTTTGTTATTTCGCTTTTGTTGACTTTGCGTTAAGATAGGTATTTACTGATCTGAATCATGATAGTGTGGGTTACTGGTTTGTTTGTAAATCAAAGAAATGTGCTTGTCTCGGTTATTTTAATGTTATTTTTTTCTTCAAAATAGGAAGAAAATAAAGATTTGCTTGCCTTAATGTTATATCTGTGCATATAATACAATCAAAAATAAATTAAGTCAACAAACAATAACTAAGTTAATGATATATTTTTTCATGTTTTCTAATTGTATACTGTAAATCTATTAACTTGCGGTTTTGCTAATTTTCGCGGATTCTGTCTAGTGAACATATTCGTGGTTATCAATTTTCGCGGTTTCTAAACACGATAAGCGTTATACAGCACTAAAACTCAATTTTCACGTGTACTATTTTTCGCGGTTTTCTGTCCACTGCGAAAATAGCGAAAATTAGTACACCGCAAATAAAAATAGTTCGTTCATAGTATATAACTTCATTTCCCGCAGTCGATATGCATTTTTACCTTTAAAAATCAATGTCAGACTCCATAAGCAAGTTCCGAAGGTCTTTTTCATAGTGTATAAGTCATTTCATCAAGATATTGTATAGTAAGTGCTTGGAATTTCAAAATAGCAAATAACTTTGTTTGTAATTTTGTTAATATACATCACCTTTCGAATTTGAGAAATACATGCTCTTTCTGATAAGATAATGAGTTCAATATGACATGGGAACAAAACAAAATGACAGGATACAATTTACTGTACATGTGAGTCGCCCATATCACATCATTTGTGCGATATTTACTATTTCTTGTTTATTTGTCTTCATATTAACAAAATTCCATAAAGAAGATATTACGTTGGTACAACTGGTTACAGGGATTTTTCTATGCATCGGAAGTGATAGCCAATCAGCTTATCATTCGGTTACTCATTGTTCATATTGAATTACGTGATCATTTCAGCTGCACGGAAATCAGCAAACCAAAAAAAGTGCCGTAGGGTGTCATAACCGGGTATTTTAAGAGTAATAAAGGGAACCAAGATTCTAGTGGAAATCAAAAGAATGTAATCCAGCGACAAAGCAACAAAAATAAATGAGCAACTCGAACCAGGTGCACTGTTAGGATAAGCGTCCCCTGCTTTACTAGAGAAAAAAACATGCCGAGTTGCTACAAAAAGTCACGTCCAGGATAGAAGAAAAACTGACACATTGAACAAATCGGATCTCATGGTGCATAATGAATACAAAGCAACGATTCACTATTTCATGATGATGACCAAACAATATCTGTAGTGATGACTTCTATTTTGTAGCAACAAGAAGCGAAATAGTAAGAAATCTAACACGATACAAAAAGTCTGCGGAGCTAGGGCAAGCTCTGACATAACATTTGAGCAGTGATATGAAAACTCCATATGCAGGTGCTAACGGTATGTGTCCACTGATAACAAAAACAGTTGACAATACGGAATGAAAACACATTGCGATTGTCTTGTCCTTTGATCAATGCAATACAAACAATCAAAATACAAAATAACAAGTTCTTTGCAAAAACTACATGTGTGGGTATAGGATATATATAAAACCACCAAGTCAAAAAAACAAGATGTACTGAAATTCTCGTCGAACTTGTTTTTCCTTTGTTTGTATAGTTTAGCTCAACACAAATAGTGATAATACTTTTTGATGAGTCTAATGACTACAAAAGGACACGATTTTCCCATGGTCGTTTCAATAATGCAAACACAAATTTATTATATACGATAGTGGTATGTGATGAACAAGGCATCAAGGAGAATATAGAGCATAAGTGATTAAAAAAAGTTTGAAAAAAAGTTTGAAATCTTTTCTGGGAGTAAATATTAGAATCATTGTATTGCATCAAGTGTTTGTTTCTTTATTTGTTGGGGTTTAACGTCCGAGCAGCAATAGCGTTGATCAAGTGACTTCAGTTTTACAAGTACAGAGTAAATGCATGAATATATAAGTACAGGGTATCCTTCGCTTTCATTCGTACACTGTCCTATACGCATCAACTTGCACTTCTCATTTTTGATATTTATTAATGGGATGTTTTGTTTGTTCATTACTATCTTTTTTAAATATTATGCGTGGACATTTAGGTGTCATATTTTCATTGACATGTTGATCATTATTTCAGCATACATGAAAATGCATGGTAACTTCTAAATTGGTTCGAGTTATTTCTAAAACAAATGGGCTTTTTTTTATATTATGATTAAAAGAAATTGCTTTTTGCATTTTATACAATTATTTTGGACGTATTTAATTAAACATTTTTTGTGTTGAAATGTACATATATTGAATCTCAACTCGCATTACACATTTATTAGCCTGATTATGTAAGAATGTTGAAAATATCAAAATCTTCCGGGTTTAATATGATTGGTGTAATCAAAATTTCTTCAGTTTATGAAAAGTAAGCAAACACTTTCTTTAAATAGACATAGATAAAGAACCATTATAGATGACATTTCAATTTAAACTCGTTAATCAGGTGTTATTGACTTTCTGGTGACAAGTTTATAAACTATATCCGTTTATATTTTCAAATAAGGAACTGTTTTGCATTTGAGTCATTTGTGTGGACACTGTAAAATGTTTATTATTTTAAAAATAAACTGAACGCGTATATATATCTTTTGATTACACATTTCGGGCTGAATTATGTCAAAGGTAATAAGACTGGAGACTTTTTGTTGAATGTGCTGCAGTAGTAAAAACTGTGCTCGTTTAAATACTTTAAATGCTTTTATACTCAAAAAGCTCCATACCTAGATTCAAGCGCTTGTGACCTGAGGTAGATTCGTTCCATCATTTCGTTTTTAGTTTCTTACATTAAACTTTGAAAGAGGGCCAGGATGTTTTTTTTTATCTGTTTGATTTTTCAAAGTTTTAAAAGTTGAATGAAGGTCTGTGGTAACAGGTACATATGGGCCACATGCTACAATATGAAGTTTTATTGATACAATAGTCTTCTATGAGAAATGTGGGGTGGAGAATGGGGATAAGCGGATTGGGTTGGTGTAAAGGGTAATGGGGAATTGGGAATTTTCATTAGGGAATCGGAATTGGTACAACTGGGAGTGGGGAATGGAGGGATGATTTATAGTAAAAGTGGGAATGTTATACCATACAAGGGTTATATGTAGCTTAAAGCTCTCATGATACCAGCTGTAATAACTATTTTGCCAGATTTATTTATGACTTGATTATGGATCGGATTAGTGATGGTTATTTTGTTGTTAAAATTATTCATCATTTACTTCCCAGCGAAGTGCATACCAAATATCAAAAGTAACAAAATAATAGGTAGTAGATCGACAAATCCATATATGCAAGAAAATGCCCCTAATAAAGCACAAACACTAAAAGCAATGGCATAAATGATCTATGTTCATGTTTCTACAGTACAGTCCTTGAACATATCCGCGCATTTCACGGATCGATGACAGTTGACTGAATGATCGCTGATGGATCGATGACCCCTGACCGCTTTTATGTTATGTAAAATGACGTAATATCTGTTTGAAATAAACGATATGTAAAATAAAAGTATAAATTGATGTTTAAATCTATTACATTATGTAAATATATGTAAAATTGACAAGGAAAACAACAAAAACCGTAAAATACAGTGACTGCTCTGTGATCACGTGATGCAGTCCCCGGTATAATAGATTGGTTTGACGGATCGATGACTGACCGGAAACAGATAGGTGATCGATGACCGGTCGAAATTTATTTCTGCACGGATCGGTTCAGGTGCTGTAAAAAGCGAACACACAGTATGTCCAAATTGGTCTATCGACACCGATACATCCTTTTACGTGTACAATTTAATTCGAAACCATTAATTTTTTTACATAAATAAAAAAAATACAAATACAAATGTAACAAAGATAAATACATGGTAATACATATGCATATATAGTAATAAACACTTCCCCGGGTAATTAACAGTAAAGCGTATACTTTTCCACGAACCAACCTTTGGACTTGCGCAAAGGTTTGTTCTGTAGCAACCACAAAAACTTCCGTTAAGATTATTTTATTCGTTAATACCACCATGTGAATATAATTTCCCTTCAATAGATACAACTGAAGATTGTTGCTTTATTAGTAAGGACCTTTTATGCGATTTTTAAATATTATATCTTTCTGATATCAATGAGTACCCTACTTCCTTTAACGTAGATAACACTCTACAAAAACCTGTAAGATTAAATAAGGTCCACATGAACATAATATTTTAACGATATGGTTAGTTGTTTGACACTTTTGGTAAAAGCCGCCTACAAGTTCTTTCCGGATAGTTTTCATGCGATTCGTCGATTGACTTGTTTATATCTAATGAATATAGGATTAGTTATTTTAAAATTTCTGCTACCGAAAGTCACTCACACTACTTGATTTAAACTCCTTCAACGACATTACCCGGATCAAATATGTAAATGAAAGAATGGAATAATGCTGCATAATCAAATTGGGATATTATTTCTACTTGCATATGTTCCGACTTCAGCATTGTGGTTTCAAAGTCATGGATATTTGACTGACGGCGGGTAAGAATTTGAATGATGTAGTTTATTAATGTCCATTCTTTTTTTTCAAAATACTTGTCTTAACATGTTTTTTATAAATTTGTTTGTGTATTTTTTCTTTAACAATTTTGGAATTGTTCAAATAATACGATTGATAGAACATAAATATAAGAGCATCATTTTAGTGAAACACTTTGTATATTTGTGGAAAATACATTTATTTTGTCCTTCACTTTCATTTGTTGTAATGAAAATTCAAATTGAATCTTTTTGTGACTTGAAATTTTAGAATGAAAGTACTCATGTACTGTATCAATTAATTTGGAATTCGAAACTAAAACACCAAGTTCCCATTTCTTAACAAAAAACTTGATTGACAAAGAACAATTACTTGTCGAAACAAAACTGGGTATCGATAAATAATTATTTATGGAATTGCGTTCCTTGTCAATTTGTCATGCTCATTTTGTTTCAACTTGTATTTTACAGAATGGAAACAGTTTGGCTTCTATAAAACATTTGGAACAAAAAAAAAATAATAATAATTAGTTAAGACCCAAATAATGCCATTATGAGACATAAGCTATTATCGGAATAGACAATATCTTCAAGATACCCTATTTTATTTTCAACAATTATGTGTGTGTTCAATATACATGTATATTTGGTTTGTGACGTTTTAATTGCAGCTAATTATCACCACTGCTAATTAGAAAAGTAATGTTTTAACTTGCGTTCTTTTTGTTGGAGAAAGTTTTATTTATTTATTTATTTTTTTTTTTTTTTTTGACATACAATATAAGAAAAACTACAGTAATATTATATATAGACCCCATTAATTGTCTGTTGGGACACAACTCTTCCAAACTGCACAATTATGTTGCAATGGAAATTTCCACATAGCAACCACTAGTTTTTTGTTGTACAATGTATCTCTAGTGCACTAACACTAATTTATTCAAAACACACAAAAGACAAAATCAAACCAAAGACAAAACAAAAAACAAAAAAAGGAAACAAAATATAAAACAAACAAACAAACAAACAAAACAAACAAACAAAACAAAACTTATTTTTGAGTAGCTCGCTTTATTTGCATTTTCTCGTCTTTGCATGATGTTGATATTTGGGATGTTTTGTTTCGTTTTGTTAGTTCGTTCTTTTCATTTTAAATCGCAGTTAATTCCTGGTTCAACTTACAAAGATTATACAAACTGTTAAATCATTATCATTGCACGGTAAAATATGCCCTTAGAAATCACAATCGTAGAAAAATCATTGTTGTAGGGTTTGTATCTATATATAAATAGTTGAGGCATTCAAAATGGATGAATTTTACCTTTTTTGTAAACAGAACAAATGTATGTAAAGATTACTATTATGAACAACAGAAGTTCTATACGGATTGTGGATTTTGGCATTGGTCAGCTTGCACAAGATATAGGTATGTAAATGCGTATGTGATAGGCTAAATTGTATAGATTGTATTAAACAATATCAAAATAAAAGTTAGCATTAACAAAAATAGAAATTATTTGATAAATTGAATTAACTATCATTTAAATGCTCGACTGTCTATACTATTGGTGCAATCGTGAGTAATTCGTGGAAAAAGGGAAGGGGCAATTGGAAGAAAAGAGGGCTTTTTATGCAGATGTACAATATACAACGTATATGTATATATAAATATTAATGGACTTTTTTGCTATCAGTAAAACGGTGTATTTTGTCTTCAATTTAAAACCGATATTTGTAGTATGAAGATTGCAATATCAACATAATTTCAGACATTGCAACGGTTTTTCCTGTTCCTTGTACATTAAAGTAATATGTGTATATATCTGCTTGTTTTAAATACACATTTGTGAAATAATCTTCTAATGCAACACTAAGGATTGGCTTACATGTGAATAAGATGTGGATCATGCACTATCGTTTATTTACATTTAGTACAGCCTAATATATATAGATACCAATGCATTAGTATTTTTATTTTCTATTTTTTTTTATTTTTTGCGTGTGTGTGTATGTGCTTGGTTATATTTAAAAAAAAATATCGGATCTGAGAAAATAGTATCTGTAACTTTTGTTCAACTGCCAATTATTGAAAGGGTTGAGGTATTGTATTGTACCAAGCTTTCAAGCTTTGGTGAAAATGATCCTTTTTATTTAGATCAGTTCAAACATATCGCACTGTCTGCTGCAGTGGATACTCATCAGATAGCAACAGAAAAAGGAATTGCCCGTATCGTAAGTGGTTAATAACAAAAAAAAAAACGTCATCACCGAAACATATATTTTAGATCTCATTTCTACTGTCGAAAACTGAATTTCTCAATTGACTTACAGAAAATTTGAGATAATGCTTCGAAAAGCCTTATTCATGAACAAAAATAATCATGAACTTAGATAAAGTTTTAAGCTAAGTTTGTTTCGTTTGCTCTCTGTTCATTTAATATACTAGATGTTTTATATGTAATTGCTACCTGTTTCCGATAACGTAACATATTTCTTCATGTATCTCCCCAAAAATAAGTTTTTTTAATCATCTTCCATTTCATTTCATCAAATATGCATAAAGAAACTCAATTTGTTAATAAACAAACATTTTGTTTTAATTCCATTATAACCTACTTGTTAATTTAATGAGGACTACGTCATCAGTTCTTGATAAATATTAACGATTGGATACATAAGGGCCTTTGATAATTTGATAAAAAGACAAAACAAAAATATTTAATTTATTTGCCTAAATAGGTAAATAAATTATGTTGCATAGGTTTCGACTGTTTTGTCATAGTTACATGATATTTTCAAACATATTTTACAGCGTGAACTTTTATTGCTGCTCTCAACTTTTAATTACCTATATTCAAAAAGTAATCAGAAGTCATTTGATAACCACATTTTAAGGAAAGTCTTAAGTTATTTTATTTGATGGTTATTGTGTGTTGTAGACATATTTTGTTCATGGAAACAACTCACGTTTCCAGATCATTTGATTTAAGAAAAACAATAAGGAATGACATATGCTTTGTGAAAGACTTTTCCCCTAGAACGTCACCATCTGATATGGTGTTATTGCAACATTTTTATGAGACTTTTGACCTAAACTATTACCGGATTATGATCTTTCTATGTAACAGTCTTTTTTCATATTCCCATAGACGTCTATAGTGAATCTCATATTTTAAGGGTTCGAAAAATTGAAGCATATGAATTGAATCACTAAAACTTGCACGCATTTAGCACTACTTAGGCCATGTAGAAATTAATTATTCCACCAAAAAATAGGGGGTGCCCAAATGGGTCGAAAATGAAAGTAGTCTTAAACTATAGATATACATGTCTCTACTTTAACTTATGTTAAGCACTCATTAAAGCTTATGCTTCAAGGGAAAATATCTATGTTATAACATTATATTTTCTTATCAAAACGTTTGTCATGCTAAAGTGTGGTGTTTGCTCTGTTTTATAAGTCAACATTCACTTTTAACATACCATAAGTTTTGCAAAGGGAAAAGTAAGCGTATTATTTAAAAAACTTTCATATTTTGTCTACAACCACTCTGGGATATGAGTTTCAAGACTAATAACTTAAGCATCATTTGAATGAACTGGACACTCAAAGTTAATTCAGAAAAAGTTGAAGTTTCATCAAATTCAATCATGAAAGTTTTGTAACATTTCATTCATAACATTGCAATCATTATGATCTCTTAACTAGGTTATGTGATTAGTGTTCAATTTTATCATGATATAAATATCTTCAGCTATTTGTGCTGGGCGAATTAATCCTCACAGGGCTTGCTATATCTACTATAATAACGATACGATCGTTTACCGACCTGGTAAGAAATCCGATCCTGGACAGCGAGATAGTGGAGGAACTTGTATTAGCCCGGGACATTGTGGTACATGTAACGATGGGTTTTATGCTGATGGTGCATACTGTAGAAGTAAGTATAAATTTAATGAAGTTGATAATTTCAAAACATATTATTGTGAGTGATAAATATAATGTGCTAGAAAATACATAGTTAGTGCAAGTAATTACCACTCAGTTGAATTTTTACGGAGGACCTCTCATAGAATTGAAAGCCTCTTGAATATATTTTAGAAATATAGTTTATGATGCATATTAGTTCGAACATAATTCGACTGGTTTATCAACTGTCCTTACTATGATGTGCTTTTCAAATCATTGTCTAGACGTTCCCTATTTGAACCGCTATGTGACAATCTAAGTTATTGTCGAGTTTTGCACAATGATATTGTCATTTATTTATATGTTATAAGCTGGCTTTCAATAACTGCACACATTATTTAAATTGAAACCTAACTTTGTCTAAATGGTGTATTTCATGGACAGAATCGAATGTATCTTTATGGGAACATTATGGCGAGTTTATTGTTTAAATATAGGTTTTATAAAACTTGTTCTACAAAACCGCAAATATCTTGCACATGTCCACTAGAGACAATGAACATTAACGCAATTTTGTCTTACTATTACAGTACTTGTATTTCATGTATTTGCTCGTGTTGCGGGACCTTTTTGGGCATACTTAATGGGCATGTAAACACTTGTTGAATACATTTGATCATCTCCGAAGGGTATTTACTACATTGTATCAGGTTATAAGCTGGTGAATTTCTTACATTTCATCACCATATCCGATTTCTTTTTTATTGGTCATTTTTAAATTGTATTGCATTTATGCTTTGCTATTTCTTTCCAACGCACGACCTGTAGCCGAAGCAACCGTATTCTGGGAGTATCACAAACTATTTTTAATTATTCAGACCGGAAATGTTAAACATTAATATCAATTTCAGTATGTCCAAAGATTGAAAACTGTCTCCATCGACGATGCGTCTCTGCTCACAGTTACAGATGCGAATATTGCGATGGAGAAATTCGCGATGAACATAAACAGTACTGGCGGGCATATATTCGTGGAATAAACGGAAACTACAAAGAATGCATCAGTAAGTTTTTCTTGCAAGGACGTACAAATTATAATGTAAAGTAAGATGTAGACCTATGGTAAGGAAAACAACTCAACGAATCATTGGAATGTTTGTATTCAGCATTTTACATCAATCATGTGTACGCGTCGCAGTAACGTGGAATGATTGCATTCTGTTTCATATAAAAGTTTGACAAGCTTTTGTGAAAGTGAATGTGATATAAACATATCACTGATTTCAAAAGTTATGTCCCTTACCCTAGGTCTAATTCCTCAAGTTAAATTTGTCATTTGCTAGTATTTTTTTTCATTCAGCATCAATTGCTATAATTGATTAGTTCTCTTTGTAACTGCATGAATTATATAAACATTTCGAGTAAAAAATTATCGTAATTTTTTATCTAGAATTTAACTACACTTCAGCTCAAATCTAACTTGAAAGTACATTTTTCTATTTACCAATATGGATGGATTCTAGCCAAAGTTAAGTTACATACAACCCATATAAAGAAGTGTCCTTGCCATATGTTTACGTTTAATAATAATATATCAATTTTTTTTCTTTAGATTTTCTCTCATCATTAGGGAAGCAAAAAAAAACATATATATATATATACATTTAATACAAGTACCCGGTTGATTAAATTTATTGTACAATTCGTGAAGGGCGTCCGAATATGTACGTAGAACATTTATGTGTAACTCAATACAAAATACTCAAAAACCTAATGATGGAAAAACCAAATGTGTAAAAAAAATTAGTATCTCTGTTAGAAAAAAAAACAATCGATTCCGTCACCCATTCTTAATTGTAGAGGCTTGTTCTTGGAGACCTGACAGTACCAGATGTTTTCCTGGATCTTGTCAAGATCATGATAAAGAATCATCCTGCAAATGTATTGAAGGCTTTGGAGGTTATCAATGTGACAAAAGTATGATTTATATTGTTATATGTATATAGGTTGCATACATTATTTTAAGAGTCTCTATTATTTGGTTTTATCATATCAAAAATAATTCTGAACTTCGACTAATTTTGCAAATGCTCCAAATGTAGACAAATAGTAAAAGTGTTGGCAGTATCAAAACAATCGCTAGGAATTCTAGTTTACATATGTAACTTCATATTCTTAAAAAATCTGAAGAAAACAAATCGCTAAATAAATGATTATTTTTTTTATATTTTCTCATGGTAATTTCTATTTCATACAACACATGTAAAATCAAATATACATTTTGATTATAGGAAGCCAGATAATAAAACATTATGAACAAATTACAACCACAATCATATCGATGATGATTTTAAGATGATATCCAGGACGCTTACCCTACCAGTGCACCTGGTCCATGTTCCCACTCTTTAGTGGAGTCCGAGTTGCTAATTTACTTTTGTTACTTTGTATGTATGATTTTAGTTACTTTATGTTCTTTGTTGTGTATGTCTGTTTTCCATGTCTGGTCTTTGTCCCTGGATTACATTCTTTTGATTACCGCTATAACCTTGGTTCCCTTGATTACTCTTTCTAAAACCGTTGATGTAGATAATGGATGCAATTTTCCGTGTGTGTTTTGTGTTTGTGTTAAACACGTTCAAAACAAAGAACAAAAGGTGTATACATGATATTTCATTTTTTTTCAATATATTATCGAATTAAAATATCTGTATCTAATGTCATATTTTTGATAGATGTGTTTATTGATTGTCTCAAGCTATTAAAAAACATGATGAGGATTTGACACTATCTAATGTTGTAATTCATGAGGTAGTTACCCTGAGAACATAGATGTTGCCTGACAAAAATGGGTTATATATTTATCCATTGTTTGTTATTTTATTCATACAGTTGTAAGAGAATCGACGATCTCTTACGCCCTTGGTATAATAAAAGGGCCTAGCAGTACAGCGGATCCTGTTGAATCGCCGGTCAATCCAAATGAGCCATTAATAAGCGAAACAAAATGGACTAAACAAAATGTTATTAAAACAGCTGATATCAAGGTTACAGCTGTCTTTAAATCAAAAGAGACGCCACCGAAACCAGACCCGAATGGTCAGAACCATTTCATCACAGAATTTGAATACGGAATAACGCAAGGAGAAGTTCGACTATCATTTTTTAGGGGTACAAACAAATAAAGTACAATATTTTAAATCATAAGTAAAAAAAACAAAAACAAAAACAAAAACAAAAAAAGAACGCACCGAAAATCGTTTAATTTAAACCAATAAAAAATGATATTCAAAAATATAAAAAAAGTATTATGATATGATAATTATTTTATCAATGGTGCATTGTGTTGGACCAATATTCACAAGTTATTAATTCATTAAAAAAACCTTTACATATTACTTATTATATAAGAAAAATTAGGAAAGCAACATGTCAGCGTAATTGGAATATTAAGTATGACAATGCCTTAACTAATTTTGGAAAATACATTTCAACAGCACAGACAAAATATATCATGCAATTTGCCCTTAAATGTCAACAATGTACCCTTTACAACAACAAAAGAAACGGTTGATTTTGTTGTAGATTCAGACGCAAATTTTACATTGCCTCCAATAGTAAAGTCTTGTCACACCGGAAATGGAAAACCAACCACTGAAAGATTTGACTGTTCAGACAAGATTACACTAAGTGGTCATCCAGTTTGGGGTGTTATCTCTTCTCTTTTGCATGATGACAGGTAAATACTTCCCTATGAACTTCAAATTAATGTTTGTAACATGAATGTCTAGACCCATAAGTGACATGTAAATCTATAGTTGTGGTTCAAACCTTATTTCAAAAGTTGAACAGAGACCTTCAAAGTTATCTCCGCATAATCATCAAATAATAAATTCGACAAAAATCATCTACAAACTTTATGGAAAAAACAAATATTCATTGTATACATGTACAAATATTTTTTACAAGATCCTAGTCGAATTCAACAGATTTGGTATTACTATATACATATTGACCTTGTCTTGCAAATGTATTTGTTAATAAGAAAATGAACTGTAGCTGTTGAACGTTTTGCAGGGTAGTGTTTTCCTACTCGATCACCAATGGTGGGCGACTAAGCTACATTGATAGAGACTCTTATCGGGAGCCTTCCGCGTCAACACCAAGAAACGAAGTAACAATACATGGAAGAACGGTAAATAGGGAATTTACGTTTCACTGGGACTTAGAGGACCCATATAACAGATGCTTGCGAGAGAATGGGAGGAACTGTACTGTGCCACCTGTAGAAGCGCAAGATGTCTCAAACTCGGTGAGGTTTTTCCTTGATCACAATTTTGTCTTCGCTTTCAAATATTCTACTTTGCTCGTCGAATCTATATGCACCAAATATTCATGTGGCATTTTTACTACATACTAATTATTTGTCATTCATATAAAGCAAAAGAATTATAGTTAGATATTCTACGATACAATTTTTTTTAACGCGTTGTCTACTTTTAACGATACAATTTTCTGAACGCGTTGTTTACTTTTTACGAATAGTTGATATTGTCGGTAAATTCATTTAACACTTCAATATAATAGCCATATTCTACAGTCAGTTATACCAATTCAATGGAAAGGCTGGGTGGATGATCTTGCTGGTGTTGACGGCTATCTATACGAACTTTACGAACTTCATAGTTTGGGCTCTATGCTCACGGAAGCCGGGAAATTACAAGAAAGAAAGATAAATTCAAGCTCAGATGGTAATGTAAGTAGCATAACCTGACTAAAAAAAGCTCTTTCTGCGTATCGTGTACTTTCTAGTTGGATTTGTTGTATGATGTTTATGAAATAAACAAAATTAAAGGATTTTGATACAAGTTCCTTCCCCGAGACATATACTTTAAAAATGAATGTACTAGCAGGACAATTACGGCAATTATAAAGGTTCCTGATCAATCCTTTCATAATATGTTGCTTTGTAGTGTCTTATACATGTGTTTCTACTTAAGCTGTTATTTGTCTTCTTAAACAAAAAACAACATAGACATATTTGTGAAGATATCTTAACCACACATTCAAATGAGCTCTACATGCAATTTAGGGTTGGCACAAAAACTACAATGCAGATGACTTTTGTGTGTGAACATTTGATTACACGTGGAAAAAAAATTAATCTCCTGGAATAAAATTGTGTTGGAAATATATCATTTTTACTTTTGATTTCACAGATGTACTTAAATGTCAGTGCTCCAGGGATGTATTCTTTGTTGTTGTATGCCATTGACAAAGCAGGAAACGATAAAGCAGCAAGGGCACTGTTTTTGTACGACGACGCTTCTAAAGTAGAAATAAATTCCGGAAAACATATCCGAGTAAAGCAATCTACGACAGAAACAATGTATAGTTGGATAAGTGTTGATGATACTAGATTAAAAGTTAACTGGAAAGGGAAATTTAAAAATGAAAATCATCATGCAAAGAATTGGCTAAAACGATTAAACGTAGACCTAACTTGGAAGCAGTGTACGATGATCGGTATGGGAAAAGGACTGCGTCTGCCGTTCCACATCGTCAAGGTACAACTTTTACTTTTATAACTTTTTTTGCATTTACTATTGAAAGGGCAACCTATTACTCGAATAGTCATTGAAAGTTAACAAAATCAACAAATTGAATTGAAGCATTAAGGTTTAAAAACTGCTAATAAAGTTAGCAAGTAAATTATAAAACACTTCAGATCGCACATACCCAAATATGTAGCATTGCAATATTTATGACATGATGATTTTGACTTTCAAACAATAAACTTCCTCTATCGAAGTAGCAATATAATGACATCTCCGGCGTATGGTATAAATACCTTTCTCAGTTGGTGCTGTCGAGCTTGTAATATGAAAATGGACGTTATCTGTAAAATGCGGATAATATCAAATAAGCATCTTAATCAGGGGCATGGTCATCCATTGCTACAATCATCACTACAGAAGTTTTACGGTCAACATCACAGATCGATTGACCAATATGACGCTTCTATCTCACATTTACACAAGATATTTGTAATAAAATAAAATATAAGTTCTTACCGGATCGGCTACCTGTAGGTCATTTGAAATAACTGTACCTGAACAAGCACAAGCTGATGTTTTACCACGGTATTTTGTAGATTACAAATATAAATCACACTACCGTCCTGTGAGGGTGTCAAAATTACACAGATCACATTTCATTTTCATCGATTTTAAGCACTATGTTTAGGTATTTCTTGTTCTGTCAAGTTCAAGATCAAATCTTGGCGTTTTCAAATATAGGGTAAATTATGTTCCGCGCTATATGGTGATTTTGTATTATATTAACATAATTTGACCATTTCGGATATCTTTTCCACCATTTCCGAATTGCATCATAATACGTTGTTGAAGTGAAAGATACTGGGCATGCGTGAATTATATTTGACAGGACTCCACTATTACTCATGTCAGGTTGCTTTATTATTAGTAGAAGGCCATGTGAGCTATTGTCACCTATTGGCGTCGTCGTCATCGTCGTTAACAATTTTTCAAAACTCTTCTCCTCTGACACTACTTGACCAGTTGGAACCAAACTTGGTATGAATGTTTCTTCGGAGTATCGTGCATAGAACTGCTGTGGGATTTTTGCTCCGTCAGAAAACATGGCTGCTGTTACTAAAAATAGAACAAAGTGGTCAGACAATAGTTTTTCACAAGTGTCTCCAAAACAGTTTTGTTTAGCAAAATTATTTCTATTGCTGAAATGACCCATATTATAAGGCCTTCAAAAATCGTCAGGAATCAAAGTTTTCTTGCCCTTGAAAGATGGAAAATGACCTCTTTTTTACAGTTTTCAGCCAATATCTTTAAAACTAAATGGAAGAAACTTTCTATCGCTGACATGATCCATTATGATAGTCCTACCAAAGTCTTTTTGAGTCAAAATTGTTGTACAACTCCTTGTCAAGTTTATTGCCCTTGAAAGACTTTAATAAGGTGAGCAATTCAGGCTCCTGGGAGCCTTTTGTTGTTGCTAGACTAGTACCGAATTATTTTCACTTGTAAGACGGCAAGTGCCATTGGCGTAGTAGGACATGTTCACCCCGGTTGTTTGTAAGAGTACATATTGCTAGTGCTTTAGTTTTTTTTTGAGTCATGTCTTTGTTCACTTTTTATGTTTTATTTGTTATCTGTTTTCTTCAGTTTGCCAGAGAGTGTATGTTAATAGTCTGTGTTTCTAGTTTGTTCAGGCCATGTTTTCGAATTTGGCATATTCGTCCCAATGCTGACGTTTCGGTATTGTTTTGCCAATATAGGAAATGCCATGGCATCTTACATATCATTATTGCAGGAATTGTCAGATTTGAAACGCACCACGTCGTTCTCTCACCACACATTTCACAACAGCAGGCATTTAAACAGACCGAAAACGTACTTGATGAGGCTACCATACTGCCCGTTACTTGGGATGATGGTGATCGTTTAGATATAACCGTAAGGGCATTCGACATACTTGACGTGTATGTTGATGATACTATTACTGTCTATAAGGATTCGAGTCCACCGGAAATTGAAAACCTGTGGTTGTCGAACGGCGATAGAGTCAATGTTTCTGTACACAGTGTTGAAGACTTTTCAAAAATGACGTGAGTATTATCTAAGAATTGAACGTTTTTTATTTTATTTGTTCATGGGCGGGTAAAAGCGTTGACAATAGCACATGTTTAATGACCACGCTGACGCTTCATGTTCACAATGTGTGACCGATGAAATATTGAAAATGATTTCGAAACATTCATTTCATACAATTAGTTTTATATATTTTCCTTATTGCATTTCAGTTAAGTGGACTTTGACCGATTAATTACTGTTTTATATGTATATCTCGAATATGACAGAGTGAAGGTTTTAGCGCCGGAAATTGAACTCAAGTCCTTTAAAATAATTGATATAGGCAGAGCAAGTGCAGCAGAGAACTGAAAGTACAAAAATCCTATAAAGTAGTATTTGCATCCAAACATCTTCAAAAACACAATTGATATAAGTATTTCATTTTGAATGCATACTTACCATTATAAACGCACAAAATCCAAATTTTAAATTTTGAAATTGGTGTATTTACAGTACTTAAATAGTAAGCACTTCACTTGTACAAATACCTTATTCATTCCCCATTCCTCCATCCTCGTTACCCATCCCCTGTTTATTACAGATAATTACATTATGGAATCGAATTTTATATCATTAAAGTCCTTAATGTTTTACATTGTATATTTAATTAAATTTATTGTGTTTTCCAAATAATTAACTACTTTTAAAAGTAATACCCTATCCTTCACACTTAAAAAGCGCCCTACACCAATACATTTTTCGAACCCCTTAAATCTCCATCCTCCAGAAACAGAATCGGAAGTTAACCCCATATAAGTACCATATTGCATTTTCACAATACTAAATGTGGTGATTCCTTTTTACTTAGAATTGAGTGGAATGCATTTGACTATCACAGCGGTCTTGATAGTTTACAGTGGAGATTGTTTGACAACTTTACTAAAACCGACATATTACATGGACACGATAATCTGCATGCACAGGGCAATGCAATGGTAAGTAAATATTAGCATATGTTGTATGTATTTGTTTATTATATTGCCACATGTGAGTACTGACATGTTTGAAACAATCTAATAGACTAATGCATTAATTTTGAAATTAACAATAATTGCATTTTGATTAAGCTGTACAATTTATAAGACAAAATCACAAAATTGTAGTACATTTAAATACTATAGTAAGCATGGAGTTTATACCAAGGATCTATTTTATTCAAGAATATCACCGAATGTCAAGAAAAGTATGGAGGTGCTCCAAGAGGACCAGCTTGCTACTGTACTTCTTTTCATGGATGTTTTCACCAACATTTCTTTGTGATTCCAAAGATAAATAACCACTCTGGATTGATTGTGGGTAAAGATAAGGGAGTACATGATTCTGACTACTACATTGAAGTCATTGTGGTCAACAGAGCCAAGTTAAAAACAATTGTTTCTAAAAAGGTATAACTGCTCAAACAAGAACACACCAGCAACAGTTTGTGGATATAGTTAAAATATCCTTTAAAACAAGACTGAGTAAAATAACACTCTTAGACTGAACTATAGTGAAGTTTGATATCGAAGACATGTTTGATATATTCGTTGATTTTACATATTGTATTATAAAGATGCCTAGATATGTACGTTGTTTAAGACCTAGTTGCAATTGAAACGTAGGTATAACGACTTTAAGGACATAAAAACTATGGCATCGATCATTTAACTATATCCATAAAGTATTTGGACCATAAGCCTGAAAATAACATATGTGTATTTCACTGTTAAGCTTACTTACTACTGGATGTGACGAATTTGAAATGTATTACTGGTATTACTGGTATATCTGTATTTAACTGTCAATTGTTATTTGTCTTCCTTATCTAAACGTTAATACATTACTATAGATAACCATTGATGTATCTCCACCACATGAAGGAACAGTACATGATGGTATAAAAGGGGACCCCGAAATTGATTATCAGCAAGACCTAACCTTGAATGCTCACTGGGAAGGATTCTTCGATAGAGAAAGTGGTGTTGAGTTCTATGAATATTTGTTCAGTGACCATTGTTTCACAAATAAAGAATTCAAAAACAGCACGAAGGTATTTCATGTAAAAATCTTTTAATATCTTAGAAACTAATTCTCGTACCTTTATTTTCTTGTAAAGTGAATGTTTGAAATAACAACACGGGGTCATTTAAATGCAATTATCATGGTAAGAAAATATACGCTCTCTGGCTCTACATGCATTATTCATTCATATTTCATATCTTTATTAAATCATGAAAGTAATAACAACATTTGAACAAGGGAAAACAGAAAATGGCTGTTAGATATATTTTGTAGAATGAAACCTTTACTACTATTTTCGTTCTTGTTCTTGCTTTGGTTGAATGCTTAAGCAAATCACTGTTTTTCTTCATTTTTTTTTTAGACAACAGAGACATACAACACCTTTGCTTCCTATCACGCTCCTGTTGAGGGTTCCTACGTAATATCTGTGGTAGCTGTTAACAGAGCAAAAGAAAACTCAAACGTTGTATGTTCCGATGGTGTTACCATAACAACTGAAGTACCAAAAGTGACAAACTTCGTCCTCGACGGTGCTTCGACAAGACCTAGGCTTGTCAATGACAATGGTTTAACGTGGTATATTGATGGTGCTCTTCGACGTCATTCTGTGACTAATATTTCTTTAAGTTGTAGGTAAGGTATTTGGATATACCAACTTTACTTTTAGTTCATAATGACATGGAACAAATGTTCTTCCATAACATATGCTCAATATACAAAACAATATGTTCCAATGAATATACATGACGTAATATTCATCCATGAGAAACACTGATTAGATACTAAGATTGTCTATATCGAAGTTCATATAGACGTATCTGATTACGGAACTAATACACGTAGGATAAAGTAATCGATGAAGCAAACTGTCATTTGTTTTTCTAATCTATTTATAAGGTAATTTAATCTATTTATTATTTCTTAATTCGAACATACATAATAAAATACACCTGCATATTTCTGATCTCCCTCCTTTCTAACAACGCGATAAAAATGGCATATGATGAAAATGTCTTCCAGTTGATTTTAAGTACAACCTTATTTCTTCAAACCTTGTTGTTGATTAGTTTTAGATTTTGTCAGTGTACAGCATCTTCTTTCATTTCTTTTTTTTTTTTTTTTTTGCAGTTCCATTTTGGTTTCGAATGTATCCATTTTGCCTGAAGCCGATCCCATTTTCGTACTAGACACCAGTATTTGTGGCATGTCTAAGGATTTACATGTGTTTGCAGTCGTTCGCCGAGTATCACAGGTTTTGTCATTTTGTTCTTAACTTGGTGTAATATAAAATCTTTTCTAATCAATACATTAGTAATTAAGATGCTTGATATCGTACTGCAAATTTAGTTTGATCTTGTTTATTCTTGATTATTTTCCGTATTTTAAATCAAATATGACTTGACTTTGCTTCTCATGGACGGAACAGATTGTCTTGCTTCTAATCCTAATACAGGTAGTAAACAATATCCAACACGTACTATCTTTAGTTGAAATAATATTTTTTTTATATATTTTCAAATACGTTTATTTTAGCTGCAATTGTGACACTTATTTTTTTTTTAATATTTTAAGTATGCTATTACATACTGGTGAATATCTCAACCTGTAGAAAGATTCGGAACGTCGTTCTTGATAGGCTATTTAAAAAAAAAATGGCCTTCAACAAAATACTGGTATGGTAAAAATATGGAATTGAAAAAAGATGTTGTTTGCATAATTGATAAGAGCAAAAAGATCATATTTAGCTTCACATAGTCTAATTTACTAAATTCCCAACACCTAATAACTGTATTGCTTGCTGCATGTTCCAGTTCAAAATGCATCTCCCTGTCAGCCCCATTATGCTTTTAACATTTGTAAATTAACTTTTAACTTAAAAGTTACTTTATATGAAAGTATCGTCTATTTATTCTTGACCTTTGATTGACCTTCGTTTATTCCTATTTTTAGTTTAAAATTTCCTGGAAACCTACTGTTGCAAACCATTTTATTCATGACTATGAAGTTGGGTTATCGACAACAGCAGATAGTATTGCACCTGATATAATTCCATTTAGAACAACAAAACACCACAACCACTTCAGATTGAATCATCCGGATTTGCCAGATGGCAAGATATTTTACATCGTTATTAAAAGTATCACTAAAAGTGGAATAGAAGGAATTCAGGTCAGTTCAATGTAAAATTGAATTAGAAAAAACAAATGCCTTTTTCTTCTCTTTTTCACATCGAAGGTAGTAACTAACGAGTTGTGTACTTATTTGCATATCCGGCTCTATTGATTTAATATAGACATATTTGTATTTGCCCAATAAACTAGGAAGGTGATTTGACTCAAGTTATAATAGTATTACGGAGATCATTGTGTAAGCTATATATGTACATTGCAAAATCCTATACTCAATATATATCTACATATTTCGGCTTTAAATGTACTCCTTCTTAACTTTATTCTTTATCAGAGCACTGGGCCGTTCATTATCGATACCTCTAAACCGCATTTTACTGGAGGAAAAATAGATGTCAAGATAGAAGGAAGATACCTTATAGCAAACTGGTCTGTGGACGCATTTGAAGACAAGGATGATCCATATCCAATGAACTTCCAGTTTGCAGTTGGTATGAATAAGTGTGTGAATGCCTGATAATGAAAGCTTTCATTATAATTTCAACCAAGCTAGAAATTTTGTTTTAATTAAGGTCGTTATGTTTAAGAAATCCTTAATATCTTTTTTTTTAAGAAATTAACGGGTTTTTTTTTGTAAAAAAGTTTACGGTTTTATTCGCCGCTGCAAAATCTGTCCAGCGGATTATCTATCGAAGCTATACAAAGGCGTAAATACTAATACAAAAAATCAAAAAATAATGATATCAAATGAACGTCAAAAAAAATTAAATGGAGATAAATTTGCGAAATGACGCGAATTTCAAGATTTAAAAATTCAAATTTTATCTAAAATAAAGACAAATTACGTCTAATACAAATATATTCCTTTTTTTTAAATAATCGTGGTATTTGAGTATATTGAGTATTTTGAGTAAAAGTTATTAGAAACTTGATTACGGAATTAATGAATTAATGTACAAATAAGAATCTATAACACACGCCAGTTGAGTGAAAGTTATATTGCTGTAGAAACATTTGATATATACTGTATAATTCTGTAATATGTAATATCTATTCATATCTTGCATACAAAACTGCCGTTAATATCATGTATAAAAAAAGCAATTCGAGAAAAAAAAACGATACATTTATTAGGATGGTTGATACATACAAAATGTGATTATCTTTGCGCTTTGGTTAAAATTCGTTCTTATAATCTTTTCAGGTCATCAGCCACACATGTATGATATCTATTCCTTTAATAAGTTGATATTTGCTGGGTCATGTAAAAGAACTATACCTTCAACATGTACGGCTTTACCATTAGACAAAATAAAATGGTCTCTTCATGGTCATCATCAATACTATTTCACATTGAAGGCTACAAACCTAGCAGGACTTTCTGTTTACCAATCATCTCTACCTTATGATCATGATGTACAACTACCAGCAGAAGGGATAGTTTTTGATTTACCAACGCATGCAGGTGCTCAATATGAACAAAATGTTAGTTGAAAAAACTATTTCAATAATGGCACTACATGTTTTAAAATAAATTAGTGTTTGACTTCCATCTATATTTTCTCATAAAATAATGTGCATTTTGCATTCCGTGGCTTTTGACTTTGAATTCAGCTGTCTTTATAAAAAAAAAACAGTAACGATGAAGTGAAGTTTTAAGCAATACTTGTATGTTTCAATGAATAGCTTTATCAAACAAGATATTTCATAGTGACATATTAAAACTCATTTTATTTACTATTATACAGGATATAGAAGATATTGACTTTACAACAGACAATACATCTCTAGCTATAAAATGGTCAGGCTTTTTACATCCACATCAGACTGTTGCTTTTAGAGCTTGTGTTGGTTCAGCGCCAAAGCTATGCGATGTCCAATTCTACGAAGTAGTTTCTGTATCACACGAGAAGCACACATTCACAGGACTAAATCTACTAAGTTTTCGGGTTCCGTATTATTAATATATTTATATTTGGATTTATCAAGTGTCTGTATTACATTTTCATAAGGCATATGTGCCTCAAACAATTTATTAACGTACCCATTTCTTTCGTAACTCTGCCCGCAAACTAAAAATGTTATTAATTGAAGATGTCGTTTCAGCTAAATTTGAACTCACTTTGTGACCTACAATATGAATCCCCCGTTTTCACAACTCAATATTTCCCAGAAAATTTTATGAAACGTGAAACGGATATTTTTGTTATATACCTATTAGCAAATTCCGTCAGGCTTCTGATCTTTGGAATGTGGTTAAATTTCAAATGTGTTTACTTCCATGTCAGTTGACATACAACAAACAAAATAAAACCATGTTTTCAACGAAGGAATGAAATTTAAAAAAAAAATATTGAGAAATTTTATAATTTACTTGAAATACTTAAATTGTCGAGGATGATTGTAATCAACCATGCAAAAAAATACTGCAATCCTTATCTTTTTCTATATTCTTACAACTTGCTTTTCTTACATTTCGTCCCTACTTGTGACCCCCGATAGTGACGCTACGATAAACAGGTATTTCATGCAAGGGTACGAAAGTAGGCAGGGCCTAATTGTTATTTACTGTCAATGACCGTATATCACCAATAAAATACAGTCAACACATTTTGGTTGCTTAAATAGAACGATTGCAGTATGAACTTGGTTATATTCTTATTGGCATGTTTTTGATGGTCAATATATTACTGTTTATAATGAGTACCACTTAGTCTTTGCAACTACACACTGTTTAAACTCAATGATATCTGTTTCACAATGTTCATAGTTTCTCAATATATGCACTAGGACTGACCTGGAAAGATTTACCAATTTCCAATCGCATTGCATTACCTGTATAGTTCTATATGTGTAGACCAAATATATTTAATACCTTTGTTTTTAGACATATTTTGTGACTATCGAGGCTTCAACGTCCGCAGGCAGTGCATTAGTCAGTACAGATGGAATTCTGGTACTTGATACTAACCAAAACCTAACAGGAATACTTGTCCGCGAAGGAAACAATTGCACTGGTACTTTTATACAGCAAATTTACATTTTTAAACATATCGTATATACGTACACATATGCATAAAATTATATAAAAGAATAAGACAACAATCATTTTTTGTTGAGATATATCAAATGCATCCAGGAAATAATCTTTTCTCTAAAAATGCAAAATACTTAATACACTTTTGACAAGTTAAAAGTTTTGATGAAACATACTGCAAAATGTTTCCACCGTTATCTTATTCATATATAACCTTTAACTGTTCTCAATGTATATCCTTCCGCCGTTATTTGTATCATATAAGTAATCTATGTGGGAAGAAAGTTTTTTTTCCAAAAAAAGTCTCAATAAATGAAACACATATTTAAGTATATCACCACATACCTGCCAAAACATTCTTGAATGAGATCGATGAAAATATACTATGATAAAAATGACTAACAAATAATTGAGTAAAAATGTTTTTATTTATTTAGTTATGTTTACTATTTTACCCAGAGATTTTTCATTAAATAAACAGACAAGTTATATTCTACTTGTATTGAATAAAATATACATCCACATTTTACATAATAATTCAATAATGATTTTCGAGTACGATTATGATACGATGTGCCGATATGCACTTCACCAAAAATTTTAGTCATACTATACGTACATGCGTCTACATACTTCGATTACAATTTTACAACTACACTCAATACATACAGAACTTACCATCACTATTCACTAATTATCTCGCTTCAATAGTAACAAAATAAATTGCCCTGAACACTGGACAGTTAGAGTAATAATATTTTCAAATTTTTGATACTGCAGACAGCTGCAGGTGTTATTAGTAAACAAATTAACCTTGAATCTACAGACATAACATATTAAAGATAATTAATAGACTGACCAGTTGTTCTTATCTCTTAAATAAATTAAAGAAACCCAACGCTATCTGAGAGACAAAAGAAGTCAATTTCAAATGAAAGTAATTAAAAATACATTTTTTCTCTTCACACCAATTTATTATATTTTCGCTTGTATTATATTCTTCTTTATCAGTAAAATCTATTCATTTTTTTACAACAATTCAATGTATGTATGTATGTACGAAATGTGATAGTTTAAGTATTTTTTCACTCGAAAATTGCTGTATTCGATCTTTTAAAATGTCTTTTTTTTTCAATGAATTAGATTTGGAGGAATTAAAAATGGAACACCATGAACAGGTAAATTATGTACAACAAGTATGAAGCAACCATAAATCGCCCGAACATTATTGCCATACTGTATCTTTATGTTTGTCAGTTCAATGTTATTTAGTACAATGAGAACATTTGGTCCAACAAATGAGTGATGTTTTTTGATTACCGCTATAACCTTGGTTCCTTTAATTACTCTTTTTAATAAGGGAGGGGGGGTACAAATTTTGAATTGCCGCCATTTTTTTTTTGGTAGCTATTTTGGAATTTCTGAAACGTCTGACTAAATCAAATGTATATATTTTCTAAGTTTGTAAAGGTAATATAAACAAATTATAGAAATCATGTAAAAATGACGAAATTCGATCAAAGGTTTCTTTTTTCCACTTTCAAGGAAACACCAAACATTCAGATTCATTGCTTCCTCGTATGTATATAGCGCTCTCTAAATTCTACCATTATGTTAATGTTCAAATTCCTTTTCATAAGGTTTCTGAGAGATTGCGATACTTGTATTATTACTTTTTAGTGTTTCAATGGAAACGGTAGCCATTTTGATTTGTTTTATTTTAAAGAAAACTGTGTTCAGGTCTATTGAAATAGACGGTTTTAATCCATTCATTGAAATCGTCTTATTAAACGGTGTTGACAATTCCCCAACTAAGGAAGTCCCCTTACTTCGTATAAAGGACTTCAATATACTCATTGATTATTATAAAACGAGTTAAAATTGATGGAATAAGTATCTCACGGGGCGTTTTTACTAAGCAAAATAATTTACAAGCACCGTTATAAACGTTTAGTCACTAGCAATTAAAAAAAGAATCAAAGCACTTCAATTTTTACTAATTTCATTTATGCAATATCATCATTTAGCAATACTATGATTGGTTATATATTCATATATATTTATTATATAGATAGCAATGTTTTACCGAATGTTCCCAGTGTAATAAATTTCGATAATTCACACTGTGAAATAAATTAGGTAATTTCACTCTCGGGCTTCCTCCTGCCACAACGTCACAACTTTGACATCAATCCACTACTCACATAGTTTAGAATTTAAATTTAAAATATAGATAAATTATGAAGAAAATCTATGTAATAAATACGATACTAAATTGGTTATCGTGAATAACCAAAGTATGATCACTCGTGCCAAGAACGCTTGAGAATTTAATTCGTTCGGCAAACTAGTTAAATCAAGGCGTTCTTCGGCACTCATGATAAGGTTTTGGTTATTCACTCTTTCCAATTATCCTATTAATATCTTTAAATTCCAATTGTTCAGGATACGCGACCAAAATGCAGCGAAAATATCGACTACCAGTCATCTACTACATCTCTACATGTTTATTGGACTATTCCTAACAAATATAAAGATTACATCAGAGAAACGTGGATCAAACTGGATCGACGACTGGTAGATAGTGAGCATAAAACAGATTTAACAATATACAACTTCTCAAAATAAAATGTCTTTTTTTATTTAATATCAAAAGAAAAGAAATGTGTCTATTCAAAGTTATGCCATATTTTAGAATGATATTTCATTTCCCAATGGTTGTTTACAATGTTACTATTCATTTAAAAAAAGACAGAGAGTGAATTTAAAAAAAAACCAAACAAAACAAATCAAAACAAAACAAAAACAAAAACAAACATTTGCTTATCTATATTGGTAATAGAGAAAAAGAGTCCAACCACTTCACAGTTCTGATCAATGAATTGTTAATTACATGTAATTAAATTTTCTTTAAAAAAAAAATACCATTGTGTTTTGTTTATTTGTGTGTGTTTAATATTTTCGTCTTTAATTTATTTTGGTTCTTGAACCGTTACCGTGTGTAAATTAAATAAACACTGTACAGGTGCAATTAGGATGTGTCAGACGTTCATTTTATAGTCAATATTATAAATTGAATATGACTACTTCATCATGTTTTTTTTTCTTTTAAGACGTCTGGGTAAAATTTACAGATTTTCAGTTTGTCGGAACTCATAACTATGTGACTTTATCAAAACTTGAGTTACAACCAGGAATGTCGTATCGACCTGTTTTGAAATTCTGCGCAGAAGGTCATGGCTTTCCTGTAGTTTATGGGAATGGTGTGACTGTTGTTGTAAAACCTCCTAAAACGGGAAATATGACCGTTGTTATCGAAGGAGACCAGGTAAATTCATATAAAAGTATGCCAGGTTATTATTATTCATATTATTATTTTGTTGTTGTCACTATGAATAGGTTACATTGTATGTTTAAAAAGTCATAATTCATTCTTAACCTTTTTAAGGTAAACAATGTTATAAATGCTGTCTATTGAATAATTTGCTGCTTACAACGAATTATCTCGAGAATACAGATACTTGAACGCTGTATACATTTGACTTATTAATCATCGAGGTAATTTTATTTAAAAAAAAAATAAATAAATCGTGGCCAAACTTTTGTTTAGATACAGGTGCAGTTTGAGCACATGGTGGATCCAGACATTCAGAAGTATGAAGAGGCAGCTGCCGTCGTCAGTGTTTACGAATGGGCAATTGGGGACGGTGTCGGAATGCACACAATATGGCATTCGTTGAAAAATATTACTGTTCTAGACCAGAAACACGTAATATATGAGTACACTCAGTTCAAAAAATAAAAACAGCATTCGTAAAGAGTTCGCTGATTATTATTTCTATTAATATTTCGACAACGTATCTCAGTTCTTACAATAAGAAATGCTTTTGTAACTAACTTAAGAAAAGAAGACAAAATATTTAATATGTTCAGATGAATAGCTGTTCCTTTGACAGAGTTTAAATAGAGATTTGTGAAGTACATATCCATTATCCAATAACATTTCTTTCACCCAATTTTCTAATTTTTGCAGCTTCAATTTTTTATCCCTCTGAACTCTTCAATTGATTTTTCGAAATGCCGCAAAGTATTTATCAGAGGATATAACAAAGTTGGAGTATGGTCAACAATGTCCAAAGAAATAAAAACATGCTCAGTAAAGGATGGCAACTCATTGATCGTTCCAAAGATAGTCATAGACGCCATTGGAGAACAGGAAAATAGTTTAGGTAGGATGATTTATATCTAATTGTCTTAAATTGTAAACGAAGAAAATAATACGAATAAAGATGCAAATAATAGTATTCTTCCTGTATGTATTTCATATGTCGGCGCTAATCGATAGTCAGATATCGGGACAGCCTATATCTTTCGTCAAACATTTTTATGATCAATTTTAATATTATTACATATAATTGTTCAGTTGCCCTTCTTTATGACGGTACTATTTGAACAACATGAAATTAAGTAGTCATTGTTCCATATAATTTCATTCAGAATTGCCAACTTTCCTATCATCTGTGGCAACATCCCTTTTGCTCCCGAGTATGGAGTGTTCATATCACAACTCATACGTTATGCCAGAGCTTGTCGAAACTACGCAGACGTTTTGTATCGCGCTAAAACTCTAACAAATAGGCTTCTGGAACAGGGTTATGTTGCTACAAGATTGAAGTCATCAGAAGTTTTATGGTCGTCATCATGAACTCGTGGGTTGTTATGGTGTATCCATCAGCACCATGAAAACTGATTTATTCAGCGGGTCATAGTTTTCCTTTCCTCGTTTGTCTACCCCGGACTTCTATGAGTAACTTGGCGGGTGTTTCTAGAAAAGCGGAGGACGCTTACCCTACTAGTGCACCTGGTCCATGCTCCCAATTTTTGGTTGAGTCCGAGTTGCTCATTTACCTTTGTTACTTTGTATGTATGATTTTAGTTACTTTATGTTCTTTGTTGTGTATGTCTGTTTTCCATGTCTGGTCTTTGTCTCTGGATTACATTCTTTTGATTACCGCTATAACCTTGGTTCCCTTGGTTATTCTTTCTGAAATGCCTGTAAAAAATTAGGACATTTACAATAGTTTTCAAATTTCTGTCTTTACCTGCGTCGCCCCAGGCGGATGTAGGTCTAGGAGTTGAGTCACTCTGTCCGTACTTCCGTCTGTCTGTCCCTGCATAACACTTGTTATGGGAACACCTTTGAAACTACTCAACATAAATTTCTGAAATTTGGTATGTAGCAAGAATACCATATGTTGTTCAGTACATTATCAGGAAATTATGATTCTCTAATGTGTTGGAGTTCTGCTCCTTTGAATTTGGAAATTTACCATAAATCATCATGTACCAAAGTGTCATTGTAAAATACCCAACAGAATTTCGTAAAACCTTGTATGAACTGTATATGTTACTTTGCATAGTATCTGTAAATTTTGATTCTCTGATTTAAATGGGAATAACATCTTCCGTAGTTACAAATATCCGCTTGTAACACTTTTTTGTCGTTGCGTTCTCTTCAGCAACTATCAATTACATTGATTGGTCTAGCTTGTTACCTATATTACCATTCGCTGCGTGGACTTTCCTTTTTGGATTTTCCTATTAACTATAGCCTAAAATAAACAAGTGTTGTATTTTTTTTTTATTGTTACCTTTCATTTCAGACGGAGTGAGGCGCGATGGTTATGGAAAAGACATTTTCCTTCCATTAAATGAAAGATGGTGTGAACCAGATGTAGATTACACTCCATTCAAGAATGTTATATCAGCAACATGGCCTCTTTTACGACATCACAATTACTCATGGGCTGTAATTGACGCAGAAAATCTCGATGTGGAAAGTTACTATAAAGATGAAGACACTTTGCAATTGGTTGACCCGTGCTCTTATCCTAATGCAATTAAGTGTGGGCAAACAGGTACATATTCTTCGATAGGTCATATTTTAATGATGTAATTGTTTGGAAGGGGATTACTTTAAAGAAACATTTAAAAACACATATAAATAACAAGTACCGCGTACACTCTATACTTTAAAGTATCAAAATAGTAGCAGCTGATTTCAGTTTCATTAATGGCCTTAAGGCTCCCTATTTGAAAGTTTTCATCCGTATAAATACGATTTCGAACCCTCTACACACTCATCTCGATACGATATCCTTTCATTGTACAGAGAAGGAATTCATCAACGCCTTCTTCAACTCAAATGAGGAACTAATTCAGGGCAAACGCTACCTTGTATGTATCCATGCTCCAAGAATGGAAATAAAGTATGAGAAATGGACAGAGGTATTAGATGAAGTTAAAAGTTGCAGTGATGGAGTAACTGTCGACCTGACTCCTCCAATAGCAGGACATGTGTGGATCGGCATTGATCCTAGCAAAATGTATCAGGTGAAATTCCCGTTAACGCTGGATTAAAAGTCGTTTATAGTAATCATTTACTCCTCATCATTTTTATATTTTGTCCGATCAATGAAAATCTAAAGGTATCATGTCCTAGCATTTTTTTTTCCATATTCGAACATAGTGAGTTTAAAAGTTGCATTTGTTATTCGTTATGTTCGAAGCGATTGCAAAAATGAAATTTTGATAACAGTTTGTTAATTGAATGTGATATGCTTTTATTATTGACAATAGCATATTTCGTTTAGGACGTTTTGAATCTTAGAAAAGACATTTATCATTGATGAGGGAGATATGAATTACGAAATGAATATGTAGTTGCATGACATTGAGTTAGATTGTTGAAAAAAGTTTCTCAAATTTGAGATTTCTGGTATCCGACATATTGTTTCTTCACTACGTTAAGTCTTTAAATTGGTTCTATTCATACTTGTTTTGCTAACTGTCTCGTTTGTCTCAGGGTAGTGGACTGACCTTGAATGCCGCTGGTCGTGGGTTAGATCCCCCACCATGTCACGTCACTCTAAAAACTTTAGAATTGGTACATGTGGTCACTGCTTCTGCGCCAAGGACGCGATATTTAAGGAAATAGGCTGGCGAATGTTTGGCTCGCAATCAGAATAATGTATCCCAAAAGGACGGCATGTCTACTTACGGAATGTACGTGTATCAGACTACTGCAAGCAGAATCGTTTCGATCGGTCATTTGTCCTATCAATCAATCAATCAACGGATTGGTATTAAGTTTTCCAAATATTTGAGAGCAATTGCAAATAAAATGATTTGTATCACTACAGTCAATCGTGGTGCTAATGGGTCAGACTAAAAACAAATTCAATACGGTATCAAATGGTAAAAAAAGTAGCTGTAATTTATTTTCTCGAGCAGGTGAAACATGTTACCTATCATTCATCTGTACTACATTGATTGTCATGGCGGATGGAATAATTCACGGTCATGTAATGTCATCTTAATCAAATTGTATTGTATTTTATTTTTACCTTGGTTGTTAGTCGTCCACATCTGACATGTTTATCAGCTGGGATTCGTTCCTTGATGTTGAAGAATTTGGGAATACAATCCATAAATCTGGAGTAAAAGAATACTTCGTTGGCGTTGGTAAAGTATATATATGTAAAGTATTTTTGGTTTCGGTGTTTCTGTTTCACCAGTCGTCAGTGTCTTCATACTTTAAGATTTCCAATGTTAACTAAGACATCGTTTCATGCAAATTTTTAACAAAACACAATATTAAGTGGGCAACTATTCAGTTTTAAAAATTCAGTGTCACTTTTTTTTTTATAAAGAATGGTAAATAAATATTAGGAATGACTTCAAAGGATCTAACGCAGTTATATGAAATTGTAGTAGGTCTGTATATCGTGCTTAAGTACGGTTTATAATGTATTTATTTATTACTTTGTTGACAGGCTCAACAAAAGTAGGAACAGATATTACACCATATACACCAGTTGGTCTTGTTAACCATTTCACTATTCATGGACTAAGATTACAGGATGGGCATGAGTATTATGCCACTGTCAAAGGTTTTAATATCTAGCATCTGTACCTTTGATTTTTTCACTATATACATAAAGATAATACACATAAACTTAAAATAGTTCATCTTTTCTTGATTTCTTTGATTACATTTTAAAAATTGTTGGTCAGACATCTTACATCAGAGGAAAAAAGAAATGCAAACCAAATACATCAGTGTTTAACTTAATACAAAATAGAAATACTTCGAAAAATGCAAGCACATCAATAAATAAGCTCCAAATGAACACGACAACAAAAGTTAAAAAATCCAAGGTAACAGAGCAATGTTAAATTTTCAAAATCAAACAAACAAATGATATAACGACACAACGATACATTAATGACTAACCTATCCGGACTGTTAATAGGCGTCTCTAGAGAATTTTTAGGGTATGCTATATAAGGCAAACGATATAGAATATAGATAATCACTGATAATGAAATGCATACACACAAAAATATTTGATATATAGGATAAGAGTCCTTGTAATCAAGGGATCCTTCATTGAATCGGTGGTAAAAATATATTCAACTGATTACAGTTAGACAAGGAATTAGATCTATATTGCAAATAATAGGTATAGATTAACAGAAAACAAAACAAAAACAAAACAAAAAAAAAACACACAAGGATTCCACTAAACGCAGAAAACACGGACCAGGTACACACTGCACTTCTAAAAACACCCACAAATTCGTTCACAACATGTCAGATAATAAATATCAGCGTTCTTTTTTTTCTCGGTTCTAAAGCATATTTATCTTATATTTTCAAAACTACTTTATTATGTGTGTTGCTTATCATTGCATTACTTTTATATTTACATATTATCTACTTTACTGTTTTTTTTTTAACAAACAACTTCCCTTGCAGCAATCGACTTTGTAGGAAGGTATTCAAAAGCTACCTCCCACCCAATAAAGATAGACAGTAGTCCTCCAGATAAATCAAACGAACCAATCTCAATCAGAGGAAGGCACATATACAACATGAATGAGATAGATGCTTGGTAAGTAAGATAATAGAACTCATAGAAAAAAATTAGAAACTCAAAATTACTTCTTGTGAAATAATTGTATTTGTATCATGACAATTAAAAGTTGCATTAATTATGAATATATATATATAATTCAGTTGGAGGGGTGTATTCCTGGATAGTGAAAGTGGTATAGATCACTATCTGTGGGCTGTTGGGTCGCATCCGGGACATGGTGACATCATCCCTTTTTCTGAGACAACGAATGACTGTGGAGTTTCTGTTGAGGACAGATCAATTACCATACAAGAAGGGCATCCTTACTTTATCACGGTTAAGGTATCACATAACTTATGATTTACATTTACATTTACTTCTAGTAGAACATTGATAATATATATGAATGATAAATAAGTTACCGCATTAAAAAGGTGCAAATAAACTCAATACAAATAAATCTTGATGAAACAAAAAAATAAACACACAAATGTTCGGCCCTACGGACTTTGCCCGGGGGAAATGGAACTAGCTGAGATGAAAAGACACCATTTATAAAAGAAATCAACCGACCTTCAAACTATTTATACTTTGTAAAAATATAAAGAAAAAATATTTATCTTATGTAACGTATACTTTGCATATATTTTGGTTGAGGAAAACATATTTGATCGTTATGGTGTATTCGTCTGCACCATGAAAACTCATTGATTCAATGGGTCATAGTTTTCCTTTCCTCGTTTGTCCACCCCGGACTTGATTTTGTATGGGCAACTTGGCGGGTGTTTCTATAAAGCAGAGGTCGCATACCCTACCGGTTCACCTGGTCCATGCTTCCAGTTTTTAGTTGAATCCGAGTTGCTCATTTGCTTTTGTTACTTTGTATGTATAATTTTAGTTTATGTTCTTTGTTGTGTATATCGGTTTTCCATGTCTGGTCTTTGTCCCTGGATTGCATGTCTTTGATTACCGCTATAACCTTGGTTCCCTTGATTACTCTTGCA
This sequence comes from Perna viridis, assembly GCA_037379345.1. NCBI lineage: Eukaryota > Metazoa > Mollusca > Bivalvia > Mytilida > Mytilidae > Perna > Perna viridis. The sequence continues at coordinate 36,427,885 of CM074518.1, forward strand.
TTAAAATGATATTCACCTAACTTTACATATTTCTTAACAATGACAATAGTTGAACAGTATGTGGAACTACATTGTGTGATACACTGTACTTTTTATATTCATGCAATTTTATGCAGTATCGTTTTCTATATTTTGTGTTTTGGACGCTATTTTGATATCCCGCTTAGAAAACGGGAGAAATAAATTGAAAATATGTCCGCCCGTCCCATGTTCTAATCCTCAACTCCTCTATAACCGCATTGTGCCCCTCCTATTTTGATTTTTCATTTTAACTATTATTAGAGTTGCATGATGTAATTAATGGATTTTTGTTATTTTTCAATCAGTGTATCTTTTAATCTGCTAATCCTATGGAACTGCTAATGGAATATGAAGAAAATTTCACCACGTATTTATCACATAATACCAATATGCACCTCTAAATTCCACAAATCACCTATAGTGGTTCTTATATGGTTTTTGGAGTTCTGAGAAGGCGAGCAGGAGTTTCGTCAATGAAACTTTTTTTTTCATTTGAAAACAAACTAAATAAATACATTTTTCAGTGTATTAACCGGGCAGGTTTGATCAGTTCAGCCTCTTCTTGGGCCTATGTTTATGATATGTCTCCACCAGTACCTGGGCATGTGTATGATGGAAGTCCAGACAAGGTCCCAAGTTATATGAAAGATATTGATTATCAGACAGATACAAAGACATTATCAAGCTACTGGGAAGGCTTTCATGATCCACATTCAACAATCAATACTTATTACGTTAGCGTTGGAACCTGTATCAAATGTGAAGATGTATTAACCAATCAGGACATTGGAATATCGAATAGTAAGAATTATACGCAATTTGAAGGGTAATAACCAAAATTATAACTAGTTAAATTTCCATGTGTTCCTTGAATAATAGTTTTGGTATTAGCGATAATCATCAGCTTTTCCTTTTTATTAGATTTTATTCATCATTGTTTTTATATTTTCAACAAAAAAATTACAATTTGGGATCGACGAAATGATATTTGAGTGATGGAGTTGGTCGAAAACATGTCGGTAATTGACATTACTGAATTCATTTCAAAATGTCTTGAAAGATGAATCACTGCACTGCATCCGATAAAAAATGCGTTATACTTTAAGAAATAAACAGCACTGAAGCTAAAAGTTCCGGTTCAATATTTTTATATATTAACATCCGTTTTCAATATATGTTATACATCACTTCATTTACAATTATATAAATGTACATTATTTTAAATGTAAATAAATTTATGGATGGTCTTTGCTTTCCATTATAGATTTCACCTTGTGCCATATGCATCTTGGTCCAGGAATCCGGTACTACATCACCATCACAGCTTGTAACACGGCTAACCTGTGTACGTCTGTGACGTCAGATGGTGTTGTCATTGACAACAGTCCACCTTCAATTGGGATAGTGTTTGATGGTGTTGATGTATATGATAATGAATATCAATCTTTGAGGTACAAAATATAATATTAAGCATTTATCCTGATTTAGGCAAAACAATGCACTAGTATTATCTAATGTTGATATGTTTGCGTTACCTGTACCAGCTACATTACTAGTTCATTTGAATAGAATTGAATAATTTTGAGTATTTTGCAGCAGCGGTATGTATAATTTTGGAGACTTGAAACTTTCACTTTGCTTTATTTTATTTTTTTTTCAGAAATCATATTTCAGCCCGATGGTATGGATTTACTGATCCTCATTCAGGATTGGACTACTTTACTTGGAGAGCCGGAACACGACCTGGGATGGATGACATCGTTAAATCAATTCATCTGCCTTTGACCGATATTTTGGTGGAACCTGACCTTAAACAGAAATTGCCGATAGGAAAAAAGGTTTATTTAACCATAAAAGCATACAATAAAGCAGGTATAATAGTGTTATTGTATTATTATAATATATCCAGTTGGTTTATTGTAGCAACTTAGTTCTTAGTATTTAAATGAAAAGGTCGGATTTTTGTTTAGATTGATTTTTCCATTTATGTTTCATCGACGATTGAAACCGTTGACCGTAACACATTTGCAAAGAAACGTGCTGGCGCATCATCTCCACAATACGCCGGTCGGTCAACGCTTTTATGCGCCTATGTTACATCGAAAATGAATCATTCCATTCTTTTAATCATGTGTTATATGTTTCTTTCATTTTATTTCTATATTTTAGATATACATTAAATATAGGCAATACACATTGACAAATAAGAGAAGTTCACTTAATTGTCGGCATGGCCTATATGAATAAAAGGGAGTTTCACGGACTCATGAAGTATCACATGTTAAGCTGATTGTCCTATCAGATTAGGGTCTTTGAATGACATCCGCAGTAAATGTAATTAAATGAACGTAGTAATATTTCATCATACCATCATATTTTGCTGGTAAAAAGGTCCTGGATTGCCTCTTCATTCTTTTAATTGATCTGATATTTGTTTACATTAAAGTTCTATTGTATATTGGAAGTGTGTCTGTTTTGGGGATCTTGTCATTGTCTAATCGTAGTCTGTTATATTGAATAGTCGTTTATCATTCAAATCTGTTACCATTTCTCTATAGAACTATATGTTAAATAAAAAAAATACAGATGGCACGATTAGTGTGTAAACAAGTATCAAATTTACAGATTGCTGATGCTTGTGTTACGGTACTCGATAATATTTGGTTCTGCTTCTCATCATGCACAGTTGTCGGTTTGACAATTGATAGATTTGCTTTTCACATCATCTTTTTGACTTTTTTGTGACTGAATGTGATATTCAAATTCATTCTTCCTTCATCTATTCAAGGACTGAGTTCTGAGGCGAGCTCTAACGGATTCATAGTAGACGATACGTCACCAACCGTTAAAGTAAAGCCATATCTATCGACGGTCCTTGGGTCGATAAAAGACAATTCATTGGTGTTCAGAAATACGATCAGAGTAAAATGGGAAGTTGAAGATCACGAATCATACATACAACGTCAGTACTTGTCAATTTCATCACATAAAGGGGGCCAATTCAATGCTACGTCAACGGAGGTAATTTGGTTTTTATTTTAAGTTAAAGAATGTGCAAAATGACTTATTTGACACTTGAAAAAAAATAATGTCTGTTTCAATTAATAATGTATTAGAGGTAAAAGGAAAAACCAACATTACCAATATCCCTACGCTGCTTTTGTCCAACTGAAACAAATGTGCAAGGATGCTACTTTTCCCGCCCTTTTAATTGTATTAATAAATATATATTTCAATCAAAATTCATGCAATGATGAACTTGAAAATATTAAAACAATAAATCTATACGAGAATCATTGCATAATACATGCAACTGCATGATGAATGATCATACGTAATACACGGATATGTCTTCACAGATAAAAAATAACCACACCTTGAAATTTGCAGATAAACGGAATAGTGAGAGAATATACATTTTCACGCATGGACTTATATGATGGTGCTGATTACATAATAAAGCTGATCGTCTGTAACGGTGCTAAGATTTGTGTTGGGGATGAGAGTAAAGAGATCACAGTTGACAGCTCTCCGCCTACTCCAGGTATACAATTGTTGATTATTATTCATTCATATTCTTCAGAAGGAAAATGAGCGGATTCATTTTTAATTTTGTCAACACAGACTACTTCTAAACCAGTTTCTGTAAGGGTTAAGATGGTGAAAGATATTCATTTCTTCCTCTCTCGTTTTTTTTTAACAAAAGTACAAAATCGTTTATGAGAGAAAAATCGTTACCAATATTCTAAAATATCTATGCATAACCTTTTGAATAAACAAAACTGACTGTTATTTAAAAAGCGCAAAACTCTTTTTCATTGTTTTGTTTTAGTTTTTGTTTTTGTTTTTTTTTTTTATTATTATTTTGGAATGCAAGACGCCCCGCATGCAATCGGAGTTGAATGTAGAAAATGCTAGCAGTAACAAGATATATACTGCTACCACACTCTCCATGGAAGCAAGAATTGAAAACAAAATATCTGTTCTATTTTCTTTCGGCCCCTCTACAAAAGACAATGATTATAATATTCCGTACATTTGTTGGATTTTGAACTTCAACAAGACTATATACAACACACTTTCGTAGCCTGATCTTCATAATGTACCACCAAGATTCCATACATTTAACTGTCAAAGAGAACATCTCATTGGAAACTACATACATGTGTGTCAGTGTTTTGAATTAAAAAAACATTAAACCTCTGCCAAAAGTGTGGGCCTCAGTAGATATGGGCGATAGCTTCGGTAACAAATGTTTTGGGAGATGAAATATGAATCACAAGTATATGTTAAAAATCTACAACAGGGTCACCACAAGACAAAATGAGTCCACGTGAACTACTTTTATATAATGCAACACATACATTTAACTTTAAAAAGTTAAATGGGTCAAATTGAATCAGTTTCAGTTTATTCAATTAGTTTACCCATATGTCGGTAGTAGTGCATGTGCTGCTTTCAGTTACAATTAAACACTTACCTAAGAACTCAGTCTAGTTGTGGATACATGGGTACTTGACATTGCAGTTGAACACAACATAAAATTTCGATAACATATGTTTTCATACCAAATGATATATATAACTCTTTATCAACAGGAATGTTTGCCATAAGGACGGACCATGCTGCCAATTTACATCGTCATGTTGAGGGCTGGATGACATGGTCGCGTTACAAATTGTGGTTGTCATGGCTCGGTTTTACTGATCTCCATACAGGAATAGACAAGTATTATGTATCTGTAGGCAGTCAGTATATGACGGATGATTTGAATAAGGTGATTATAGACTCCTGTGGTGATAAATATATATTTGGTTGAATATAATACAACAACAAAAAAAAAGTTGATATAAAAATACTTATTGTCACAAATGCTAGAGTGATTGTGCTCATACTAATGTTGTATAATGTATTGCTATCGGAACAACTTGTCCTACTTGAATATGGTTTTCGTAGTAAATACTTTATATGACAAGTCATTGTTTTAGATTATTGGTTCTCCACAAGAATTCTTGCACAACCAGTCAGGCGTGGATAAACAAGATGAAGGGTTCATGCAAACCTTTGATGTTGACGTTAAGAATCTGGCTAAGTTTGAGCACGTGTTTGTCAGTGTTTGGGCTGTAAACCAGGTAAAACATCGTCCAAGATAAATGAAATGTTTAATGCAATATGCATTCACGTTTCAAGAAAATAATACCTAGCATTCAGCACATTCGTAGTAACTTAATTAAACAAGGCAATGGTGACTGTATCGGTAACAGGAACTACAAACACATTGCTGGTGGTAATATAAATCAATGTATACAGGACACCTTGGTATCATTTGTGGTCAATTTGTATGAATGGAATCAACCGTCACATTACTCAAACTTTTCAACCTTTATGCCGTCAGTTTTCGAAATAATATTAATATATCGCCGATTTCAATGGTGCAGCAAGATTACCTGTAAAAAGACTTGGAATCAAAAACAAATTCAATTATATTTTAACTTTAACATTCGTATCATTGATTTGTATAAAGTAGGTGAAACTAATAGTGTTCGAATACCATCACCTAAGCAAAGGTGTTTCCCATTTCAAATATACTTACATTAAGAAGATACTACATTTGTAGTCTCTTTGTTTATCACCAGAGGGAATATATCATGATATATTGGTGTATTTACATTCATAAACCCTATTCATGGTGCATGTCTTCGTATGGGATTTTTGAAACATCGCATTGTATAATAAATACATGAAAAAAAATCACAAAATTGTATTAATATGTATTGTGTGAACTCACATAGGTTGGACTTCGAAGTATGATGATTCATTCACAATTCAAATTAGTCCCCGGAGGATCACTTGAACTTATTCGACGTTGCTCAGCTGTTTCTTGTAAAGGTCATTGTGTTTGTGCAGCTCAAGGAAAAAGATGCTCCTTAAAAGTAATAAAATGTCAAGATATATCCAAAGGTTTGATTGATAACTTTTTGGTTAGAATTGTTTATCTGGATTCCGAAGGCCGGTTTTCTAAGGCAATACTCTTAAAGTTGCTAGGAAAATAAGATTTTGCATTTAATGTTAAAAGCTCAAACCGTTGAATATTTGAAGTATACCATATCATAACACTGAATTATTTCAAAAGAACACAGATAAAATTTTGTGAAATATGTACTGATATGTACGAAAACTAATTATTTGTCCTTCCATTGCAGCCAACCCAAACAATTTAATAGCTGTATATGACATTACTGACATCCGGCCAACCTCAACATTTACTGATGTTAAATATACACCGTCAAACGTGGCTCTTGCTTCAAAGTGGCATATTGTACAAGCACAAGGACTTAAGCCTTTATGGTATATATGCACTTGCTGGTTGCATGAGTTATTACTTAGATACTGCATTAATTGTTGTCAAACTTTAATTTTTAAACTGCAATTACAAAATCGAACAAAAAATTTGATATTACACAATACCAACATTGTGAAATATATTTGATTTTATGAAAGCGTATTTGAATTTAAAAAAAAATGTCAATGGAATAGAGCGGTCATATAATTTACACATTAATTCCACAAACATAATTCTTTTATTGCAATCATATATTGTTTATGTAAACGATACGCGTGACGAACATGTGGTCTATTTGTCCCTAAATATTAGTGGCCAAAATGAGTTTTAAATTGTTTTAATGTCACCGATGCACAGGTTGTCTTGTTTCCATATTTTGTTATCTATATTACTTAGTGTTTGCCTATCAGTTAGGTACAGTTGTTGTTATACCACTTTCAAATGATTTTACCAAGTCAGGAATATTATGGATATTTTCATTGTTCCTGATTATTTTAGGGTCTCCCTAGTATATTTATTTTTATTGTCTTTCTCGAAATTATGAATTTGAGTTCGGTAGTTTTGTTAATATCTTTAATTGTCCGTCATCGATAAATACTCATGAATTCAATAAACAAAATGTACGAGAAAGTTAAAAAAGAATTGTATGGATTAAAACTTAGCTTCATCGTTAAAAACATAAGTCTATCACTAATAATATGACTGTATGGTCTTGAGTATTTTGCAAGCAAATATTTCTAATAACTGTGCTACTATATATTGTCAAATGTTTGAATAATTATAAAGACTATTAACACCTAAAACGAGCGGTTCGATCTTAAGGATGTAGACCTATGGTAAGGGACGCAACTCTTAAAAATCTGCTTCACACGAAAGCTTGAGAGGCTTTGGCTAAATTGAGTATGATGCAAACATAACATTGAGTTCATGAGTTATGTCCCTTGCCCTAGGTCTACCTCCTTAATATCATTCAAATTATATCTGTATGTATAGGTATGAATGGAGTGCAGGATTAACCAGATCCATAACAATTGAGGGAGTATTTACAGATTCTGATTATGTTTGGCACCATGCAGGACAAAGGAATCAGGCAATACTCAATATGAAACAAGGTATTGGATAAGAACCTAACAGATATCCTTCATAATTGTGCTTTTATTCGAATTTTAACTTTCATTGAACTTTAAAATGCCCATATAATGCTATAATTTGCATTGGTGTGATATGAGAAATGCCATATTATAATTTATAATTATCTAAGATCAATCGATTATTTAAGGACGAGTCTTTAAGGAACCAGGCATAGCATATTCTATGGTCATCCGTGCTTGGTACAGTGAAGATACATTTGCAGATTTTAAGACAGATGGAGTGCGTGTTCTATCTACCCCACTCTCAAGACGGAAAATTAAAGGCTCTGCGGTTTGTTTTGAATATGTGTCCTTTTAAACAAAAAAGGCTAATTCATTCAATACAAAAATTAAAAAAGCAATTAAAATCATTGCAAACAAACTTACACAGTATAGGAGAGGAAAACGAATTCACCGAACGGAAGAATGACTTGCATTAGGTTGGCAGATACATTATAGTGCGTTTTTACTACATTTGTTTAAATTTTCTAAATGTTTTAAACTATTCACATGTCTACACGATTCTTCACCTGCGGACCGGCTAAATGACTGGGAAACATATGCACACAATCATTGTACAGTTGTTTTGAAAGCATACTTTTTTTTATACATTTTGTTTCTGAAATTTAAACTTAATTTGAATATTTCGATTGTTATACGACAACTAAGGTATTTTACAGGTTGTTGAACAAATCCCCGGACACTGGAAGAAGGACGTCGATTTTATAAAACCAGGTGCCCCATTCACAATCAGGTGGACGAATGTATTCAAAGACGCCAGTAGCATAATTGATACATTTAAAGTGTATCTCAGCACATATCCAGGCGGTAAGAATTCATGAACTGCATTACATTGATTACAGTATATCCCTTTTCTAAACAGTGTAAAAACGTTCCACTGTGTATCACATGTTCTCCGGAGGTAACAAAATAAAGTAATGGTAATTGAAATTAGTTTTTTTCACACATCATTGTTGATATTAAAGAGAGAATGAGCTAGTTTTATTTATTTTTAGGACATGATATTCACGCTGTTGAGCTAGATTTCCCGGGGAGTATAACCTTACATAATATCAGCCGAGTTTCTTTGACTCCTGGTATAGTGTTTTACAGTAATGTTGTCGGCTATAGTCGGTCAGGTATACATGCAACGGAATCATCGGATGGTTTAATGGTAGAATCACAAGCTCCTATCGAAGGAACGGTCCGTGATGGAATCGGTAACATATTTTAATTGGTCTTGAGTTCTTTGTAGAATAAAAAAAAGGCAAAATGGCAATATGGTCAATGTATTTTAGTTACAATCTTTGACATTTAAAATTCCGAAAAAAAATAATTGGAGATGTTCCTAGCTATTGATCCGCTTAAAACAGCGAATATTTTTTGCTATTTGAACTTACGATTTCCTTAAATGTTTTAATACCGTTTCTGCACCATCACCTTTTATCTTCAAGGTCTTCATGACATCGATTATCAGAACGTTACAAACATTGTTAGTGCGTCATGGCATGGTTTTTCTGACCGGGATTCTGGTATATCGCACTACATGTGGTGTGTTCAAACCAAGACATCAGTGGATGGGACATGCGACATAAGAAAATGGGAAAATGTAGGCATTCATACAACTGTTTCCCGAACTCTAAATCATTCCAGTCTAATAGCAGGTAAACAGCAAACTTACCCTCGTAACAATAAAATGTAAACACAATATTTAACTCACTTCATTCATTGCGAAGGAATTGTGTTGTTTTTGTCAAATTAATGTAACGCGTAATTATGAAAATAAATTTAAAATCACTAAACTGTACAAAAATATCCCCTTTCATTTAGATCTGTATGCTAATACTGTTGACAAAAATTAAGGGTCAAAATTAGAATCATTAAATAATTACTTATTACTTAGTTATCCTTACGGGGATTATTTTCTTTTTTTAAACAGGATCTGAATATGAAAGTATTGTTTATGCAGTTGATCAAATGGGCCAGACATCAACGACGGCAAAATCAAACGGGGTCGTCGTTGACATGAACCACCCTGAACCGGCATCAATGGATCTTTTAGATCAGAACATTGCTTCTAACCCATCATTCGAGGATTCTGATAATGTAGCCAGTGATTGGGGTCATATCAAAAACATGAGCCTGTGTCTTGGTTTCTCAAATGCACTTCCAATGAGCTGGAATATTTCAGTAGGAAGTTGTGTCAGTGTTTTAAAGTCTGGTAAAAATATTGCTATGGATGGCCGTGCGTTTTTATTTTTAAAAGGGGAAATATCTCAAACACTTAAGTTTCTCAAGGTTGATAAATTATACAGGATTACGTTTGTAACTGCACACCCTCCACTTCTTGGCGCAGTGCTTGCCAATAAGGAAGGTTATGTAGAGTTCGATGGCCAACGTCATGTGTTCATGGTGTACACGAAACACGATAAACATGACGTACTATCGACTAAAGTCGATTGGCATCATCATACTTTCTATTTCCGGTCATATAGACAGGAATGTATTGTTAAACTTGGGAGCATGACGGGTAATACTGGAATTCTGTTTGATGATTTAAAAGTTCAAGAAACGGAACTTTATGACCGCAGTAGCAACAATGCAAACGGTAAACATGTCCATGCACATGTAATTTCTCTGCATCAGTGGTCGTCTATACATGCGTCATGGAGCTTCATAGATCCTGAAAGTCCAATTGTAGATTATATGTGGGCAATTGGTAGGTTAATTTCCAAGATATTTGAACACATAAATATAAAATTTGAAGACATTGAAATAAACTGATTACTTTAACTTTTTAAGGATTGTACCTTTTTGAAAATGACAGTGTGCCTCTTTGGATACCATTTCTTCCATATAGGATATTTGAAGCAGCCATAGGCTACTTCTTTAGAACGAACTCCCTCCCTTCTGCATGATGGTTCTAGTTTGTCTTTTGTTTAACGGAGTTTTGATTTCCGGAAAGAACATGACATGATACGTATTGTTTACTTTTGTAAAACCTACATATCTTGAGGTCAATTTCTAGGGCGGTAGAAACACAATTGAAGTCAAGTACGTAAGCTTGTTTTAATTCAATTTATTTTTTCATTGTTCTGTAGGTTACACAGAAGGGAGTACAGAGGTCCAGGGATTTAAGAGCGTTGGTCTCAGTAATTTTGCTTACAACTACAATGTGACTCTGGCTCATACTTCCATCATTCACATCACAGTTGTAGCAACAAATGCTGCCGGATTGCGACGAGAAGCGCATGCTGAGGATCTTCTTGTTGATCTCACACCACCGGATATAGTATTTATAAATGACGGAATAGGTACTGTTATCATGTTCATGAATACATTAAATACCACATCTTTGTACGCAAATAGCGATTTTTTTTTAAAACATGAATTGTAAGGATAAGCTTTTTTATTGTTTGTAAAACAACAACGATTTCAGTAACGGAACTCTTGTTATTATACCGTTACAGGTGTATCATACAACAAGAGGGCATTGTATATCTAGCTTCTTATACAGTTAAAAACGCTCTCATAACTTCCGGTTATTTCATTATGCCAGGGTAAATTGTAAATATGCGTCTATCATTCGAAATTCAAATGTCTTCCACGTGGAGTGCCTTCTCAACCCCATAGGTGTTAAATCTTAAACGTGAATTTATATTTTAAGGACTCGCCGTAATAGTTTTCGTCTATTAAAAACTACATATAAAAATTTCTATGCCCGTAGTATTAACTGAAAATAGTCTACTCTTTTTGTCTACTTATTGGATATTTCGCATAATTGTGTTTGTTGTACAAATTTTTGTTCAGTATCCATAAGATTTAATCTAGTCTCATAATGGTTTTAAATATAATACTATAACAATATGTGTAGCATTGAACTAATAACGCCTAAAGGAATACCAGACGCCCTTTGTATTACTTTTTTTTTTCAATATTAATTCATAGCAATTGAAAAATTTCAATAGAAAGAGAAATATTTGAAACAATGCACCGCACACCCGGCATGTAGTGGATGTTACCTCTTCCAGTTTGTCTATTTTTTCAGAAAATAATTGTCAAACAGCTTTTAAACATTCAATAAACATTAAGAAAATTATTTTTGTATTTGGTTTTGTTTGTTTGGTTTTTGTTGTTTGGTTTTTGTTTTTTGTTTTTGTTTTTGTTTTGTTTTTGTTTGTTTGTTTGTTTGTTTGTTTGTTTTTTGTTTTTTTTTTTGTTTCTTTGTTTTGTCCATTGGATTTGCGGATGTATGTTCAATTATACGTCTCATTGTTATATTTGTTTTTATACCGCGTAATTCGCATGATAAAACAATTAACGCGGTCATTAATTTGAATTTATTCTGAATTAGTAATTCTACAGACAATTGTACTAACTTCATGAAATGATTATTCTTAAAATTGTTTGCATTTTCATATTAGGTTCAGATATAGCTGCTCAGACAATGGACGAAATATCGGCTAACTGGGACGTCATTGATTCAGAATCTGGTCTGGATTATTGCGAATGGGCTGTAGGCAAGTAGGAATAGAAACATACTAATATGACTTTTTTCAATTGTGTATATTTTCTACATTTCCTTATATCTGTTGAAACCTGAAAGTAGATAAAACAACACTAATGTTAATTACATTTTTCATAAAAAAAACACTCTTACTTGATTTTACCTAAACTAACCCCCAAATAACATGACTGAACCAGTAGTCTATATTAATATCATTATCTTGGAATGTTGTTTATCGTGTACAGGCTATCAACCGTATGGCAACGAAATTCAAACATTCAAGAAGTTGCCTAGTGCTACAAAGACCATATCGAAAGTCTTTCCAAGTAATAAAGTTTATATGCAGATGATCCATGTCACCTTGCGCTGTAGAAATAATGCTGGTTTACAATCTTCCTTGTCAACTGATGGAGTGAAGATATCAAATCTGCCTCCTAATACAACATATTCTGAGGTTGAGGTCCTTTCACAATCTCAGACCGAGTACAATGCCAGAGATCATTATCAAGGTGATACGTCGTTAGTCAGACTGAAGTGGACAGGGTTCGAAGATTTGACAGGAATAGGTTCACATGTGGTAAGTTGATAAAAATGTAGGGTTCAACTTCTTTGTATTGTATTTTAAAATTATTTTTGATAATCATGGTCGTTATCCGCCAAAAGAATGCATATGCTAAAGCAACTTGGCCAAAAAGTAAAAGCAATCCTTCATTCGATTTCTTCTCGATGCAAGTCTAAATCAAGATTTGTTCCTTAATCACAACGTTTTTTTTTTTTTTTTGTTTTTTGTTTTGTTTTTTGTTTTTGTTTTTGTTTTTTTTTTTTTTTGGGGGGGGGTTTGGTTTTTTGTTTTTGTTTTGTTTTTTCAGCAGTTTTAGGTTAAGGGAATCGCTGACCTTTCGACGTTAATGATACCTAAGTATAGTTTAGAGATTACCTATGTTGCAAAAATAGAACTAATTAGTCAGAATTTATTTTATCCGATACATTTCACACACCAAATTTCAAAATAAGATATTCACATCATACAAATACAGTAGAATGTGAAATACTCCTTCCGCTATGTGCTTTATTTGTTTAATTCAATAGCAAAAGATACAATGTAATTTGACGCATAGGTTATTAAACTGAACGTGTTGCTATTTTAGTTAACATTTGAGAACCAAGACAAAACTTTTGCAATTACAAAATCCATGACAGCAGAGGACCAGGATACATCTTACTGCATTCTCCTTGGACTTGATTTGAAGAATGAAAACTATACTGCTGGTGTAAAAGCCGTAAATAAGATGTTCCTTAGAAGTCTTCTGGTAACAACAGACATGGTTGTAACGCCATCACATCCACAACTGATTGGTGAATTATTTACATTATCAAATGTCATTTGAAATCAAGTTATGAAAAAGAGTAACAGCATCTACTTGGTTTAAATAATAGCTAGAATAAGTGATTGATTTTCTAAATGACTTCAATACAGTGACACCAGACTAAACGGGTTGGTTTGGATATGTGTTCCGTTACCCTAGGTTCAAAATACATCTATTTTTATAAAAGGGACTTTAAAAAGTGTTAAGAATAGATTTTTTTTCTTTTAGGATTTGCTTTAGACAGGTTCTATTGTATTTGCGTTTGCACAACAGAAAAGTGCGCTAAATAGATCCTTGTGAATTACTCAGTGTACACCATGTATTGACATTTTAGCATTTGTTTTGTTCAAATCGTGAAGTGCTTGATAAGGATCCCTTGCCTTGGCGTGCATTTTATGTTTAATTGTATATTTGCGGAGCTCATCAGATATACATAATAAAAACAAGTACAGTAATCGGTTAAAACAATTTTCCTACTAATGTTTTCAGGTTCTCAGACGCTGTAAGCAATATTCGGATATATTGGCAGATTGCATTTAAAGCAGGATTAACGCCCATGTTGTGGAAAACATGGCAACCGTTAACATGTTTCACTTTGTAAAATGACATCCAGATGTACTTGTAATAAAATATTAACACTAGACAACGATGGTTGAAATATATAGACATTTATATGACATGCACTATATAATTACGTGCCAAATACGGTAGTATAATAAGGTTATTGCATACATATACACCAATACTCATGAAGTCATTTTTTTAATTATAAAATAATAATTTTTCAGCGTTTCTGGTGTATTATTTGTTGCTGAAGTGTGATTTTACGAAAAGAAAGTCTATAATGCTCCAGGTCCAATGTAGTACTAATTGCACTAGTGCAATATGACTGAATATTCATTTGACAGTGATTATTTTGAATAAATAGAAATCAAATTTTTTTTCTACGGGTTTGGCTTATTCGCCTCTTTTCAAAAGATATGGAATGTCCTGTTCATCCATATTATGTTGTTTACCGGGCAAGTGTAAATTCGTAGTTGGAACTTCTCCGTATTTTTCTTGGACAATATAATAAAAAGGCGAAAAATGGAGTTTAAGAATATATTTTGTAACGGATTAAATAGGAAAACAATTATAATTTAAAAGAAACTACTTGATGGTATTGGTACACAATATTGCAAGATGTTCAGTCATGTACAGTCAAACAATGCTTGTCCTTATATTTGATTAAACGAATTGTTTAACAGTTTTCTGTTAGACCATCATACTAGTACTTCATTGATATAAACTCCTTCATCTTGGAAGCGGAGTTTCTGTACAGTCGACATTTTTTATTATTATTATTGTTATTTTATTATTTTAGATGATCCCAGTTTACAGTTACAAATCAACAACCGTACACTTTCAGCGTCATGGAAAGACCATTTTCAGACAACAACACCTATTTTCTACGAAGTATCAGCCGGAACTACTTTGGGGAGTGCGGATATCATACAGTGGCAGGAAACGAAGTACAACTACCTTGACTTTACACTTCCACCAAAGATAGAATCCGCGAAACACGTGACCATTTATGCTGTTGTTCGCGGAGTTTCTGCAAATGGAATGACTAAAGTCTTAAATGCAGCTGTTAAAATATCCTGATTTTTGAGAAATTATGCCACGTCGTGATCATAAGAATCTTCTGCTTTAGCCTTTTCCGTCCATAAATAAAACTGTGATAGATTTTATTTTCATATTTTTTGTAGATTGTAATTTCTTCAAATTGATTGTTATTTGAAAAGAAATATTTAGAGGCAATTTATCCTAACTTTGATATTTCTTGGTGAGCTTATTAAACATTAAAAGAAAGCAAAAAGCTATTTGCGTATGTTATTGATACATTCTCTCTCCATGCTGTCCAACACATGATATCACCTCATATTTAGTCAAGCTTATGCATAAGTGAATACGAAATATCAAACGATTGTTTTGCATTCTGTGAATTTTTTTTTTTCTATCCGTTCGTGTGTACATTTTCTTAATATCTTGAGTCAACGATTATTCATGCGTTTACTTGTTATATCTACACTTCCTGAACCAATCAACATTCCCAATATTCCGTGAACGGTGTACCGTGTGCCAATTTTCGGGTACCGTATTCCGTGTGCACTCTGCGTACCGTGTTCCTTGTGGTTTTCGATCATTTATAGACTTCGAGAAGACAAATTATATGTTAAAGGCATTAATATTCCGAGGCTTCCATTTTATATCATAAGTTATACAAGTGCGTATATTTATTGTTAAACTTGAACCGCCAAAAGTTATATGTATACCTAACTTAAAGGTCAATGTCTGAAAACTTAATTTTAAAGAGTCATTGGTTAAAAAAATAAATTACATTTTGTATGATTTTGGTATATATTACCATGTTTTTACCGGAAAAGTATTATTCCCCTCATTTCTATCTTAACTATTTTAGAAATCAATGGAATTATAAGTAAGAGTACTAGCATTCAAATTGTTCAATGATAATTTTAAACATAATTTTAAACATGTTGTATTTGCAAATACACATATCTGCATTAGACACGAGTTGTCCCAACTCACATGGTCTTCTTCATACATGGAATATAACACAATATATCGTTGAACAAATAGCGACTAGTGTAGTGTACAGTAAGTGATAATTTAATCGTTTACATGAGTAGGTCCGAATCACTAAAGGAAAAAATATTCACAATTTGGTGTAAAACGTTATTTTTTTTAAATAAGAAATATGCCAAAAGTATTTAGATCAGCCTTAAAAGAATCGACCTGAGTGGTGACTAAAATATTGTATTGTTCTCAAGTTGTCAGCATTGCTGCTGTTATCATGTACTGCGCTACCAAAAAAATCATAGGTATTCGATCTTCACCAGTATCCGGAATATTGTCTATGTATAATATGCGTTGTTCT
Organism: Perna viridis; assembly: GCA_037379345.1. NCBI lineage: Eukaryota > Metazoa > Mollusca > Bivalvia > Mytilida > Mytilidae > Perna > Perna viridis. The sequence goes on from CM074518.1 coordinate 36,444,191, forward strand.
ACATACAAAGGACATTCTAGAAAGAAATTAATACTATCTGCAATTGGCCAGCCGTAGGTGAATTTCTGGTCAAGCAACAACCACACTCTGAACAGATCAGCTTTGAGTATATTACTCATGTGACGGAGTCTTGTATGCAAAACAGTAAGCTTTCGATTTCCATCATAATAATATGAGGTTTGTTTGAACACGGGATTCTGCTTTCTCAGTAATTGTATAGAATTATATAAGATTGGTACCTCTTTGAATCGTAGGTCCAAACTATTCCTCAATCGTAAAGCAGACGAAAAGAATGACTTCAGAAATGCGGGTTTTAGGATAAACATAGTTAGCCTAATTTGTCAAATTGTATCAATTTGTTGTGCCCACAATAGGTGTTTAACAGTCATTTAGATATATATATGCCGGTATCTTACTATTATGTACTGTATTGAATAGGCAAAGTTTACAATGATAATCCGGTTTTGTATCATACAATAAATTTATTCTTTTAATCGGTGTCAGAAGATTCCGCTCTCATGATCCGTTTTCACTTGCTAAAATTTTAGTTCTAAACAAATACAAATAAAAAAACAAAAAACAAAAAACAAAACAAAACAAAACAAAACAACGCAGACTTTCTGTATCGCGCTAGACTTCTTCCAATTAGTCTTCTTGCCCAGCATTGGCCAATGCTTAAGTATTTTTCATACTATCTATGTCGCTTTTGAGCCGAGATGTCATACAAAAGTAATAACAAATAAACTCTAAAGTCGCATTGTCAAACGGAAATAACGATTTACGTGTACTAGCGATTGGTTGGTCTTAGTGATACAAGTTTTGGGGGTATATATATATCACTGTGTTTGTCTGTCTCGCCGTTGCTCTCTCCACTTGTCTGTACCCGAACCTATATTCCTATTAGACCACTCGCACTCGGAGTTTCCGATGAAACTTAATAGAAAGGATGGTATCATATGTTAATACGCATAAACATGTATAATTACTGCACAGGACTCTTTAGGGAGATAATCAAATGTTTTGGGTTTTCATGGTAAAATTTTGTAAGCATATTTCATTCTTACCAAATCAAGAGGTTTTGATAAAACTAAATAGGAAGATTGGGCATCATAAGAAGATATGCATGATGGATTTGAATTACTGTCGAGAGAATCCAAGTGGAGGTAATTCATTATTAAATTCAGCAAAGTATCATGGTATGAATAATATAAATAATAAGGAAATGGCAGAAATAGATAAATTATATAAAGATAATTAAAGTCACCATGAATTGTATAATACAAACTAGATGTTTAAACTTTGAAGGTCAACGAGTATTTGAATAATCAAATATCACTTGATAGGACTGAATATGGATTTCACAATTCGTCCCCGAGTACTCGGGGTATTATTCATATATTTCTGATCCACAAAATTGGCAAAATAAGACGACGACACAGTTAATGATTTTTCAACACTGTATACTTCTATTCCCCATACTCAGTTAAAATCCCGACTTAAAAACATTATACATTGTTGTTTTTTTTTTACACCTAGATACAAATATATAGTTCTTGGTAGAGATTCCTCAAATTTTGTAAGAAAAAAATTCCCAATCATCTTCCAAATATACAGAGGAAGATGTCTACAAAATGCTTGAATTTTTAATCATATTTGTTCAGTGTGATGGACGTGTTTTTCAACAAACGGTCGGCATTCCAATGGGAACAAATTGTGCTCCTTTACTTGCTGACATATTCTTTCACTCTTATGAGGCTGTATAGCTGATCTGATCAAAAAGAAAGAATATGGTTTGGCTAGATCCTTTAATCTCAGTTTCCGCTATATAGATGACGTATTATCTTTAAACAATCCTAATTTCGGGGATTTGATACATCGCATCAACCCAAAATAACTTGAGATAAAGGATACTACAGACACTGTGAAGTCAGCCTCATATCTTGACCTACACTTAGAAATCGAAGGTGAAGGAAAACTATTGACCAAACTTTAAGTCAAACGTGATGACTTTTTATTCAGAATTAGTAACTTTCCTTTCATCTATGCCAACATCCCTTCGGCACCTGCGTATGGAATGTTCATATCACAACTTATACGTTATGCTAGAGCTTGCCGAAACTACGCAGAATTTTTTAGTATCACGCTAGAACTCTAACAAATAGGCTTCTGGAACAGGATTATGTTGCTACAAGATTGAAGTCATCACTACAGACGTTTTATGGTCGTCATCATGAACTCGTGGATCTATATGGTGTATCCATCAGCACCATGAAAACTGATTTATTCAACGGGTCATAGTTTTCCTTTCCTCGTTTGTCTACCCCGGACTTGACTTCATATGAGCCTTTCGGCGGGTGTTTCTAGAAAAGGACGCTTACCCTCCGGTGCACCTGGTCCATTTTCCCAGTTTTTAGATGAGTCCGAGTTGCTCATTTGCTTTTGTTACTTTGTAGGTATGATTTTAGTCACTTTATGTTCTTTGTTGTATATGTCTGTTTTCCATGTCTGGTCTTTGTCCCTGGATTACATTCTTTTGATTACCGCTATAACCTTGGTTCCCTTGATTACTCTTTTATAAACTATAATTTTTATTTCATAAAAAAAACCGCACATACAACATAAAAAAACAATTAATCTATCACACGAACACTATATGTCAACAAAGATCTGTATAATAATGATACAACATTATCATTTTATACGGTACCATGTTTATCGCTTATGTGATTTAAGTAGTTCAACTAGGTATTGTGATTTTGCGGATCGTAATAAATGCCACATGGCGGGTCAGTTGCACGGAATATTGTATATTGTCTGAATAGCGTAAATTCTCGTATACAATTTTCTCTGGTATAAAGGTGAACGTCACATACAGGTAGCTAGTGTTTTTATCTGGTCCTGTGTGTACCCAGGATACCTGAGCGGTGTTAAGATGCACCGAACAGCAATTCAGATTCTTTTTAAAAATAACATGAAATTTTTCAATTAAACTATTTTTATTTGACATTCTTTTCAAATTCTTCCATCCAAACTTTGATGTTTTCCAGGTCATAGTATCACTTTGAAAGTTCTATAACCCGAATAATTAAGTAACAGTCTCCATAATAATTATGCAACAGGCAATTCATGCATAAAAGAGATACAGTGGTTTTATCTTTGAATTCTTGAATTAGGACTGTCAGTGCTAAATTGTTAAATATATGTTATCGACACGGTTTGAGATTCATCTGAGACTGGTTGAGACTTCTTTAAGACTATTCAAGACTGGTAAAACTGTTCAAGACTATTCGAGACAGGTTGAGACTTGAGAAAACTTGGTCGAGACATAGTCAAGAATTTTTGAGACTTGATTGGACATAGTGAGACTCAGTCAAGACAATCCAAGTATTTTTCAGACAAATTTAGAAAAGTTAAGACAGAGTTAGCACAAGTTAGAACACAATGTACCCTATTCAGACTTATATAACTTAGTAGTGTAATGATGCAACACTGTCTATTTAAAAAATATATTGAACCGGTCCGAAAAGCCATGACAAGTCATGATGAATTAGTAATCCTTTAATGGACTGACAAAAAATTAATACACAGTATGTTGTAATATAATCCAGGCATGCGTATCAACAATGTAATCAACTGGTTAAAAATGAAATAGGAAAATAAAAGTGTGACTATGATTAATCTAGATTGTTATTATAAAGCACTAAAAATTATTAGTATTTTTTTTTTTATTTTATCATGCCATAATGCACGTCCTATTTTCTATCACATAAATTTGGTTTTTCCTGGTTTAGAATCATTCCCGTTAAATTTCCACGAATAGATTATGAAAATATAATTGTATAAGTGGCACTCAAATGAACTGTTATATCGGAAAAGATGTATAAGTGGTCTTATTGATAGAGTTCCGGGTCTTTGAAATCTTATTTTGCGATATTTTATTGGAACAATACTGTCGATGATCCTTTTCAAACATATCTAAGAAAGAACAATTTTACAAAAGCTTACTTATACAATAATATTTATTTTAGTACAAAAAAATTGGCAACACATCTGTATGTAGATCTCAGCATTAATCAGGTGTTTTCTGCTTTTTCAACGTTAAGACGCTGACAAATACTTTTGTTGTTAAAAATTGAATCATATCATTCAAATGTGAGGATAGTATATGCTCAGACCAGGAAGCAATCTTTCGGTTCTTTACTTAACTTTTTTTTGAATTTGCTTAACTTTTTTAAAGCAGGCATAGATATCTGAATTATTTATTAGTACAAAATATTCCAAATGATAATAACCATGATGAAATAGGTCAACATAGTATTGGTTTTGGCTTCTGAATATGTGACGTTTGTAATTTTGTATTTCTTTTTTATTCCGTTATATGGTAAGCTTAATCCAGAAACAAAGAATTTATGATATTTGTAACTTTACTAATAAAAACACAGTATCATGTAATATTAAGAAAATAGATAACCAATATAACTTTATTTTCGAAAGTGTACTACTCAGAGGTAAATAACAAATCCCTACAGAGTAAACCGTTGTTGTTCCGAAATGAGTTTACCTATACAACTGAAGGCTTGCGTATTTTTCCCATGAGAATTTGAAGAAAAAATAGATTAAATAAGTAACCATCATAACAATTTTCTAGATAATTTTCGCTATACAAAACATATAAATATTTGCAAGGGAAAGCAAACTCTAATCTTGTTAATTAATATTTCAATTCAAAAGTGTATTTTTCTTTTAAGTGAAATGAATAAAGCATATTGTAACAGATTTTTTTTTACAAATATATAAACATCAAACGTGTCATGTTCTCTTAAAGGAAAAAAATATATTTCAATGCGGATTGCACACCGCCTTCTTTCCCTCCTGATAGTGATACAAAGGACCAATCGATCCGAGGACGATGTGTAAACGCGTAAACGTTTTCGAAAAAGTTCGCAAAAAGTGGATGTTTGCATATGATTTCCATTAATGGAGCATCTGATTGAAATTCAACACAATTATAAAGATCTTTTCACCGCTTAGTGCACCATTGGATGGTTGAATAAGTATCAATACATTTGAAGAACTCTTTAAAGCGGGATACAAAATTTACTTTTACAAAATGAAGTAAAAACAACCGAGCTCAAAAATCGTATTTGAATAAAAATGTTTATCAACATATTTCAAGTAGTTTCCCATATAAGATTATAAGATATCTTCTTATATAAATAAATCATGTATTTTTTTAATGTTATATAAACCTGTCTAAACCATACATTTTTTTAAATTAACTTTATATATATTGTTTTATGAATTTTGAACTTCTAATAATACTACTATACTCGGCGTCACATAAATAACATACTGTTAAAATTTGAATAAAAATATTTTCTACGACTTTATTGACACCTACCGTCGTTTAAATTGTCTTAAATGACTTGCTCATTCGTTTATTTGTTCGTTTATTTAAACAGGTTATTTGTTTAAAGGTTAGCAAAAATGTTGAAACAGCTTTCTTTTAATATTTTTTTTCAAACCAATACTTAACAAATTGATAACCTTAAAATTGAATTATAAACGTTTTCGAATTTCGTATCATCTGTGAAGATATTACGTTTTCATTTTCTTTCAGTAATTGAAGGCAACACTAATGTCTCAATTACTCCTGTTTTTAAATCAACTGGAATATCTATGTACAAAACTATGGACGAAACAGATGCAGTTGTCACAACTAAGGCTCTGCTTCGTCATTATACTATATCTTCAACATTCTTCAAAACAACTTTTGCTCCAGGTCAAACAGAATCTAGTGAAAAAAGTGAGTTTTTTTTCTACCAAAAGGTATGCTTAAAATGATGTCGATGTAAAAACCGGACACCTCATGATATAGGTGACACAGAGAAAAAAATATCTCAACATTAATTTTTGCTAAAATGTAAATCATTATAAGGTGCGATAGGACAGGTTTTTTTTTACTATAAATAAATGACGGCCCTTACAAATCAACACAAAATAAACAAATTTCAGAGTGTTGATTCCCTTAGTTGTAATATTCATAGTGTTTTGAATGCAATTTACCTCATTTTTTAAAGCATTATGTTACAAACCAACATACATTTTCAAGAAAAAATCTGGATTTGTGAATTTTAATGGATAGCACATTTTGAAAACAAAACTTAGCTTTGTGTCACCCACTGCAACGGGTCTTCAGCATACTCTTTATAAGTGAAGTGTCCATTAATTTGTTTTGTATTGAATATTTCATTGTTCGCATTGAAGTTACAAGGTCGATCAACACCCCAATGAAAAAATGTTTCCATCAATAAGACAGTACATGTTGATTTATTGATAAAACTAAGCATAACTTAATACACGGGAGTAAGTAAAAGGCAGGGAGGGTACACGGTGCACCCTTCCTCCACTCATCACCTTCATGATGTTTTCAGGTCCCTTTATACCTTCTATTACTGAATCAATTTGTCGCTAAAGAATATTCTCGGATTATTTTTTTCTGTATAAGCCTTTATCTGTACCAACTTGTCAATTTTTTTTTTACTAAATTGTTTAAGTGTCTTAGCCTCCCTGTGACAGCATGTGAAAACAAAATAATTACATTTAGAACTCGTGATATATCTAAATGTTTCAGCTTTACGATGAATTGCAGAACATGCAACACTTAGGGTTTTGGAGTAAAATGAAAAAAAAATATACCCTATCCTACCGAAAAATCGCTTAGATTGACATATTTAATTTTTCCATGTCAAAAACCTTAGAGTATTTATGTTTCAGTAAAAATGGCTTGAGATGTATTTAAGTTTTAGTATTATCACAATTAATACTTCTGGGGTTCTTTTGATGACTTTTGGCGAAATTCGTACTCAGAAATTAAACAAAAAATGCAACCAATGAGATTTTCGATTTTGTGCGTAAAAAGTCAAACAATCTCGACTCTACTGATTATTGCTTAACTAAAGCATCTCACAGTTTGTATCATTCGAAAGAAAATTCACTTTACTTTTCTGTATACATAAACGACGAAAAAACTAAATTCCACGAAAGAATTGTCAAAACATCTTCAAAATATTACTCCTACCCCTTAAAAACTGGTCTCAAACAGAAATCTCATTCACAGCATACTGAGACGTAAAACTTATATTTTAGGCATTTGTAATTATGATACTGATGTACCCAACCTATCTGATCGATTCATGTTCTTATATTACCCTTTTGGGGTGACAATTACTATAAAATCGTAAAAGGGGAATTTTAAAAATTTATGAATTTCTTCTCTATTCTCTCTTCTTTTTTTCTTTTTTTCTCCAGAATACCGTAGATTAAACAAGAACGTGTGTGATGCCGTATATTAATATTGTGTCTTAGCTTCCAAATGAGCACAAGTGATAAATATTTGAACTTATCTAAGCCAAAATATGTCGGAAATTGCCACCTGTCGGTCTTCCTCCCTTCCACTTTCGCTCTCCAATCAGATTTGTTTTTAAAGAAGAGACCCTCACAGCACATGCGCAGATTAAGGTCATAAGAAGTCACATGAAAACGAATTTATCCAGGCCGATTTTTGTCTTGCAAGACAATAAATATATAGACAACTATTTCATGTATTCAATATATATATATTTTTTTAAATCAAATGAAATTATACTGGAAAGGTACAATTTAGTAGAAATAATTCAAAGTTAAGAAAGAAAAAAATTACGAAGAATGACAGCTAATGCAGCTTTAAATGGTTATAAATACAAATATGCCAATTATTAGTAGTTTATAGTAGTACTTGCTGTTTTGAAACCTTATATGAATGAAATTAATGATAGCAAACAAAATCGAATCATGTTAAAACTGTGATATTTTAAACACAAAATATACAATTTACATAATATAATGAGTGATAACCTGTTCTCTTAAATTTCCTTTTTTTAATTTTTTGTTGTCTTTGGGGTTGATTGTTGATTGTTGGGGTTTAACGTCCGAGCAACAACATTTCAGCCATATTCAGACGACATGTCTTCGGGACAATTAAAGCATATTTGCGTAGCAATTTCAGTGATACAAAAAATATCCATTTACGTTTAATTGTGCATTGTCTTCAGTTGAAAGGTAAGAAACGATATATATGTGTTTGAATATACAAAAGCTTGTTTAAAGTAGGGTCCTTGAAGAAAATATGAAATCCTGAAAATTTCCCAGTTTATAAAAAAACTAATTATTGTGACATTGAAACTGAAAAAGTATGATCCTGAAATGAGCAGGTATGTTGATACATCGATATATAAAATACAAGTATCTAACATGTCTTTTTTTACATCTATCATATGCTACAAATTAACAGGTTTGCTCATGTTAAGGTGTTCTTTTCATGGGTGGTGGCACTTTTTTTACCAAACTTCACTTGAAAAAGTTCAAATATTTTTTACTTGTGCTCATTAGACAGCTAAGACAACATATAATTGTTTTGTTTAATAAACAAAAGCATGTTCAGAGTACGGTTTTTTTTTTTTTTTTTGTTTTTTTGGGGGGTTTTTTTGGCGAAAAACTAACATTTTAGTTCATGTTGGGGTATTTTTTTATGAGTAGGTGTGGCAATATTTCACCTAACTCGCCTTAATTTCAAATAATTATCCTTTGGGCTCATTTGGAAGCTAAGATTATATTAATATACTATGCCACACAAAAGCTTGTTTAATCTACGATATTCTGAAAAAAAAAGCAAAAATTGGTGATATAGAAGAAATTCATAAATTCTGAAAATTCACCATTTGTTTTACGATTGTACAGTAATTGTAAACCCAAAAAGAAAATCCAAGCGCCTGAAAAGATCAAATAAAATGGGTACATCATTATTTAAATCATAAATGCCTAAAATGTGAGTTTTACGGTGTCGGTATGCTGTGAATGACAATTCTGTTTGATACTGAGCCTAGTTTTCTAGGGGATGGGTAATATTTTTTTAAATTTGTTTTCTTGATAATTTGTTTTTCTGTGGTTTATTTATGTCGAAAATTAAATTATGTATCGTATGATACCAAAATTGAGACCTTTTAGTTGAGCCATAAATTGCAGAGTCGAATATGCTTGATTTTTTTACAAAATTCTGAATACCAAAATCGCCAAAATTCATGAGAACAGCTCTAAAAGGATTAGTTGCGTTAATGATAAATAAGCTATTTTTTTTATTATTATTATTTACAGAAGCATAAGTACTCTAGGGTTTTGACATGGATAAATATGTCAATTTAAGGGATTTTCGGTGGGGTAGGGGAACATTTTTTCATTTTATTCTCAGTGTTTTCTTGGAACCATTGAGAAGATGAGACAATTGGCTCTATTGTGATAAATATATATATGTAAGTTTACTTGGTTTTGTACAAAAGGAGAAGTTCGAAGAATCAAAAAAAAGTAAACAAAATGGATGTTTGCCTCAATGATGTATAAGAAGTTGCCAAATATATAAAAATTCTTCAGTTTACTTTTTGACGATAACAAGATTTGCAAATGGAAGGTATGAGAGTACCTTAAAATCATATTTTGGTTGATAAATAAGGGGATGCAGGAAGGGTTATCTCAGCCTACGTACTTTAAGGTTCCATAACATTGAAATAAACAAATGATTTAAATGTTTAATTATTTGAAATTTTAAATATTACGTATGTAAGATCGACTTTCTCCATAATAAAAAATATACATATATTTTGTTTCAGAGGTTACAACGGAACCAATATCGTCGAAATATTCTGACGAATCAGACTTCAGTTCAATGTCAAATGGAAAACCAACAAGAAGTACATCGACAATAAATTTGAATGGATCGTCTATCAAATATGATCATACAATCACATTTTTATCAGACAATAGTCAATCATCTTTTACCCTAAACTCGCACTCAACTACGTCCGACAACATGGAAGTAGTTGCGAATGATATGAGTGACAATGTTGCCTCAACTCTAAGCGGTGGGTAAACAATTAGTTATCTTTCTTGACCTTAAATGTAATCATAATTACCTATTGAATTTATTATGATTTTGGAAATTCCAACGATTAAACCGGTCTAACAAAGAACAAACATCATATGATCGTGTTATTTTGATGTTTTTGTTTTTTTTGTTTTTTTGTTTTTGTTTGTTTTCCTTTCGTTTTGTTTATTTTTGTTTTTGTTGTTTACTTTTTTTCTTTCTCGTTTTGTTTTTTTTTTTTGTTTTGTTTTTGTTTTGCTTTTGTTTTGCTTTGTTTTTGTCTTTTTTAATACAAACAATACTCCACAAACTTGTAGAATGCCTATAGCCAATTCATTGTTTACTCCTTGATGCAAGCAATGAATAAACCTTATGTAAAAAAGTAATTCCCTTTATTTATCAGTTATCATTTTTGAAAATATAAAAATTAATTTCTGACACAAATTTATCAATATCGTATTGTATTGCTTTATCTCAAAAACAAGAAAAACACTAAAATTTTAAGTCTTCAGTTGCTATAGCCTGCGGTGTATTTCTTATCTTCATGGTATTATCTGTTGGGTATTACAAGGAAGGGTAAGATTTTTCTTTTTTTTTTCAAATTTGTTCATACAAGTCTTTGCTTGCAGTGATTGCAATAATTTCTTATCATCTTTAATCATAGTACCTGTGTCAACAAAAACACCAAGGATTGCCATCGATTAAACGATGTATTTTATATATATTTAACTATTATATTTTCCAGGATTTCAAAAAAAAAACTTATAAAACACACCAAACTGAGATGAAGTGCTATTTTGATCCGAATAATATGCGTGACATTCACTAAAAAGATACTTCAAGTCAAGAAAAAAAACTCAGTTTATACGTTTGCTTGTTCTGAAGCTAATTATGAATACAACTATTCAATCGACCGTTTCTCCAATCAGAACAATAAACACGATGCATCAAATGGTGAGTATAATACGTTGAATTTTACATTGCGCAATAATTATGACAATAAGGAAAGCGTGCTAATAGCACCAGTGTGTAAAATGCAGGAAAAAAAACAAGTAAAACAAGAAAATCTATTAGTGAACTTCAGTCTTCATTTTTCCCTAACCTTAAGACACCAATGTTTTGTTGAATACCTGAGTAAAAAGGTTACTCTTCTATTTTTAAGGTAACAGCCGTAAAGCACTGAACTATGCAGATTTTGTTATGACCATTGTGCGTAATGTCCAAGGTTTTTCTCTATATAGTTAGTATATCGTTCAAGAAACAAACGTGGCATGCAACATGAATTATAGTGTTAATAAACATTACTATTGCTATTGAAGCATCAAAACTAAAACCGGCTTTCTACTATGCAAATCAATTTTAATCTCGTCATTTGTAAATGCACTCCAGTTAATCTGATATATTAGGCTGCTGTTATATACTCAAGGAGCAAACGATAGCCGAAACTTAAAGTGTATCGTGAAACATGACTGAACTGTTTCCGGTCAAATATATTGTAACTTCATAGATGTTTGTTTTGCACAGTACACCAGAAAGGAACTTTAAAAGTTGACATTATCCAATGTGGCTGAATAGTTTTTGTTCCCTGGTGTATTACATATATTCCCCATGTCTAAAGCGTCAAGTTAAAATTTCACGAGAAATACATTTTTTCATAGTAAACGTTCAATCCATAAGTGTTTTTGAATGTAAAATTGCTGGAAAAAACGGCACTTTTTCTTCAATTGTCTTTTTTTCACGCAAAATTCTTATTTCATTTGTCTTTGATCGGGGTATCTAAACTTTGCTATCAGTTCACATGTTTATCAATTTGAAAAAAAATACACGCCCGAATACAAGTGCAAATTACTATAGTGATTTTTTATTTGGTCGAACGTTAGTTATTGTCCAAAGGGAAAAAGAGCATATCGGAAGGTTTCTCATTGAAGTACCCCTTTAATTGGTAGGCCCTTTGATATACTCACATAACTTACGCTGTATATGCTTGTTTTAAAAGAGACAGCGTAAAGCCGTAAATCCGTTCTAACCTCTTTTACAATGGCATGATCTTCCGTCCAAGAACTGGATTCCTGAACTCCACAAGAATCCACACAAACAACGCTATATACAAAATGTAACTGAATCTGCAAAATTTACTACTGCACATCTCTTTTGAAAATATTGATTGTCACAGCCTTCAAAGAGGGTTTTAGTCCTACCACTATACCTGGTTCTTCTGTTGTGGTATCAAACACTGTGGATCCTGAACAAAATTGAAAGATTTCGAAACCTTTATGCCAGATTTATCAGTTTAAAGTATAAAGCAATCTCCAGGATACATACTGATGCCTTATGTTCGTTTGATATGCAAAGGCACATATGATATGTTTTAAAGGTAAGTCGTACACCAAGAGTCACTTTAAAAAAAGATGTAGAAATCAAAGTAAAGTTTTGAAGTTAGTTAACCCTAAGGGATATATACTGACAAAAAATAATAATCCTACCACAAGCGTAAAAAAAACGAAAAAAAAACAAACAACAAGACAGTGTTGCAGAAAAATGAAAATAAAATGTTGTGTAATTAAACAACGACCAATGAATGTTATAAGTAAATATGTATATAAACGCAAAAGGGAATAATCTTTGAACTTGTAAAATCTGTAGAGCGTCATCCAAAACGATATAAAACAAGATTAAACAAGTTTTATCTTTAAGAAGATGGCCGACGCAGTTAGGTTTTGTTCTTTTTATTAATAACTTTCTACATTAACACATGACCATTTTTTTTAACGCCACTAAGTTATCAGTATTTGGCCAATCGGGAAATAAAATTGCGATCAAGTGACTTGAGTTTCCGTAGAAGAGCTTCTTTAAGGTCAAGGTGTAAAAAGCAAAACTATACCGACTGCGTCGGAAAAAAACAATGTATTTGGACACATATACACGCACCAGATGATACCAAATATATCTGACTACATATGGTTCAAGATCGAATAACAAATAAGTAAATGTTGTTCCCAATCAGAACAATTTGATCCTTTAATTACGGGTTAAATCACACTGCTTCCATATTCAAAAAATAAATGTTTCTTGTGAAGTACTATGTCTACACCGATCCCCTTTTGCACTTTTTTAGTTGTTACGATTCATACAGGTTCCAAATGTATTGTAATTAAATAGGTTTTTCAAATAACCTGTGTTCTAAGGAAATAAAAAAAACTAAAAAGAATGCACTGTAGATTTCAAAATTAAGGAAGTTAGCTCTGTAAATAACACTCGAATAAAATAGAATCTATTGGATTTTCGAAGTTTACTATCTCCTACGAGCAGACAGATTGGAATGAACAATTACACATTTCATAATATAGACCCGTGAAACAACTAATTTTTAGATATAAAAACATGTAGTGTTTTTTTTTTTTTTTTCGGGTATACAAGATTTTTCAGATTTTGCATGATTCTTACAAAGACAGATACTTAAAATAAAAGAACTTTATATAATGTCTGGGTTAGCGACGTTGTCAGAATTTTAGCGTTCGGTTCAGACAGGTTGCACTATATTTGTAATTTTATATGTTACTATTTACTTTGTTGACCCAATTCATTTTATACTATCCAATTGTCATTGTTATTTTCAATGATTGAAAAGATTCAGGTAGTTTGTGATTCACCTGTGTTTTTGTTAAGGGTTATTTGTATTCAACAAATTAAAAAAGCTTAAAAGACTCTAGGTATTAATATACTGTTGACTCGGAGAAATTGGAAGGGAGATAAGTGTTGACTAGCCATATAGAGAATTAAAGTAGTATCAAATTGAAAACTCTAATTTTTTTTTTTTTCTTTTTTTTTTTTTGTACTTGATAAACCTTGCTGCTGGATTTTTCTATAACTTTGATATTTGGTTTCTAATGATTGTAATGCGAGTTACTCAGTGATACTCATGTAGAGCACATCTTAATTTGACAAAAAAAAAACTAAAAGGTGCTGTATACTAATATTTGGCAACTAGTGGGTCGAAGTCTCTGCCGGAGGACCAAATGTCCCTCAAGATAATCAGCCAGTCTTATCTTACCTGATTTGTATCATGGATCATTTACTGAAATTTAGAATAGAATCTAAAAGCGCTAAAACAAGGTGGTTTTTACTTGCATTCCACTTGGCATACTTCTTGGTCTTACATTTTGTCTTCTTTTTTTTCCATTTTTGTTTTTGGTTTTAAATACTAATTTACTCCTGATACTTTTGATTAAGGCGTATTAGAAAGATTGTCCTTTGTATGTGGATGTAATACTGCTTACTTATTACAACTTGAAACACGTGCACAGCATATGATTCTTTTTGTGTCTAAGATACAAGAAAGTTTGGCAGGTATAAAAATCTCCGGAAATATATTATGTTTAAATTTGACCATAAATCCTTCCTTAAATGTATATGGAACTGTACTAAATGGGTGAACAAATCAGATGTTTACTACTTACCTGTCATGTTCCTTAGGATAAGAACAATGAATAAGATTATAAACCAGATTAATCAGGAAAAGACGATATACCGAAATTTGTTACATGTTGCACAATCTACTACAGATAGTAATTTATACTACTAATCTCAATATTGTATCTATAAAAAGAGAGTTTCTTTATGCAATATACTTCCGTGTTGTTAAGATACCGTCAAAACTACTTATCAGAAAGATCAATATTTATTAACCGTATAGGCTCGTGTAAGGGTTTGAATGGTTGTATTTTAAGATGAAAACCTAACAATATAACAGCACACTTAAGTAAGAAATAAAGTTCGCATTAAAATGCATTAAAATGTGCTGATTTCAGTGATAACGCTTCTATATAAAATGGCTATGTGTCTTTTTGTGTATCTTATATACATATTTAATAAAAGGTCGTCCTATTTCAACAACGATGAATACTTATTATATAACAATGGTTTCTCAAACAAACATTATTTCAGCCAGCCCGTACGTGGAAAATTGTCCAACTTTGTTTTTCTCTCTCTCTCTCTCTTTCTCAGTTTCTTTAAAGTGATTTGAAGTAGGATTTTAAATTTAAATATATAAAACTATCCAAATATGAAAATCAGCAACCTACGATGCATCTAAATATTTAGTATTTTGATTGATTTTAACTTTAATCAGTCTTCATATCAATTGTTTTTTTATTACGTTTACGGTACTTAAGATGTTATATGTCGTTGTCAAATTTAAGAATATACTTGTATACTATAGAGCTAATACCAAACGATAAGAAAAATTGCAACTTCAACGATCGTCAATTTTCATTCGATTGTAATTAAATAAATATTAATTGTGTATGATGTTTGTTTATAATGTTTTGAAATTTCTGTCAGATTTTTCGACTCTTCTAGTTTTATCCATTTCATACATTGATATGTTTGGTATGTTTTTTCACAATTCCATTAAAAACACCTTAAAATGCTATTTGGGATTAGTTTATGAAATCCTCGTTATTTCTTCAATGTTTTTAATAGATAAAAACTACTAAGACAAATCCCATTGAAAAAGTTTGATTACAATTACGAAATATACTTAGCCGTAACTGTATATTATGTAATGGGTGCAATTATTTCATGTACACCTAATAAAACTATGGTCTACATGCACTGGACAAAATGACGACTAACCATTCATTTTCTAGCCGGTTGTTTGCATAGTTAAAGTAAAGATATTATAGAATCAGTCAGTAAGTTCTTCCTTATTGTAAATGATAACGAGCTTTTTGTATTATTCTAAAATAAAAATGTTGATAAAACTGTGCAAACACTTCATAATCAGAAATAAAAGTTATTTTATAAAGGTTAATCTTAGTCAATGCAATCAGATAAGGCATTACGTCAATAAGTATCATGAACAAAATTTCAACTTTTCTGTCATACCAAACAAACAATCATAAGTTTTACTCATTTTTTTATTTTTTATTTTTTATTTATTTTTTTGGTTTGTCTGTTTTGTTTTGGTTTTTTTTTGTTTTGTTTTCTTTTTTGTATGATAGCCACCTGATCATGCATAAGCCGATATGTCTGTTATTTATTACAATTTTTCGTTGCATAAATCAAATAGAACGACAAACCATGCATGCAAATCCACAAACCGATATTTAAATATACTTGTACTGAAGAAAATCTTCTTTACATGTATTCGAAATATCAGTGTTTGATTTTGGCATCACGGAAAACGTTTTGCTACTGTTAAATTCAGTTATATAAGTTTTTGATATAGCTCTTAACTCACAACATGCTGCTAAATTGTACCATTGCACCAGGTCCATGCTCCCAGTTTTTAGTGGAGTCCGAGTTGCGCATTTGCTTTTGTGACCTTGTATGTATGATTTTAGTTACTCTATGTTCTTTGTTGTGTTTGTCTGTTTTCCATGTCTGGTCTTTGTCCCTGGAATATATTATTTTAATTACCGCTATAACCTTTGTTCCCTTGATTACTCTTGCATGGCATTTCAGTGAAATCGAAATTATGTTACCACAATGATGTGGAAAATTTTGTCTTTTAACCCCTTGTTCTGATGCTACGGAAAGGTGTAATTTCTCTTTCAAAAAGGTGAGATACGTCATATCATTTGTTTTACTACTTCCTGATTCTTACAAAGACTGACCCTGCAGTAAAAAAAACCAAGATTTACAGATTAATTTGGTAGTAATGTACGGCATTCCCATTCCCTTGTGAATAGTACATTATTCAGTTATACATTTATAAAGGTATACTTGTACATGGAGAAGTTCTACTGTATACTTATGAATTGTCATCGGCAGATGTTTATATGGCCTGTAAATGATATAGAATGAGCTTGAACATATTTGTCTACGACGAGTATGTTCTTCTCATACACTGAACCTATCTATGTTGAAGAATATATATATACTTCTTTTAAAAACACAATAAACATATACATGAATTCTTTGAATTAACTTTGGAGTTTTCTTTTTCCAATTAGTCTGATTCATTATTTTAATTAATTGTTGTACATAAAAGTTATTGTTTAGATGCATATGATATATACTGAATATTACATGTAAAAATCTGTATCATATGCGATATCAACCCGAGACCCAAGTGCAACCGGCCCGTGTAATGATATAAGTCGAGAGTTGATACTTCATGTGATACATATTTTGACATATCATATTACATATATCATATGTTTTAACTTTAATTCAAGTATGGACCGTAAAGGCGTGCAATAAAGGTCTAGGGTGTGATATAGGGTATGCGATATATGATAAACGATACAGGGTTTAAACAAACACGTATAATGTATATATAAAAAGGTTTATTTTTATCTAAATATATGATATACAAATATATTTAAACTGATTAACTATATTATATTTAGTATGATTGATATTGTTTATAACAAAAGAAAGAATCAATAGACAGGAACAGGATAGAAACGACAATTCGGAACAGCTGATACTGTTTGACATTATGAGATTGTAACATAGTTCTAGAATTTAGTTATATTAATATTTTTAGATTTTGATTTGGTGTATTTTATCTTACAATGAGATATGTACCTGATTCATCGCTGACCAAAACAAACCTGATTCATCAATCAATCAAGACACCTTAAAGGACATGAAAACAATTAGAATAAAATTTCAAATATTAAGTAATACATGTAGCAGGTAGAGATGGGCATGCATAAAAAGAATGGTAATAGTTTACTAGCGACATGATGTGATGTTAGAGAGACTTAGGGGTGATTTATAACACATACAAGCAGTATTCAACCTGTTGTCTAGCATAACGGGGTAACGTTCGTGTATGGGGTAAGCTTCTCATTCTATTGTACAAGGGGGGATGAGGAATGAGAATGGGGAATGGGGATGCTGTGTGGGGTATGGGGACTTTCAATAGAAAGAATGGGGAAAATATTTTTAAACAATTAATTGATACGAACATATGTATTGAATTTAGTTAAAATAAAAGTTTAAATGTTGAAGAATTTGAAAATGTAAATTTCAATTTGATAATATGAGTATTCAATAATAAATATACAGTGGGGATTCAATGAGGATGGGACTTTTTCAATGGGGAATGGGGCATGGGGGTTGTCAATGATATATGTCGGAAGTTTATACCATTCAAGAGCTGTACATTGTCCATGCTCCTATTTTTTTTCAGTGGAGTCCGGGTTGTTCGTTTACTTTTGTGTCTTTGTAGGTGTTTTTCTTTTTTTGTTTTGTGTTCATGTTCTTGTTGTGTATGTCCATTTCCCTGTCTACTCTTATCCATGGTATATACCCTTCATATTCCCGTTCGAATCTTGAATTCATTGATTACTCTATAACTGACCGTAAAATAAGTACTATTTTTTTCCCGGAGAAGTCTACTTTATTGCAGTGAGTCACTATTTGCTAAAAAAAACAATGCACGTTATTATCGTTCATTCTTATATACAAAGTAGAACCCACTCTTACGTTATTTATTGCATGCCCGTTTATTCTTGTGCTATGGTACCAATCATGTAAGTAGAACTTATGTGTATAGTATAATTTCTTATTAAAGTGCATGAATCTTAACTTGTACCCATATATCAAACTATAAATAATCATGGAACTGAAAGAACAGAAAAGCGAAAACAATATAGATACTTAAAACTTAAAAGTATAAAGAAACAATTCAAGATGCTGTATAAAAAGGGGCCAAGGCATGATTATAAATTTTACTGAAATAGGACGTATGTCACGCGTTTAACGAGCGGCCTTTAAACTTCATGTAATCAATAGTTTTTATCTACTATCACTTGCACCAACAATTTAAAAACCGGATCGCGGAAGTAAAAAGCCCATATGATATATCAGAATGCGTGCCATAGTTGTATGGATTTTTGTAGTATTTGCATTTTTTCTATCTCAAACATTCAGTCAGTATACATGGGGACGAAAACATCGATTGAACAGTGGCGGGTAAGATATAAGAAAAACAATGTACTCCTATTCACATTTTACTTGGATATAATGCGTGATTTCTTCCAGTCACTGGTTTACCGTTCAAATGTGTTCTGATCACTGTATGCAATATGATACCATGTATGGTCTTAATACGTTTTCTCAAAAGAGAGTTTTAAGTAAACGCGAATGTCTTTAAACCCGTTCTGTCTTTAATTTTACTTATCTTATGATTTGATATAATTTCGAAATGTCAAAGTAAAGCGGTCGCTACATTACAATTGTTTTGGTACATGTTACGGTATTAGGTACGTAAATAACTAATCCGACATTTTTTTCTTAAACTTCACATTTGTATGGAATAGGATAAAATACAAATACAGATCGGGAAATAATTAATAGGTAGCCGATGTACTTTACGGGATACGGCTTTATATATGAAATATGAGATATGAAAATGGTAACCGGATTACCTGTACCTATAGATACCGTCAGACATGTTTCAAAGATCAGAAAAAAGGTCAAAAATATATAACGTCAGTCGACTGTCAATACCTTGTCTTTGCTGCAGAAGTCAGTAAATCGTAAATGTGATTTGAGATTCTGAAATTTGTACAGGCAATTTGAAATTACCTTAAAGTTATCAATATATTGTTATATAAATCAGGCTACGATCAAACCAACTTGTAATTTTGGTCCCAGCATTTTATATTAAACTACTTGATTGTATAGACGTTTTCAATTATGTATTACATCATTGCATCAAATCGTCAAGATTTGAAAGAATTTACAATAAAATGAATCTACTGACACCGTGTTATGAAATTAAAAGCGTGTCAACATGCTTGCCACTGTATCTCCCCAAATTCCGGGCGAGAATTAAGATTTCTTGTCAATATTATGAATTGGATTTTCAAAGTTTAACAACTGTCAAAAACAAAACCACACACGGTTAACATATGCATAATCTATAAGCTGATATTCGAATGTATCGTAATGGGTGTTTCAAGGATTTCAGTGATCATGTAATATCTTTTTAAAACAAATCCCAGTAATGACGACAAACTGTTTACGAGTCAAGATTTATACATTGAACGAAATCAAAGAATCAAAGCACGAGATTAATTTTATCTCTAACATTTTACGACTTATACTGGGTCCATATATTAAACCCAATACATAGTTTCATACAGGTCTTTGTGACTTTTTGCTATGAGCATGTGTAAGACAAATTGATAAAGAGTTTATTTTTACGTAGCACTGGACAACTGTTTTTTTGAAAGAAATTACATACATTATTGACATTAGCAAATGTATGTATGTTAAAACTTAAATCCGTTAGGATTTTATACTTTCAGTATCCAGCACATGTTCGTTTATAAAAAAGCTAAATATAGATATTTTTACTGGTGCCTTTCTATGTGTTACAAACGTGAAAGAGAGCACTCTAATTACACGTAAACATTAACTAATTGAACTAAATTTTGGCATTGCAAGTTATCTTTTTTTTATTATACAAATTGACTATATTAAATGATTCAAATAGAAAGCTTTGTTCCATTACAGATAGAACAAACTGCGATATTGTATTTTGTTTGTAATTAGTTATTAAGGTTCCTTGCAATTCTGTGTGAATGATGACATTTCTGGTTTTCTCTGGTTAGATGTACCAAAACTTTTTTTTTTTTCTGCAAATTTGTTTGGTGTAACATTTATAAGCAGAACATCAAAAAACACTTCAGACAAAATGGTGAAATGTTGAACGAAATTAACCAATACACAGTTACTTTTCGTTGTTGACGTCAAGTGACCTTTTTGGGGGTAAGGGAGATAATCTTTATAAAATGAAACGTTATTTACCCCTTCTCCGTTCAAGGTACCGATTTACGCACCTCGAGCTCTCACCTTAAGACAATGTTGTAATCAACGAAAAATATGTTTTCATAAATTTAATTAGATAGTGTTTGAAATCAAAACGTAGATCGACACCAAGTGAAATAATTGTTAACCCCTAAATATATTTGTTTCGAAATGCTCTCAGTCTCCTCGTCAGTAAGTTTTTATAGGACGGATATGTATACAACTAGGGTTCTGATATTATTATTTTATCAACTAATTTTAACAACATATTTCAAACTTAAAAAGTTTTTATGATCAAACACAAATTAAATGGATGGTTCACTTTTGACTTCCATGTACTTTCCTCCTTCTCATGATACTATTGAAGTTTCCAATAGCATTTGTAATTGAAAAAAAAAAAAATTTTTCGTTTTAATACGGATAAGAAAATATTTCCAAACCAGCTCGTTCTGTATTTTATAAGTAGGGGAGGAAAGCAAAAACGTACTGTGAATTCACTTGAAAATGGTTTATTTCTATTTCAGTTTGCACGTCTGCAAAGAATATTGTTATAATTACCGTGGTGGAAAGTGCAAATTCAACCATCACTGCGAGAAACGTACAACGTCATGGTGGTGGTGGAACAGCTGCTCAGAGTAAAACGCATTTAAATGAGATTACCTTTAGCTTCTTTTTTTTATTACACACATAACGCGACATAGGCATGAGCCGTTTAATTTTGCAAATATTTATATAAATTGTGAAGTAACTTACTTATCTGGGTGGATAGTTTTAAGTATTTCGTTTGCTTTCGTCCGTGATGTCTGTTTCTATTTTTCATTTTGCATTGCTAATCGGTGCTGAAAAAAGCATAAGGGCCGTAAGCTTTGCCATTCCTTTCTTCGTTTAATGATATTTTTATGATACTTATTATTTTTTTTTTCATTTAAGTCCCTTTGTATCTCTCTAAAGTGGCCTGGTTTTGCTTATTTGTTTTTATCAATTTCTTTGAAAGAAAATTGTTGTTTTTTTTATTATTTGTCTGTTTGTTTATGCTTATTGCTTTTGTGTTCTTTTTCCATTGTATTATTATTCCAAGTATTATTAGTACTATTGAAGTATGTGTGGAATGAGCTCCAATGCATTAAACTATTGTAATGTTTCAGTTATAACAGGAACAGAGCTTACAAACTGAGTTGTTGTCCCGGATATTCTTCAAACAATTATAGATCAAGGGAATGTCCTTATCGTATGTACCTTAGAATATCCTAACAATGTATCAATTTTATAACATCTTACTATTAGCTAAAATTTAGATTGGAAACATCAAAATTGACCAATTCAAAAGGAGATTTAACTATAAAAGTGCATATGTTTCGTACATATTTGTGACAATTATCCCCTCTTCTCTTGTACTGTAGAGATATCTTTTTTATTATTTCAGAAAGAGAATACTGGTATGATGGAAAAGATATTATCAAAATGGTTTAATGTAAAATGTGCTTCAAATGTTTTACCCAAAAGAAGAAATGTTTATTTGTTTTTCATAGGAATTTAAAAGAAAAACATTCAATGTTAAATAGATGGAACTAGACTTTTGTTTGAACTTTCTATAACAACTGGAATTGTACCATTATTTCTCAGTATTTACCAGTATTTTTGCCGATATTCATCAGCAAAAAAAGTATCAAACAAGACATCGAAAGCTTTTGAATTTTGAAATTTTTTGTTTCATTTGTGTAATCAACTAGCCAAAGAAGATACGGTGATTGTTACTTTAACTCCGACAAACCAACTATATCGATACGGTCGTTTTAGAAGTCATCTGGTAAAAAATAGTTCATTTTGTAAAATTAAATTTTATAGGCGTCTCAAGGGTTAAACAAACTACTTAAGTGTAATATGTACAATGTCGATGACGGCTATACTGTGATTGAAGACTAAGAACTAGGAAGTTACTTGACAAAACTGTTATCGCTTTTTTGTATCAAAGAAGCTACTTAATCTTAGTTACTTTAAATTATTTGATCGTAGTGACCTGATAACACCGTTTCAAAAGTAACTCATATAATTGACATATAAAAACCAAAACAAACAAATGCGATAAAAACTTTACATTTTACGCATAGTCTTTTATATTGTATATCGTAATAATAAAAGGAATGAAAGAACCGGTCTACATACCTTTAAGCAGTCAACGCTTTCAGTTTTATTAAATCACTCTTCAGGTAAAAGGTTGTGTTTCTTGAATAGCTACATACAATATATATATATTTATATATATAAGTCTCAATTTTCTATTGGAGAATATAAAAAAAAACTCATATAATACACGTTTATTTTATTTTACTAGTACATGTACCATGGGAACAAACGTCATAACATTTTGCCACTATACGAAGGCCATTTGAGCTTGACGTTCTTTATCGTTTTCATTTTTTGAAACTCTTCTCCTCTGACAGTACATGATCAATTAGAATCAATACTATACTTGGTATGAATGTTCCCATGGTACTAGTAAAATAATGGGTCAAAACTGAAACGTAGAAAGTATATATATATATATATACAACGTCTCAGAATGTGACGACTCTATTTGCTACACTGCTCCATCGGATCAAATTGATACAGGGAAGATATATAAACGTATAGAAAGGTCTGAAAAATTCCCAACGATGTTAGAACTGTAAAATTTGCGATACAAATTTTTGGTCGTTCCCTCCGCGGGACTCGAACTCGTACCGCTGTGACATCTATGGCAACATCGCCTGCACTAAAGCCAGCGCCATAGACCACTCGGCCAGCTAAGCTATACATAAATATAGCTTTCGCTGGCCGGGTCATTACTCCTTGTAGGATTAATCTAGGGCTGTAACTGAGTACACGATGTATGATGGCACGGGACAGTTCATTTAGATGTTAATATGTAGGATAGAGGATCAAATTAATGATGCATGTCACAACAAATCAATATTATACGACGTCTCAGAATGTGACGACTCGCTACACTGATCCATCGGATCAGATTAATACAGGGAAGATATATAGACGTATAGAAAGATCAGAAAAATTCCCAACGATGTTAGAACTGTCGAATTTGCGATGCACATTTTTGGTCCGTCCCTCCACGGGACTCGAACTCGTACCGCTATGACATCTAGGGCAACATCGCCTGCACAAAGTCCACTCGGTCAGCTAGGCTATACAAAAATATAGCTTTCCCTCGCCGGTTCATTCCTTCTCGTAGGATTAATCTAAGGCTGTAACTAACTTGCACGATATATGGTAGTACAAGACAGTTCATAGAGGTGTATAGGGGTGTTATTATGTAGGATAAAAGATCAAATTAATGCTGCATATCACAACAAATCATTATTATACAAACGTCGCAAAATGTGATGACCCTATTCGCTACACTGCTCCATCTAAACAAATAGATACAGGGAAGATGACGTAAGCATAGAAGGGATGATATATATATATAGATATAAATATTGCAACAGCAGACTACGATAACTTTGATCATTTCTACACATCATTCTATCGATATTTTTCTCATATTATTTCATTTTTCTTCTTTTCCATAATATGAAACTTTTTTTTTCTTAGGAAAGATAGTAGTTTAATCTGAATATGTATCTATATGTATTTCAGCCATTTGTGGAGGTCGAATAAACCTTAACGGTGCCTGTAACATAGCCTATTCGTACGATCGAATTATTTACCGCCCGGACAAACATGGCCATCGTGAGGAAAATAACAGCGGAGGGCGATGTGTTTCACCTAATGTCTGCGTTGGTTGTAATGATGGGTTTTATTCTGATGGACCGTATTGCAGAAGTAAGACTTATTGCTGTGTTTAAACCTTTCCTGTCTTTTCGTTCACTGCAATAATATAACTATCCATCTAAGAACTATGCAGTGTTTTATGGATGGAAAGATCACATATGCTATAAGAGATTTAAATTCTAAGGCCGTTCAAATTTAATATTAAACTTAACCATTGTTCTAATAATAAGATAAAAAGATAAATACATGTATTCAATTATCTTTCGAAGTAACACCACTCTTAGTTTAGCTTTTCATTCCTATCTGATATTTATTTCAAATACATCATATGCCATTTCAATATACTCATTCAATAGAATCATTAAAGCTCAGCTGCGTCAATTCGAGTTATACTTTCATGTAATTTCAATACCAGGGAAATACCGTTTATGTTTTGTTTTTCAAAACTTTTTTTTCTCTGACTGTACTTGACCAATTAGAATCAAATTGGTATGAATATTTCTTTGTGTATCCTGCATAGAAATGATGTGGGGATATTTGATGCGACGAAAACCATGGCCGCCGTTACTAAACATACGGGTAAGACTTTCGTTTTTCGCATATATCTCGAACACCGTTAGGTTTATCCAAATTTTGTAATCAAGGTAAAAATTTTCAGCATGATGAGGTGTATCTGTAGTCCAATTTCATTTAATTTTGTAAGCCATGTTGGAGTTATTGCTCAGCAGGATAGTTAAGGCACTTCAAGTGTATTTTCTACTACATAAAATAACAAAGTCATAAAATACTACGAAGTCATAAGCAATGTTTTCGTCAACGTCT
Organism: Perna viridis; assembly: GCA_037379345.1. Classification (NCBI taxonomy): domain Eukaryota; kingdom Metazoa; phylum Mollusca; class Bivalvia; order Mytilida; family Mytilidae; genus Perna; species Perna viridis. The sequence continues at coordinate 36,469,509 of CM074518.1, forward strand.
GCAGGCGATTACAATTTTCCATTAAACAAACACTTTTTGGAAATGCCACCTAGATACATTGGAAGAAAAAAGTTAACAAATCAAGGGTTTCAATCATCATTTCAGCTTAAATATTCTTTAGACGTTTGCTTATTTCACATGTCTTACGATTTTAGTACGCGCGGCTGATTTTCCATATATGGAAAAATGGAGTTGTTTACAAGCTTGAACATGTTACGGCACCCCGCCCCCCCTTAAGTATAATTATTTACTCAGTGTTTCATTTTTATGTGAATATTACCCACTTGCTCACAATAGTTTATACATTTACTACATTTAAAACATGCATTAAATTATGAACACAGACGTGTAAATGCTATAAAATGCATCTCCTTCACAACGCCGAACAGAGCTATACATAGATCAACGAAATGTGCAGCACCATGCACACTTGTATTACAAACTTAAAGCATGCATTGCCATACAGTGGATAAGGTACGAATGTGCACAGTAATGAAAAAGTACATAAGTGAAAGAAACATCGGATATCGTATTACCCACTATGTCGCTAAATCTTGAATAAAAACATAGATCATTTGAGCGTTTGTAAACAAAAGTGAAACGAAAGTTGAACATGTACTATGTCTGTTTTTCATCTCGCCTGACCCGTTGCACTCAACCGAATTTGTTGTTTCATATATCAATAGAATTAGAATAAAATAAGAAATCTATCTGTATCTGGCAAAAAATCATGGGGAATAGTGGAACAAAATAATCTTACGCCGACTTTGACAGATTAAAAAAATTCATGGCACAATATATTTCTAATGCGATTTTCTTGGCTAACCTGACGGTTCATTTCTTTTGCCAGCAAAATTCAGGACAAATACATAAATACAAATTATCTTGACAAATTTTAACAAATGTGAATCCGATTAACAAGTCAGGCAACAGCATTTTATAATGGAGTTGAAAGATGTCAGGAAATGATAACGTGATTAGCAAGGGAAAATCCCAATAAATCGAAAGTAGAAAAATAAGTATTTTGATGAAAAACGAACAAAAACAATTTTAGTCATTTTAAAACAGTTTTACTGTGGAATACGACTTCAACGATATTTTATTTCTTAAAAAAATCTTCTCTTCTGACACTACTTGACCAATTGGAACCAAACTTGGTATGAATGTTCTTTGGGGTATCCTGCATATAACTGATGTGAGGATTTTTGAGCCTTCAAAAACATGACCGCCGTAACGAAACATTTGGTATAAATGTTCATTAAAGTATTTTTCATAAAGCTGTTGTGGGGATTTTTGATCCGTGGAAATACTTGGCTGCTGTTTTTAAAAATAGATCAAAAGGGTCAGACAGTGGTTTTTCGCATATATCTCCGAAGGTTCAGCCAAATTTTGATTTAAGGAATAATGTGTTCTGCGTAATGAGATCTATTTGCCATAAAATTTTCGTCTCAATCTGAGTTATTGCCCGTTTCAATGGGATCAGGTTTGTCTGACAACTCCGTGTAAGAGTTATTGCCCTTAGCTCCTATGGTAAAAATTGATTTTTTTTTTTTTTTTTTTTGTTTGTTTTTTTAATTGTTTTCAGCCATATCTTGAAATCTATGAACGATAGAATGAAACTTTCAGTTGCTGAAATGATCCTTATGATAAGTCGCACCAAACATATTTGAGTCAAAATTGTCGGACAACTCCTTGTTGTTGCCCTTGAAAGGCAAACAATTAACCAGATAGGCGATTCAGGCTCTTGAATGCCTATGCTTTGTGTTTCGTCTTGTTTTCTTCAGTTTTTATGTGTATTCATTTTTTGTTCAGTTCGCCATAATGTGTATGCGGATCGACTATGTTGTATGTGCTATAATTATGGCATGTTTTTTTTACGAATTCGAATCATATCCCACTGCTGGTGCTTCGATATTTTTGTCGATATTTGATTATATTAAAGTGATTAGCAATTGTAACGGCTAATCTTCATACTGATGATCATATTTTTATATCTTTGTGTCCATGCTATGTAAGTAACATGCCAGAATCTGAATTTAATTTTCAAAATTGTAATTAAAATCATATAGCAGTTTAATGGTCCGTTGCTTCTGAAGTCAAAATCAAATAAAATAGTACAAATACGTATTTATTCAATTTGTGTTATGCTTAGTTTACAAATGATATCTTTAAACACCAGGGATAGTACAAATACGTACATTGTATTTCAGTATGTCCAAAAATTGCCAATTGCCTGCATCGCCGATGTACTTCTTTAAGAGACTGCAGATGTGAATATTGTGATGGAGAAATTGTGTACAATAGGAAAACTTGGAGTGCCTATATCAGAGGGATAAATGGAAACTTTGGGGAATGTGCAAGTATGTTAACCGTAGCTCAAGATATGCAATCAGAAAATTGTTAACACCATGATTTGCTTTTTTCAAGGTTTTCCAAAGGAGTTAATTCATTCACAGTTAGAGATTCTTATATAAATACTTCCCAATAAAAGGGAAGAATGACATTTTATAGTATGTGTTGTTATTTGTATTTTGTTATCTTTTGTTGGCATTTCATCGTGTTTTGAGTCAATGTTTTTGACACCATACAAGACAGGGAATAACCTTTTTCTTGCCGCAATAATCCTTTTGTTAAGGTTTATGAAAGAATAATTTTATTTAAGTTGTATGTCGACTTGATGTAATTGTCCCTAAACCGATATGTAGTTCTTAGCAGAGGGCGCTCACCTGGTCCATGCTCCGAGTTTTTAGTGGAGTCCGAATTGCTCATTTGCTTTTGGTACTTTGTATGTATGATTTTAGTTACTTTAGGTTCTTTATTGTGTTTGTCTGTTTTCCATATCTGGTCTTACTTTTTTTATTACCGCTATAACCTTGGTTCTCTTGATTACTCGGCATTACAAAATGTCCGGACCATTTTAAATTGACTTAAGAGTAATCAAGGGAACCAAGGTTATAACGGTAATAAAAAATGTAAGACCAGATATGGAAAACACACAAACAAAATAAAGTAACTACAATCATACATACAAAGTAACAAAAGTAAATGAGCAACTCGGACTCCACTAAAAACTGGGAGCATGGACCAGGTGCACCGGTAGGGTAAGCGTCCTCTGCTTTTCTAGAAACACCCGCCGAGTTGCTCATAAAAAGTCAAATCCGGGGTAGACAAACGTGGAAAGGAAAACTATGACCCGTTGAATAAATCAGTTTTCATGGTGCTGATGGATACACCATAACGATCCACATAAAAATAGAATATAAAAGAATATTACAAGTTTACTTACTAATGTTTTAAATATAAAGAACGACTTGCTCAATTGAATCTTTAACAACTATCCCTAAAAATTGGAAATGTACAAATCCGATAACGTATCATGACAGTATCACCATACTTTTTATTGCCAAACCGGTCGTGATTCTATTACCAGAAATACGACGGAATTATAAATGCCCTTTCAATCAGCCATATAAAGTACAAGAACTAATTTTGGTTATTGTGAACTTAAAAACTGAATAAAAACGATAAACATAATACTTAATCAACTGCAGACTTAATTTGACGTGGGGAGTACAAATAATTATAAATTAAATATAAATTATAAGTGAAAGGAAACGTTCATTGGTGTGGAAAATATATGGAATGTGAAAAGGCAAAGTCACCATCAAATGCCATATTTTCTTTATTAATTAAATCATTGTCCAGGCCGCCAAAGTTTTAATCTCTCATAGTGAGCGATTTAGGCTCACTAAGCGTATCTGTTTTGCTTTAAGGTGAAATATTTTTGCGACCTTTGGAATTTTGTTTGTTTGATTACAGAAAAAAAGATAATGCGCGTTATTATATTTACGTAGAGGCGTGTTCCTGGCGAAAGGATAGTACTCGATGTTACCCAGGAAAATGTCCAGACCACGAAAAAGCTGACTCTTGTAAATGTATTGATGGATTTGGTGGGCATCAATGTGACAAAAGTAAGTTTCAAATATAATGTTTAATTAGTGAACATAAATTTTTTTGTCTTCAACCCTTCATACTTGAAATATGAAACTTGAATTAACCACACAAATACAAACTTTAGAGAGACGTCTAAACTTTAAAATAATAAAATATTAAAAACAGGGTTTTCCTATATTTACTGCTGGTAACTAAATATACTCAGTTTTTAATTTCTATAGTAGAAACTGTCTAATAGGTCCTGAGAGTTTTTTCTGTTTATTCAGTCAAATCTAAATTAATCAATTAGCAAGAAAAAGACAATGATTCCTGTGCGAACATTACATGACGCAATACCGAGGATACCCTGTTTGATATTTTAATTAATAAAAAAAAAACAGAATAATCTGTTTCTGCAAAGCAGAGAAAATGACCACAATTTATATATTTTCAGGCGAAACGTCTGTTAGTCGAATTGTCGTAGGCCGAAACATCTTAAGCCGAAATGTCCTAGGCCAAAATGTCCACTGACCAATACGTCCACCTACCCCAGTATACATAGTGGAAATCGTAAACAAATCAATATCGAAAATCAAAAAACAAGAACATTTAAATAGAAAAACTAGCACAACACCAACTAATTAAGAAGCACATACAAAGGTCATAACAAACGACTCGAAACCTACATACTAAATATGGGAGGATAATAAAGGTTCCTGATTTCTGCGATACCGTCCTTGTTGTGATCGAATCTGGTGAGGAAGACTTTCTGTTAAATATTCAACAATCTACACCTATGAATTAAAGTATTTATATAGAAAAGTTTGATTATAAAATTTCAGAATTATTATCCTTATTCAATTTTCCTTTTTAAAATAACTATTAAATGATTGAAGTGTTATTTCTTGTATTTCAGTTGTTAAAGACGCAACAGTCTCGTTTGCTCTTGCGAAATTGAAAGGTCCAAGTGATCCGGTTGAGACTCCAGCAGATCCAAATGAGCCTCTTAAAAGTGAGATTAAATGGACTAATAAAAAGATCATCAAATCTGCTGAGCTGCACTCAACGTCTGTTTTTAAATCAACAGATAATTTCACCAAACCGGATAAATCAGGACAAAATAATTTCATTACGGAATTCGAGTATGGTATTATACGGGGAGAAGTACGACTGTCATTTATCAGGGGTAATAAAACGAATTCAAATAGTTTAAGAATTAATTTCAAAAGTCTACGATCAATTCGTTTCTATGTGCTCCATTTTAAAAGTTTTAGTTTAAAATTATAGCATCGCTCTTAAATATAAAATTTTAGCGTGTTCTCTTTACAGGTTTTGTTTGTAAAACACAAAATTGTGTATTAAACTAATTAATCAACGACTAACCATTTATTGATAAACGCAGCATAGACTATAAAATTGAACTAAATAAAACAAAACAAAAATAAAAAAAAACAAAACCAAAAACAAAATAAAGCAAAAGCAATGCAAAAAGAGAAAGTCCGACATACGAAACCATGTGTTATTTTTTACAAGTTGGAGTTGTGTTTTTATTCTTGTATTCCCTCTTATTATAAATCAGTTTCATACTTTAATTATCCCTTTTTCTTCTCATTAAGAATCTGATGTTAATTTCACGTTGACACCAATAGTTATATATTGTGTCCCACCAAGACCTACAACGGATCGTTTTGATTGTGGGAATGAAGTGTCACTGGAAAACAATCCAGAATGGGGTACATTGTCGCATTTTTCTCATGATGATAAGTAAGTATATCTAGACGTTTTGAATGGTGCTTTTTCGTTTTAAGAATATGGAAACTTTTTAGATATCCTGCAATTAAGCAATACAGTAGTATATCATAGTATTGTGCGATGAATAGAACAACAAACGATGCAGATGTTTGAAGATTTATTTGTAATCATTCGTTATGTTTGTGTTTAGCTTTCATATAAAATTTCTACGATTTACATTTGCATAGTCTTTTTAGCGATTATTACTAGTGCCCAACAGGGGTTTGTTTGGGGCAGCTTTTCTGTAAAAAGTTAACACAAAACCATATGAACATGTACGACAATGTATATTTTTTTTTATTTTTGTAATGAGTATGACAATCACTTTGTTCGTTTACAAAGGCAGTTTAGACAAATTGCTTGGATAATCATATATGATTTTTTTTTTGCATTGAAAATTAGGAAACAACCACTTTTCTTGATCTATGCTGCTACATGTAAATATTTGTATATGCATTTAAAAATAGCTTTCAAAACAGTTTGTATTGTTCAATTCATTCTAGAGTCATATTTTCATATTCAATTACAAACGGAGGATGGCTAAAATATATAGATCGAGATTTACATCCCGAGGCTAGTGTTACTACACCCACTATCCCGGTCACATTAAAAGGCAGAACAGTATCTACAGAGTTCACATTTCATTGGGATTTAGAAGACCCGTATCATACATTTGTAGAAAGTGATGGTGTTAACTGCACCGTCCCTCCAGTTAGCGCACCAGGTGTTACAAATGATGTAAGTCAGAATAGTGAATGTATTTTGATAATGTGGCGTTCTCTATTCTATTTTCTATATCATAACCTTTGTTTTGTCTTGTTTTTGTTTTTGTTTTTGTTTTTTGTTTTGTTTTGTGTGTTTTCTGTTGTTGTTTTTGTTTTGTTTTGTGTTTTTTGTTGTTGATTTTTGTTGTTGTTTTTTTGTTGTTGTTTTTGTTGTTGTTTTATTGTTTTTAATTTTATCCATTTACTGATTATACATATACATACCACTTGTTAATGTGTGATTTCCTATACTCATCCACTTACAGTCAATTCTGTCTTTAAAACTAACTGTATTGAACAATAACTTGTATTAAAGATGATATCAATGTTCCTATGAAGTGCACTCCATGTTAATTTAACCTGTATGAAAAGAGCACCTGACTTATGAGATCAAGAATTTGCTTTCCCCTGGAAAGAAGTTTAGACAGGTTCAATTGCATAAAGCATTCAAAATCGTATGCTACGTCGTCAGACGACATCAAACTATAGTAATTCAGATATATTACAGAAACATGTAATTGGTTTCTATTTCAGTCAGCTATACAGCTTGAATGGAGAGGTTGGGCTGATGATTTAGCCGGGGTTGAACTCTATCTGTACGAGCTCTATGAACTTTCAAGCAGAGGGTCCGAGTTATCAGAAGATAAAAAAGTAAAAGATGGGAATATAACGTCGCCAGCAGATGGAAGAGTATGTGACTAACTGTGTACATCCAACACTCCCTTTTAATTTTCATTAAATGTTCCAAACGTCCGAAATCTGACAGTATTTGAATTATTTGTTCGAATTTGTTCAAACAAAATGAAACTTTTAGTTGAGGTTACATCAGAAAAGGGCAAACTTGGGGTCCGAGTTGCTCATTTGTTTTTGTTACTTTGTATGTATGATTTTAGTTATTTTATGGTCTTTGTTGTGTATGTCTGTTTTCCATGTGTGGTCTGTGTCCCTGAGTTACATTATTTTGATTACCGCTATAATCTTGGTTCCCTTGATTACTCTTTGGAAAAAAAAACTAAGATATTTTTACTTTTCAACGTCAGAACGCTAATTATTTAACAACTGACTCAATAAAAATCTTGTTTTTATTCCTAATGTTTATGATCACTTGCTTAAAATATTTTGCATTATAAACAAAATCATGCAAGGAGATATATGACAAGATTTGCACACACAAAAAAACGAGATAATATTGCTATTTCCTGTATTTAACTAAGTGCCAGTATTTGTTATATCTTAAACACTCATGTTTGTGTTGATTTTAGACTACATTCAACGTCACTTCGCCGGGCATGTACTCCTTAGTATTTTATGCTGTTGACAAGGCGGGTAATGATAGAGCATCAAGGACAGTATTTTTATATGACGATGTATCCAAAGTTGAAACGAACCCCATTAAGCACATCCGAGTGAAACAAACTTCATCGACAACAAAGTTCACATGGGTAGTTGTGAACGATCCTGATTTACTAGTAACCTGGAATGGGAAATTTAAGAATGACCGGCATTATGCAAAGAATTGGCTCGAAACCATCAAACCAAGACCTAATTTAGACATAGAATATGACGATCGTTATGGTATAAGAACTACAGAGGCTGTTCCGCATCGCAAAGGTATCTTTTTTTTTCTGTTACATATTTGTTGAAGTCAATGAAGTTATTCGTTTCGTAATAAAAATCAGGAAGAGAAGATAATGAATAGTTCACGATATGGCAAAATCAGCGACATAGCGGAAAAATGAAATGAACTTCTGAGTTATCGACTCGGTACAGGTATGTCAAGATGAAATGATTGGTTTCATTGCCAACCAAACGTCCCGCTTCTATAATGGTTATAACAGTAGTATATATACATGTATGTTCATGTACAAAGTACAGTTATTGGTTAACTTCACATCTGGTTACATGTCATCTTTGTTTATTGAACATGTAACTAATCAAAATCAAAATTTGATTGTAGAAATATATTCATGAACAACAATGGCGATTAAAACGATAAACACGCTATAAAATGAAATTATGTTTCCCTTTTGAATGAAATTACGATACATATATCCCACTTGGAAAAATTGAATCAATGTTATTGTTTTTATATAAATATGCTCTATTCCTTATCTGAATTGCTTAGAAATTTATCCTTCCTCGTAAACTGTATATATTTTTTCTCGAACGTTGAATACACTTTTTTAAGGCTTTTATCTGCAGGAATTGTCAGATTCGAAACAAGTTTTGTTGTTCTGTCACCATCCATATCCCAACTGCAGACATTTAAACAAACTGAAAATGTACTTGACGAATCTACAACACTGCCTGTTACATGGAATGATGGTGATCGCCTAGATATAACCGTCAGGGCATTCGACATACTTAATGTCTATGTTGATGATAGCATATCAGTTTATAAGGATTCGACGCCACCAGTCATTGAAAATCTTTGGTTGTCAAGAGGTAATAGAGTCAATGTGTCCGTTCACAGTGTAGACGATTTTTCAAAAATGACGTAAGTATCTATAAACATGATATGTTAGACAAAATGATATAAATTGCAAACAATATTATACGCAACACAAGCCAATTTTGGTAACATTCGGCTGTCAAGTCATTGACATTAAAAACATAGCCAATCATATAATTCAAAACAAAATTTGTAATAAATGATTATGAGATTAAGACTTTAAATACGATAAGCAATTGGTCATATTTAAAGATAAAATAACTTCTAAAAATCGTCCGATTTGTAATAGTTACGTGATTGTTTTAATCACTTGACAGGGATTAGATAACAATAACATGTTTAGGGGGTCTATTTTTTTCACTTTCATACCACCTTATGCTTTTAAACAACACTCTTAAGAGTTGGGAGGGGTCATTTTCTTTCTATAACTTTAATCTATTTTGTAAGGATTGAATGGAATGCCGTTGACTACCACAGTGGCCTAGACAGTGTACAATGGAGATTATTTGACAATTTCACAAAGACAGACATTTTACATGGTCATGACACTTTACATTCTCAAGGGAATGCAATGGTAAGTCCGAGTAGATTTCGAATAAGAGTAACCAAACATACTCCAAGGATAAATACTAGACTGCAAAAACAGCTAATAACCAAACTTACACGTACAAAGAAACAGAAGCAACTATGCAACCTGGAATCCACTGAAAACCCGGAGCATGGACCAGGTGCACACTATCCTATATTACGCCCACATAGGTATTAACAATACAAAAATGTTCACGGCAAATAAATTATAGACTTATACACGCAAGTAGGATAATACTTCATCTGCATAGTTGGCGAATGTATCTGCTTGTTTTAATTTTTAAGAACATCAGTGAATGTCAAAGGAAATATGAAAATGCACCCAGAGGACCAGATTGCTACTGTACTTCTTTCCATGGATGTTTTCACCAACATTTTGTTGTGATTCCAAAGATAAACAATCACTCGGGATTGATTGTTGGTAAAGACAAAGGAGTGCATGATTCTGACTACTACATTGAGGTTACTGTCGTAAACAAAGCCAAGTTAAAGACGGTTTTGTCTAAAAAGGTATAAATGTGTTCATTATTGTGTGCAATAACGAGGAATTATCGCATTGCGCACCGGGCAGTACATTGCAATAAATCACATGTGAATGTATCTCCGATAGTTCATACTCAAACTGTATTGTTTCAAAATGTTGATAATATTTTCTACAAAAATTATAATAATAAGGTATAAAACCATTTGAGTCAAGAACGATTTAGGATTTCACTCGTAATCAGAAATACTTTCATGCATTCGGCATATCTACGTTTCTTACCAATTGTAGTATACTATTTTGCGACGGTTGGTAATTTAGATATCTTCATTTAACATTTGAACGATACACTGAGAACGGAAATTAATATCATCATAAACAGATACTTTTCTTTATTATTTCGATTATAACAATTGTTGCACAAATCACCTGTATAACACGAAAGTTTACCACAATCCTAATAAAGTTCAAGTAAGCAAGTTTCTCTATGATTAGGAATCACTAAGGTTTGAAACAATGAATAGGTATTTTTTTTCTCTTTTGATTTGAAATATACAAAAATGCATGTACAAGATAAGATAAAAGCAGTTATCATACATTCCATTGACATAACATGGATTTTCAATGTAAAGACATTGTTTTATGTATATTATCTGTCTCCAGGGCAATAATGCAGTATCTGCCTTATCGTGAACCTTACCGACGTTCAAAACGTTATAATGTTTATTGCTCCCGTCACAGTCGATTTGATATTTAGTTGTTAGTTGAAATCGCGGATCAGTAAACGCACGACGCAATAAGAGTAATGAAAAAAAACTTTCTGATATATAATCATCTGCTCTCATAATAGAGTACCATGTTGCTATAAACACAAAAGTCAGTGTAACAAAAAAAGTATAGAATCAAGAAAAAAGACATTACACTACTAATTGTTTTACGATTGTTTTTAGTTTTAAAAGAGACATTTTGTAAATAAATTCATTATCGATATAAAAATATGTGATAACCCGATTAATACATTACCTTTTTCGTACTGTCCTTGTTATCACTCATCGGTTGTCTCTCGGGACCGAAATCAAGATATCAGGCGGCTGATAACAATAAATCTTGCCTTGTATTGTAAATACCTCATCACATCATACTTTGAATCCAATGCTTTAAATGTATGTTAATCGTTGTTTCGAAATGGTCATGAGAATTGTAAAAAAATGCAAATATTGTTATTCACAGATTACCATTGACGTATCACCACCTCATGAAGGCACAGTTCATGACGGAATAAGAGGGAATCCTGAGGTTGATTACCAACAGGATTTGAACTTGAATGCCCATTGGGAAAGTTTCTTCGACAGGGAAAGCGGCGTTGAGTTCTATGAGTATATTTTTAGCGACCACTGTTTTACTAACAACGAGTTTAGAATCAGTAATGAGGTACGAATGTATTTAGAATAACGTATATAGGTTTTTTCAGCGAACTAGCTCTATCCACATTGAATGTAGAAAAAATAATGAATACAACATATTTATTATAAGATTAAACCAATTAACTGATTCATGTTTATGTTAAAAAATGATCCGTTCTAACAGTTTTCAGTCTTTCGTATAGATAGATACGATTTTTCGTCAGATTTAATGTGTTCATACTAGTGGGGATTGCTTGATGGGATACAGGATATGGGTAAAAGCGCAGGAAAAATGGACATAACAACAGCACTTTTCTCATCCAGACTTCGAAAGTTAACAGTGTAATTTGGAACGATTCAAATATCATTCTCATCAAGTTCAAGTATGTTCAAATGAAACAAACATGTGAACATATTCAGATTTTAAATTACGTGTTTATCCTTTCAGACAACAGAGACATACAACACCTTTGTTTCTTATCACGCTCCTGTTAAGGGTACATACATCATATCTGTGGTAGCTGTTAACAGAGCAAAGGAAAACTCAAACGTTGTTTGTTCCGATGGTGTAACCATAACAACGGAAGTACCACATGTAAAAGACTTTGTCCTTGATGGTGCCTCGACAAACCCTAGGCTTGTAAATGACAGAGGTATCGCATGGTATCTGGATGGCGCTCTTCGACGTCATGCTGTTACTAATCTTTCGCTTAGTTGCGGGTAGGTCTTTATTGCGATTCTTTATATATCATTCTGCCTGTTTATATTGTAATATATACCGAACACAATTGACTGGGTTAAGCGCACTATAAAATTTGGTTTTACCCACCATTTTCAACAGAAATGGTCCATTGTGTTTTTTGTTTTCAACTTTCCTGATTTTATCTCTACATTACCATTTATCTTTAGTATTCCCCTTTTATCAGTCTATCATTTGGAATATTGTTACTCTTTACGATCAGTTGAAATCGGGTCAGTTTATTAATAATCACTTAACTGGAGTTAAAACAAAAGATTTTGTTTTTACAAATGTTTGTTTATTTCAGTTCAGGGATGGCTGTCAATGTATCCATTTTGCCTGAAGCTCACGAAATATCCGAACTTTCCCCTGATGAATGTGCCATTTCTAAGTCATTACCTTTGCTTGCAGTCGTGCGCCGTATATCACAGGTATACTTCCGTTTTGCAATTGTTTTGCCGACAACAAGTCGTAATTAATGGTTCATTATAAAATTTTCCAAAAACGGTGCTTTTCTCGGTCAATACTTCCAATATTTTTATTGATGTTTTCGGATTTTAGATTTGTATTTGTTATTAAACTATATAATTACCGCCCACTTTAATTAATTAAAGAGCCAATATCATACACAATCTAGATGTTTATCTTAACAGTGCAACCAGGGATTGTCAAACTTTGTAATCTAGAACTGCTTCTGAATAAGAAATTAGATCACTTTAATTAGTGTTGATGTCCACTAATCAGCACTTGACTGGTGCATACCTGAAGAATATATTATTTCCGATGGACCAATGATTGCCATGAAGCTGAATTTCCTCTTCATGGATTTGTTCCCCATTATTGCTTTCTAAATAGAAATATTATTTTATGGAATTTTTCAAAAATGGAAAAAGTCATCATTTTCTGTCCCATTCTAAATTGGTATATTTTTTTACCATTTTAGTATTGATATCAACCAAATATACATTTCAGTTTAAAATGTCATGGAAATCAACTGTAGCCGATCATCTTATTTATGACTATGAAGTCGGCTTATCATCCACAGAAAATAGTTATGCGCCTGACATTGTTCCATTTCGAACATCAAAACACCACACGCACTTCCGGATAAATCACCCGGATGTTCCGGTCGGCAAGGAATTTTACATCGAAATAAAAACTGTTAGTAAAAGTGGAATGGAAGGAATACAGGTAATGTCTAACTGGTCAACACTTTTAGGTGTTAGATCTTTTATTTGAATATCAAAAAGTCAGGATATTCCCTAGTATAACCCAATATATATAGGCTCGTACATTCATCATATGTAGGTCATATTCTTGTCATAAGAAAAAAAATGATTGAAGGAGCAAAATTTGAAGAAAAACAAATTATCTTTTAATGTAATTTACTTGGGATATCTTGAATGTTTTCGATAAACATAGATGCGGGGGAAAGTTTAAAAATGTCAACTCGGAATGTGCATTACATTATTGATTTCATGTTAAGGTTATGTTATATGAAACCATGGATGCATTTTTCTTGCTTGAAATTTACCTCTTATTATTTAAGAGGGCTCCCACGCAAAAACTGAGCAGTGAATAGTACATGACTAGTCAATTTTCTAAAATATCTATTTCATTTCGCAAATGTATCATTTCTCAAAGTTGTATGTTAGTATTAACTACAACGGTTATAAGAAAAATGAGTTCATAAAAAATCATTGCAATTCATTAAAAGAGTATTAACTCTTTCTAAGGGAAAGGGAAATATCATTTTCTGAGCCATGCATTGTCGATTCTCAGATATCTTTGTACAGTTACGTGGGATAAGTTTTCAGTGTGCGGTCTACATCATAGGAACAGCTTGATTTCATAAGTGATATTAAAATTCATCATATAATGTATTATATCTCTTCCTGTACAACTCCTTGGTTCACGGTTGCTTCATTGCATTATCGAAAATAAAGTTATTAATGTGACCTCTACAATGTATACATTTACAATATTTGTCATACAGGTTTAGAAATATTTTTTTTTATATTATTATCTTCTCTACAGAGTATTGGTCCCTTTATAGTTGATACAACTAAACCACAATTTACTGGAGACAGAATTGACCTAAAACTGGTAGGAAATTATCTAGTTGCCAACTGGTCTGCTGAAGCGTTCGAAGACGTGAATGATCCGTATCCAATGACATTCAAGTTTGCAGTTGGTAGTTATTGATTCTAAAATTAATCGACATTTATCGTGTCAATTGAAACATGATTTTTTTTTTCGGATTCAGAGGGCAGTACGGTAACGATATAAACAAAATAAATTGACAACATTTTCAAATAAACTTACACTTGTCAATTTGTTTATTGTTTGTTTATTTGTTTATTTATTTTGTTTTGTTTTTTTTTGTTTTGTTTTTGTTTTTTATTTTTTTTGGTTTTTTTTTTATTGCTTTTGTTTTTTTTATTTTGCCTTTGTTTTTGTTTTTGTTTTTTGTTTTGTTTTTATTTTTCTTTGTTTTTTTTTTTTGTTTTTTTGTTGTTGTTTTTTTTTGTTTCTGTTTTTATATCAATTTCAAATTAATCATTTGTGCAGGTCATCAGCCACATATGCAGGACTTATTGTCATTCAGTAAGTTGATATTTGATGGACCATGTCTTCAAACGATACCTGCAACATGTACTGCTTTACCTATATCAAGCCTGAAATGGTCCCTCCATGGTCATCATAAATATTATTTCACACTGAAAGCTACAAATCTTGCTGGGCTTTCCGTATATCAAGCATCTGATCCATATGAACATGATATACAACTTCCAGCAGAGGGTGTTGTTTTTGATGTACCAACAGATACGATATTACAAGAAAAAGAAAAGGTAAATATGTCTTTGCAGATAGATTGTCTTATTTACATTGGTTGAAAACCTGACGAAACCGACTCTTCATTTATTTAAATAATTTATGGTAATTATTCTCTCCACTCTTTCTATGCCCATATTAGCAAATCAGAGTAAATAGTGATAAGTGTGTCTGTTTTTGTTTTTGTTTTTTTTTGTAATTTTATGTTATGTTTGTTTTGTTATTTATTTAATTTTTGGTTATTTTTTCTGCTGTTACTAAGAGTTATCCATATTTGTTTTGTTACTTCTACGCCGCTTAATCAAATTTAATAAATATATTAAAATAATTTAATTAGTAAGGTAGGAGGGTAGTTTTGCCTTAATAGTATAACACACGGCTATATTTCATACCCTTGGATAAAGCAGATGATGGCCCATTGCAATATTGATGTTGTCGCTGTCCATCGTGTTCAGGGGACGATCGAAATCAATTATTTCTTCAAAATGTATTTTTTTTTCCAAACGTGTTTTCGCATTTATTTTTATATATAAAAAAAATCAAACATGCATTTATCAAATAATATCTTCACATCTAAGTTTTGCTTTGAAGTACATGTAACAATATTTAACATAATTTGATTTTCTGACAGTGATATAGTGACTTGATCAAGTAGAGGTCAAAGTTTGACATTTTATACATTTGAAACATAAAGGTAGCCTCGACATTTACAGAATTGAATGTTCTGTCCTTGTAATAAAAAACACTGTAAAACAAATACATTTTGAATGTACAACATTTTAAAATTGTGAAAATGTTTTATAAGAAAACGACAAACTTGTGTAACTGGACTTTGCGACTTGGACAAAGAATAGTAGTTTTTTTTCTTTTTTTTTTCTTTTTTTTTGTGTATTTCCTACGTGCTATTTCTATTTAACATGGTTTATAATCAAAAAATAAAATTTACTACAGAACAAATACTGTACTTACAAAGTACACTGTATCTTTCAAAAAAATAAGAATTATATTAAAAAAGAATTTACATCGAAAAACACAAATGACCTCATTATATTCGAAGTAAATGTGTGGTACCTTTGAATGAGTGGCATTACAGGTAACAACCTGTAAGATTTTAATGTGTTAACAGTCAGCTTTAACCAACAAAGTCGTTATTTCCGATATCCATATTTTATGATTTTTTATGAACAGATTATAGATGATGGATTTTAATATTGTCTACAAATTTTGTACTTGTATGTTATCACTATTCCATCTTGAACTTAACGCATCTTCGAACATGAGTTCACGACCTATTGAAACTCTATTATGGTAGTATTTACATCATGTTTATTGTATTAAGTTCCTTTTATTTTCATCTATTAGTTGTTTGTACCTTCTGTTCTGTTTCTACTACTGGTTTTAACGACTTTGATGTGACTGGTAGCAATTTGCTGCTGCCCATTCGTGTTGATATATACCAGAAAATAATGAACCGTAATAGAAGAGAGCGGTTTAGCGTGTTACAATATATAAAATTTTGTTTAACCCACCTTTCATTTTGACATGCCTTTACCAAGTCAGGATAAATGCGGTAGTTTTCCAATTTTCCCGTTTTCCCCTGATTTTGCCATTTCCTATATATACTTCCCTTTTAAACTATCCCTTTGACTTCTACCTAGATTTTATATGTTCGGTAGTTTTGCTATTAACCCTCATTTACATCAACCATGCCAATGTCTCAGGTATGTGAATTACGTCCTGTAGGCCATTCCAACTTGACCTAAGCAGTTATAAATAATACTGAACTTCGTACTAGGACGTCTGCCGGATAATCAAGGTCCTCTATTCCTACAAAGAATAATGCAGCATTGGAAGTAAGTGCTCCAGCCAACATCTTTCAGAATTATCCAAATTTGACCATGATTAGCAAAAAGAAAGTAACTATTTCAAACATTCTGATTCCTATTAAATAATAAAATCATTCTCTGTAAACCGATCGGACTGTCTTTAGTCCTAATCTACCATGCATAGTGTCCTATCATCACTAAATGCTAACATAAAGTACCTGTAAAACCTGCAACATGCTCATTACATTTCCCCAAAATTTATCTATTCGGTAATTTTGTTATCACCGATCATCAAATAAATAAAAAACAAATATGTCAATTTTTACAACTCAATAGTACAGATAATATATGAAGGTAACCGCCCAACATCCTTTAAATTAAAATTTTCCGGATGAAAGCAGGTACATGAATTTTTAGTTAAGTCCTGGCTTTATAATTCAAGCAACAACTACATTCATGATAAGGACAATTTTTAGTGACAAATCCAGTTCAGCAAATTCACCAATGAAACTAATCAGATATGTATATACTTCATTTAACATGAAAGTAGTTATTAAATATATAACATAAAAACACGTCTTTTAATACTTGGACAGTGTGAACTTCAAGTTAGATACGAGTATGTAGTAATCAGTGAAACAACTAGGTCAAATTGGACCATTTTTCAAGTAGTAAATCGAATGTATCTTTTGAACAGTTTATTTTGAATTTTTCAACATATGTAAACTGAAATTGGGTTTATCATGAGTCAGAGATAACGCGTATTCAAAAGTCCAAAGATTTTGTTTCTTTCAAATGAGACTGAAAACTGCTGTGAGTCATACCATTATACGAAACTCGAAAAAGAAAAATGTTTTGAAATGTCCACTACACTTCTGTATGGTTTATTATCGTTATCTTTCTCCTACATAATTCTATCCAAATCAATTTGAGATCAAAAGGTTCATGTTATCAGATGTAGGAGTGGGGATATCAATTCAGTGTTTTTTTTTTTCTATTTTGTGTTTATGCTACATATTTGACATTTCTATGTAGATTATGACATTCTACTCCATTGTAGGACATAGTAGATATAGACTTTACTACAAACAAGTCAGCGCTGTCGGTCCAATGGTCGGGCTTTTTACATCCACATCAAGATGTTACTTACAGTGCCTGCGTTGGGACATCTCCAAAGTCTTGCAACGTTCAAAAATATGTACAAGCCTCCTCATTATTGAAGTTACACACGTTTACGGGACTTAGCCTGCATAGTTTTCAGGTAATGCCTAAAGTGTCTATTTATTTTATCTATTTATGGTTTTCGAATGTATCAGTCCTGTTTTGTCGAGCTTTATTTACCCTGTTTATAAACAAATCACAACAAACATATGAAACTTACTGTGATTTATGGAATAGTTGTAGACAAAATGACCGAGTATTCCCAAACAAGAAAAATAGTCTGCATGTAAAGTATGCCAGTTTTGTATGATAACATAAGGAATATAATGGACCTATGACAAGTTGTCCAAAATATAATATAACTTGTGTGGTAATCAGTCAGGCCACAGTAACTGGAAATTTGTATGTAAAGGTGTCTCATATTACGCATAAACACACCTATTTTTACATCCAGGTGTACTATGTGACTATCGAGGCTGCCACCTCTGCAGGGAGTGTATCAGTCAGTACAAATGGTATCAGGATACTGGATATTAGTCGAAATTTAACGGGAATAGTGGTCAGGGAAGGAAATAACTGTTCAGGTATTAAACACTGATTTGTTCTGTTTTATACATTTTTTGTATATCTTTTTTTTTTTTCGTCATTATAGAAGTGCACCCTACCGGAGCACTTAGTTCATGCTCACAGTTGTTAGAGGAGTCTCATTTACTCTGTTTTTTTTTGTTGGTGTTTTTTTATCTGTACGTGTTATTTTCATTATTTCACGGTTGTTGTTGTCTGTGACTATTTTCCTTGTCTTTCCTTCATTGCTGAAATATTTTCGTTTGATTACCACTCGAACCTTGACTTCGAGTATGTTTTATACCAATAATTTTAAGTAAACAGTAAAAATATTTAAACGGTCAGTGTAAAATGAATTGAATGTAAACCTGTTCATGTCTCACATACTAGTATAGGTTTTATATTGTTTTTATATATAGATGCGGATGAAATGAATATGCAACACCATCAACAGGTAATATCATAGCATGCAACATGATTGAGTCACAGTTTTTCCCATATTCTATGCATATGAATTGACATAAACTGTTATATAAAGATAATACTTATTTGATAATCTACAAGCAAAACATTGCAGTATCGTTTGAAATGTTAAATTTGTAGTATTCGTAAGGAAAAAACATGGAAATATAATAAGCGTTTAACGCATGCACATTGATATCACAAAAATATTATACATTTTCCTGGATTACATTCTTTTGATTACCGCTATAACCTTGGTCCCCTTGATTACTCTTTCTCAAAGGTAACAATTATTTAACATTGTTTTGCAAATTTAACGCATTTAAATGTTGTTTTGTTTTATTCTTTCGAATTAAAGAAACGGGATTTTTGTGTTATGAAATCAACGAATAAAAATGTTTTGATCATACAAGTTATTGTGCATATGGCTACAGCGTTTGTAGTCCAAAAGGGAAAATAATCTCTTGCATTGCAGGATACTCGTCCAAAGTGCAATGAAGATATTGACTTCCAGACTTCTGTAACATCCTTGGATATTTACTGGACGATTCCGGATGAATATCAATCTTTTGTCAGGGAAGCCTGGGTCAAACTTGAATATAGATTAGTGGATGGTACAGTTTCAATTATACTTATTGATAATTTGTAATATTCAATAAGCACGATTTGTTCAGGTGCTTAAACCGTCTGTTTGTCTGTTCATCCGTCTATTCGTTTGTCCACATATCTTGTAAGCTCAAGTTCGCCTAAAGTACTCGAAGGGTATTTAATGAAATTTGATAGGAAGGTTAGGAAGGTAACATATGTATTTGTGCAATTAAGAATATAATGCGCAACAAAGAATTGAATTATTGTTGGAAAAATCAAATGGTTTTACATGATGAAACATTGTAAGCATGATCTCTCCTTAACCAATCAAGGTATTTCGTTGTACTATTATAGGAAGGTTGGATATCATATGCACATGTACAAGAATTAATTTACTGTTGAAAAAGGAAAATAACCCAAATTAAGGGTTTAACATGTTTAAACCTCGCAAAATCCAACTTTTCCTAAACACCTCAAAGGATATTGATGAAACATAATTACTATTGAAGGACACCAAAGGAAAATTATCCAGTTGACGAGTTTAACATGTAAAAACATCATAACTGCAACTCCTCCTGGACTGCTCAAGGATTTTATTCAAATTTCAAAGCAATGTTGGGTATCATATGTAGATGTTATTTATGAATGAAGTTACCGTTGAGGACTCCAAATGAAGATAATCCAACAAGCATTTTAAATTAAGGATCATTTGAACTGAGTGTGGGTTGGAAGTATTCTCTTTGTGGGCATTTCTAGTTTTTACACTTTTTTGTCAATTTAATGGGAGGAATCGTAAGTGTTTAACTTACAACATTTATACCAGTTTATGAAATATTTAACATTGTTTGTGTAAAACAAGTTCAAGCAAGTTGAGAATTTCGGCATAAAACTTCATAAGAAAGCAATTAAGATTCTTTGTTAATTTCCTCTTATTCTGTTAATACAGGTTTTGAAATGAACTACATTTTTTCAGATGTATGGCTCAAGTTTTCAGATTTTCAGTTTGTCGGAAAGCACATGTACGTGACACTCCTCAACCTTAACTTAGAACCCGGCAAGACATACAGACCTATTTTGAAATTATGCGTTGAAGGTTATTGTTTTCCTGTAATTCATGGTAATGGGGTTACAGTCATTTTTAATCCACCAGAGACAGGAAATGTTTCCGTAGCTCTTAAAGAAAACAAGGTTTGTAAATCGTCCTTTTAACGATATCAGCGAGTACTGAAATGTTTATGTAAATGTGCTTTTCTGCATTATATAATTTATCAATATAATGCAACTTCAGTTATATCCAAAATGTAGTTCATAATGCGGTATGACACTAAAATCACTAGAAACACGATAAGCTGGTTTATTGGTTAGCATTTTTTTTTTTTTTTGGTTCAGTACTGCGGAGGCAATAACATGGACAGGTCTGCAGTAAGCGATTCTAACAAATAATCCAAAACAAAGATTAAATACGAATTCATTTTGATTATTTGGACTATTATCCATTTGAAACTAAATCATAAGTAATGCTATATTTTTCTAAACTGATAATATCTTAATTGTGGCCACAGCATACAGTTCATTAACCGCTGTGCAAACTGCCACCAACCAAGTCATTATGTATTAAGTAGTACTCCAGCTAAGAATCATGTAAAAGTCTGTAATATGCGAAACATCCTCAAAAACCTCGACATTTTTATTTTTGTTACTCAGTTTCTTTATACGTATATATGATGAAATGTATAATCATTCGTTCCAATCTGTCTGATCTTAAGAGATAATCCATAATAAAAAATCCAACTGTTTCTATTGTATTTAATATTATTTACACAGTTATCTCCCTAAATTATCTCCTATGTACAGAGGTTATATATGTATGAAAACCCACACGTAAATTCCCGGTCACTATAACATTTTGAACAGAATGTCGAACATAAAAATATGATGGCTTTCCAACCATGAATCACGTTTTGCATGATGCTTAGCTGGAGTACTACTTAAAATTGCAATATTCCTCAAATGTACAGTCTTAAACAAAATTATTTAAATTCATTTTAATATCTGTAAAAAACATATAACGTATACATTATGTGAATCCGTGAAACATTTTTAAGTAAAAGGCCGACCTCAGATTTTTGTTCTACCTTTAATAAAGACAATATTTACATTTCATGCAGTTGGATGTACAATTTGAACGTATGACTGATCCAGATATCAAGAAGTATGAAGAGGCAGCCGACGTTGTCAATGTATATGAATGGGCAATTGGCGATAATGTCGGCATTCACACAATCTGGCATGCACTAGACAATTTTACAATGTTGAACAAGAAACATGTAAGATAGGAAGAATATGTACATATATAAAAAATAATTTTTCAGAAAAAATATAGAAAACATATAAGATTATTCAAATGTATTTGTATAAGATATGCATACATGTAACACTATTTTATATTTATACTTTAAAAACTAGTTTTACTCAATTAGTATAGAATTTATTGATATTCTATTGGCAAAACATTTCTATTTTGATATGTTTGATATTGATCAAATGCATTGCATTAAATAAACTTTGAAAACACAACCTAGTTTCATTAACAATAAAAATAAAAACGTATAGATAAAATCTTAAGAATCTGTAATGAACATTCAAATATCAGTTGATATCTTGGATTCATTTTGTTGGTATCATATGTTGTAGGCCATTATCATTTATTACATTGTTATATGAAATGCATTATCACAAAATACATTATTTATTAATTTGTTGTTTCATAGGGAATAAAAATTATTCCAAATGTTTAACAGCTGTATGACTAACATAGTTTTGTTGTTTGTCCAAAATTCCAGGTTTACTTTTCACATACGTGTGGTACATTAATAATCTACATAATTGAAGTTTGAAGTAGTTCAAAATCCAGTTTGTATTTGCATTATTAAACAAGTATAATGAAGCAATATTCTGTCATGCAACTGATTAAGTTGAACTAAAATTTATTGACTATCTTGTTCACATTTCAGATACAATTTGAAATTCCTCTTAACACTACCGTTGACTTTTCAAAATGTCGTAAAATATTTATAAGAGGATATAATAAGGCTGGAGTATGGTCAACAGTGTCTAAAGAGATGAAAGCTTGCTCCGTTGTGGATGAAAACTCTTTAATTATTCCAAATGTAGTAATCGATGCAATTGGGCAACAAGAAGCCGGATTAGGTATGATCTTTAGTATACATTAGTGCAAAAATAATATTCACACAATCGTTTAAGCTTGAAAACCTTAGGAGGCCGTTTATTATATTTGCTAAACAAATATTTCTAATTGCATTACAATCTTGAAGGAATTACTAGTTCCACGACATATTTCAATCTTTCGCATAAGTTACCAATTTGAGTTTTTCAAGATCAACTGTTTAGTTGAGTTGCCCTATATGTATCAAGATTATTATTATTTTTTTTATTTTACATGTAAGTCATTCATTACCACCAAACATGTTGTTTTTCAGTTAATATTGCTTTTGCTTGAGGGCTTTGTACTACGTTTTTTTTCATATCTTCAGTTTCTTTATAATATCGTGTTATACTGTACTCGACAGGTGCAAGTAGATAGTAAATACTCTGTAATAAGATTTTGATGGAGCTGAATTATCATGTTATTGATATTTCGACATTTGCAGATATTAGTAAATATCTTTATATTTTTGCTGAATATTAAGATTTCTTGAATCATGGTTGATCTCCTTTGATAACTAGATGGAATAAAGCATGATGGCTACGGAAAGGACGTGTATCTAGAAATCAACGACCGTTGGAAAGAAGAAGATGTAGATTACACACCATTCAAAAACGTCATATCGGCAACATGGCCTCTTTTGCGCAATCACAATTATACGTGGGCTGTTATTGATGCTGAAAATATAGATGTAACAAGCTATTATAAGGATGATGACACCTTACAGCTGGCTAATCCGTGTTCACATCCTAATGCAATTAAATGTGGAAATACCGGTAATATGTATCCAAATATATATTTATGACATTTTACTCAAAATATGAACAACATCAGTAAAAACAATTATTAGGAGAAATCATTGAAACTATGTTTACATAATGTCTTAATGTGTTCAATTTCTTTTATCGTTTAAATAATGTCTCAATGTGTTCGATTTCCTTTATGTACATCAAACCATTATGTGTTGGACTGAAATTAATTATCCATATTTGTTTTATAACACCACTTTAAGACAACAATTTATATATGTTTCATTTTTTATTTATATATAAGACCGTCCTTAGCTAAGAGAAAAATCGTTAATCGCAACTCCACCTATCATACATCGTTTGTCATGATAATACACAAACGCATAGCATATAACTTATCAAACAAAATGAAACCGTATATGCTTTATTGAAATATCTATTGCACATGTAGTTATGGTATAAAGAGTTACCTGATATCTATCTCTAATGCATTCCAGTGTTCCTATTCATTGGTCATTCCTTTACAATGGTTTAACAAAGATGAACAAATTAACATGTAATATTCAATAGTCACGCGTAGCTTAAATGAGAAGGAGTGGGGAAATTTATTTTTAAATTTCGGAAGCGACTACTTATATATTTTACAGAAAAGGAATATATGAATGCATTCTTCAACGCTAACGAGGAGTTGATTCACGGTAAACGTTATATTGTTTGTATTCATGCCCCAATACGAGAAATAAAATACGAAAAATGGATTGAAGTTCTGGACGAAGTGAAAAGCTGTAGTGATGGAGTCACTGTTGACTTGACGCCACCAACGCCTGGACATGTTTGGATTGGTATCGATCCTAGTAAACAATATCAGGTAAAATTACTTTATATAAATAAAAAATATTTATAGTAACGTCTATTATGTATTTCATTCTTAAATCGACACTTGCAATAAATATAATACTTCTATAACCTTTACACTCCAATAATATGCTTCGGAACAGATTAAAGAACTTGAAACCAACTCACTAAAAGCAATTAATTAAAATATTTGCAAACAACCAAACAACTTGACTAAAACCCTAAAAAAGAAAAACAATCTACAAATGTATTTTACATAGAAGTTAAGGTGTTTTTATTTTATTGTTTTAACAAGACTTCAACATCGGATATGTTCATAAGCTGGGAATCTTTTACTGATGTTGAAGAGTACGGAAACACTGTGCACAACTCTGGAATAAAGGGATACCTCATAGGCGTTGGTAAGAATGTATTTAAATTAAAAACATAGAGCGATATTGTACAAAAGTAGTTATATTTGTGAAAATAAATAGTGTATTGAAATCAAAGTCAAAGAGAAAATTTTTTATCAATGTTGTTTTTCATTGTTAAACCATTCCATACTGTTCCACTATTACCCTTCGTAATATGCAAAACATAAATATGTTTTGTTTTCTTTTTTTGTTGTTTTTTTTTTTGTTGTATTTTGTTGTTTTTTTGTTGTTTTTTTTTTTTTTTTTGTTGTTTTTTGTTTTTTTTTTTTCGGGTTTTTTTTTTACGGGTGGGTTTTTTAATCTTATAATTTTTTTTATTTTGTTCAGAAAAAAAGAACGCAAATTTGCAAAATTGATTTTCATTCTAAGGTTCTTTATTCAGTTTTATAAAAACCAAATTTAATTGTTTCAAAAGGTTCTACCGAAGGAGGAACAGATATAGTACCATATACATCAGTTAGCCTTGTCAACCATTTAACCGTTCATAATCTTAGATTACAGGATGGGCATGAGTATTATGCTACTGTTAAAGGTTAGGTGCACAGCTAGCTTTAAATTTCTCATGTCATTTACCCTGTTAGAAAAACAAACAAGTGTAGTACGTAATAACTTGCTTGAAAAACACACTTTTGCAGAATTTTCAGTAACTTTATAATCTGTTTTTTTTTAAAATATAATTAATATAAAAATCAATAATTGTATTGTCTGATTCGTAAAATTTTCAGTTCTAGTTTTCAAACATAAATCAAGGTACAGTAGTTTATCATTGTTATAATAGTAACTTGTTTTGTTTTGTTTTGTTTTGTTTTTTCTTTTAACTATTTGATATTGTGTATTTAGCATTTGATTTGGCAAAGAGGGATTCGAAAACAACCTCACACCCGATCAAGATTGACAGCAGCCCACCAGAAATATCAACCGAACCAATTACAATTGAAGGAAGACATCTTTCCAATATGAATGAAATTGACGCTTGGTGAGAATGAACATACTTGTCATAGAAACAAGTTCTATAAATTGTTGATGTAATTGTTATAATTAATTAATTTGTTATTTGACGCTAGTGATAATAACATAAATCACGCTACAATGAATTGTAATTCCAAGCATGTGAAGTTTGTGAAAAAAAACATAGTTAAAGCTAAGTCTGCATCATCAAAACTGATTTATTCAATGTGTCATAGTTTTCCATTCCTCTTTCGTCTTCCCCGGATTTGACTTTTTATAAGCAACTTGGCGGGTGTTTCTAGAAAAGCAGAGGACGCTTACCCTAGTAGTGTACATGGCTCGTGCTCTCAGTTTTTAGTGGAGTCCCAGTTGCTCATTTACTTTTGTTTCTTTGTATGTATTATTTAGTCATTTTATGTTCTTTGTTGTGTGTGTCCAATTTCCATGTCTGGTCTTTGTCCCTGCATGACATTGTTTTGATTTCCAATATAACCTTGGTTCCTTTGATTACTCTTTTGTATCGATACTACGGTCAATATTATAAACCTATGTTGTAGTTGGAGAGACGTATTCATGGATACTGAAAGTGGTATAGATCACTATCTATGGGCTGTGGGTTCACATCCTGGACATGACGATATCATTTCTTTCACGCAGACACCACTTGACTGTGGAGTATCGGCGGAGGATAAGTCAATTCGCATACTGGAAGGGCACGCTTACTTTATTACCGTTAAGGTTGCTTTTAACTTATCAATTTATTACACTTTTCATAAAATCAAAAGATTCTTCAGTGTCTCCGATTTAAATTCACTTAGGTATTTTATTAAACATTGCAACAAAATTCAAAATTGTAATGTATGGACTTATTTTTAATTCCCAACATATTTATAATTACATGTGCAAGAAAAGTAATTGGTCTGATATAATTTCCTTTTTTTTTTTTTTTTTTTTTTGACTATATAAAGGTCATTGTGACATTTAAAAGGAATTTAAAACATAGATGGAAAGGTGCTATTTCATATTCGTATTTTTCCCTTTAATTTTTTTTAAAATTCAAAAACTGCAGATTACACCTGTTAATTTATGATACGCATACATGCCTTAAATATCAATTGGTTAATGTATAAATGAATGATATATATTTTTTAACATACTAAGCTCTGTATCATATTCATTCAAATCCAAAAACTTCTAAACTGATATTTCACACAAAGGGCTATCGGCTGGAGGTATGATATAGGTAGAAGGTTTGATATGGTATGCGATCCAGATCTTAAAAAGTCATGTTCATTTTATCATTTATTCTGACCATAATTCAGGTATGTTTTGTGAAGAGATGTAATATACGGTATGCGATTTAGGTCTAGTGGTGTGATATACGCTATGCGATATAGGTCTAGAGGTTTAATATTGGTATGCAACAAAGTGTAGAAGATATAGGTTTTAAATAAGCACTTATCATACATATACAAACTAGTTATATTTTGATCCAAGCATACATATTATACTGTTTTACTATAGTTTATGTTAAACCAAATAACCAAATATATGATATAAACTTGTATCATAGAATTCTTTTTAATTTTGTACTACAAGATGTAGTTGAAAATGAAATTATCAATACAGTCGACCCTCTTTTAGGCCATAAACAGAGCAAAACTGGTCAGCACAACTTCGTCCTGGGCTTACATTTATGATATGTCTCCACCAGTTCCTGGCCATGTATATGATGGAAATCCAGACAAGGTCCCAAGCTATTTCAAGGATATTGATTATCAAACGGATACAAAAACATTATCTAGCTACTGGGAAGGATTCCACGATCCACACTCCACAATCAAGGCATATTATGTCAGCATTGGGACTTGTGTCAATTGCGAAGATGTGTTAACAAATCAAGGCATAGGAATATCAAATAGTATGATTTGTCTTTTATTTAATTCAGACTTGAAGATAGGCAATGGTTTCAGTAAAGAGGTATCTTGTTCGTAAATTGGAAAACTGAACATCAGTATTTTTAACGACATATGTAAACACAATAATTATGTAAAAGAAATAATCTGCAGCTGATGTTATTCATAATACTTGTATATTGTGTACATATTTTTCAGTGGTTCAGAGCCAATCATTGGCATGTTGTATTTTCTGTTTGATGAGTTGTGGTAGTATCGTTTAAATTGAACTGTTCAGATTTTGGCAAAGATTGTTCTTCGTTAGTCGTAGCAGTAATTACAACGTTGCACTCAGAATATCTCATTTTGAATGATATTTGAGAAAAAGATATAATATTTTACAGATTTTACATTGTGTCATATGCATCTCGGTCCAGGGATCCGGTATTACACCACGATAACTGCCTGTAATACAGCTGATCTGTGTACATCTGTAACGTCAGACGGTGTTGTTATTGACAATAGCCCACCCACGCAAGGAATTATTCTAGATGGTGTTGACACAAATGATATTGAATATCAGTCTTTAAGGTACTTCATATTTATTTCCAATGTTCAATTATCCTCCTGTTTTCGTGATTCTGTTTATAAAATGATTATTCCACTAACTGAAATGGAAGTTTATTTGTGTAATACAAACCATTTTCATTGTGTCATGATTTCATAAACTGTTATTTTGCCATAGAAATTACATAGCGGCCCGATGGTATGGATTTACAGATCCACAATCAGAATTGGATCACTTTACTTGGAGAGCTGGGACACGGCCTGGGATTGATGATATCGTCAAATCAACACATCTATCTCTTACTGATATTATGGTTGAACCAGATCTTCAGCATAACTTACCGATAGGAAAAAGGATCTATGTTACTGTCAAAGCTTATAATAAAGCTGGTATGAATTTGTTTCGTATACAATTATAACTGAAAATCGACAATTTGAAACGATAATTGAGAACAACTTAACGATCACAATGTGTAAATAATCAACGAACTTCCATTTTCATAATGACCACTTTACGTCAACGTTATTGTTATCGTGAAAATGACCAAACAAATGATCTCAGGAACGAACCAAGATTCACGCGGAAATAAAAACAATGTAATCCAATGAAAAGGACTAGACAGAAATCATAGTAAATATATAGAAATGACGCGTAACACAAGTTGAATTATATGTGATCAAATCTAATTTAAAGATTGTTGTGGGCTCAAGATGGAGAATTTCGTGTTATTGTTCAGTTTGGTGTATATCTGCAATTTTAACTTAGTGTTTAATTATCATTTCAAAAAAGAACCACTATTTGTACAAAATCAAATCTTTTATAGGACTTAGCACCGAATCTTCCTCTAATGGATTCTATGTGGATAATACACCTCCCAAAATTAATGTTAAACCATACCTGTCGACGGATCTTGGATCAATTAAGGATAATTCACTGGTGTTCAGAAACACAATCAGAGTAAAATGGGAAGTTGAAGATCCCGAATCATACATACAACGTCAGTACTTGTCAATTTCGTCACATAAAGGAGGTCATTTCAATACGTCTTCAACGGAGGTAACTTAGTCACCATGATAAAAGCATTTCAATTATCATACGATATCTTATTCATTCCTAAAAGGATTTAAATTATTTGTTCTTTTTAGCTTGTTTGTAACCAATTTCAAAGGAAAAAAAGCATAAAGGCGCTTTGACAGAAAATTCAAAGTTTTTTTTTTATTTGCAGATAAACGGGATTATAAGAGAATATACATTTTCACGCTTGGATCTTCACGATGGCGGAGATTACACAGTAAAACTTATTGTTTGTAACGGAGCAAAGATTTGTGTCGAGGATGAGAGTTCAGAAATCACAGTCGACAGCTCCCCTCCTACACCAGGTATAATGAAGTGAGAAATATTAAATATCACATGTCAATGGATAAAATCGTAATTTAAAGATCAGCTGCTCATTCATAACATTAATAAACCTTTCGCACATAGTATTATAAAAAAAATATTGTCTGTCTTTACATTTTGACACACATTGTATTCTGTTTTACGTTTTGCAAATTAGATAGTACAAATGCGAAATTAAACACCAAACAAAAGCATAAAATGCAGACTAACAAACAGTGATTTAATGATTTTGTTTCCTATAAAAAAAAAACATAAAAAAAGACATAATATTTAACAATTTACAGCTATGTGGGATTCTTCTCCTATAAAGAAAAAACAAACAGTAGTTTCTATTTATAACACAAAGTTACTACAAGCTCTTTAAACAGGTATGTTTGCCATAAAGACGGATCATGCTGCCGATTTACATCGTCATATTGAGGGCTGGATGACATGGTCTCGATACAAACTATGGTTGTCCTGGCTTGGTTTCGCAGATCTCCACACAGGAATAAACAAATATTATGTATCTGTTGGTAGTCAGTATATGATTGATGATTTGAATAAGGTAGACAGATTTAAATTACACTTAAATGACTGTTTCACGGTAACTGTAATAGATAAACGTTCATATTAACGGGGTACTGGTCAATAGGGAACATGGACAGGGGCGTGGGGCAAAGAATGCAAAATGACCTAAGTTAGGCAAGTTTTGATGATGCACACATTTTAAAAGTGTACAATCTATATCATATAGTAAACACATATTAAAATGTGGCTTTTCATATAAGCCGTGCTCTTAGCAGATGAAAAAAATATATAGAACGTATTGTAGTATACATCATTAAGGGAGATAACTCTGTAAATGACACTTAAATACAATAGAAACTGTAAGATTTTGAATGTGAATTATCTCCTGAGAGCAGACAGATTTGGAATGAATAATTTCATAATATAGTCCTATACAACAACTTAAATTACATAGTAAAAATATTTTTTGCAGAATTTGCATGATTCTTACAAAGACTGCTACTTAATAAAGATAATTAATAAACAAATGTGTTAACATGTATATTTCCGGTTTATTACTAATATAAACATTATATATTGAATATGAATGAGGATTGAAAATCTGGGATTGAGAACGGGGCATTGTATGTTATATTAATTTAATAATTCGGACGGTTACCCAATTATATGAAAGTTTAAAAGGAAAGAAAAAAATAGCACTTAATAAATTACTTAAAACTTAATAAAAGATATCTTAATCACGTGTTGGTCTTTCATTTGTTATTAACTGAATATTGAAATTGCAATACATGTTTTGTTTGAGGAAGCACATGTAGATATAAAAAGAAAATAATACAGGTGTAACCTTAATGTGATGTACTTATATATTATATCATATTTTATTTCCGCCCATATTTCAATGAAAAACAGATTGTAGGAAATATAATTCATACTTCAGATGTCTGGTTCTCCACAAGAATTCTTACACAACCAATCAGGCGTTGATAAGCAAGATGAAGGATTTGTACAAACCTTTGAAGTTGACATGAAGAGTCTAGCGAAATTTGAGCATGTGTTTGTCAGTGTTTGGGCTGTAAATGAGGTACATTTATTAAATGTTAATCTTAGCATGAATCAGTAGTGGCACGAAAAATTTGAAACTTTGATTTAAGTAATTGCATAATCATAAAATGAAGGAAATGGCAAAATTGAGAAACAGATTCATTGAAATGCACTGAAAATTAATATTTCAAGAGCAGATAATTCTGTCAAGAACCTTATTGTTCTTACATTCTACTGAGCAATTTCTGAGCTTTCATAAGTGATATATAACGGTCCTATAATGGCATTTCCAATTAGAGAAAGCAATTATATTGTTACTGATTTTTCCCATTCGTGCTCAAACTTACACTTAAAATAGAAATAGGATAGATAACCGATCTTAGTTTCTCATTAGGTTGCTGCATTTTTATAAGAAATATAAAGAATGCATATGGTATTGGTACTTTGCAAAACTTATTGACTTTATTTGGGTAATTTCAGTAACTTTTTGTATAGTTTTCTCAAATATTCCGATCTTAAATCAGTAAGGACTATTGTAACGTAAAAATATTGGTATTAGGCATTTTGTTCGCTTACGTATTTATTTTTTCTTTTTTTCTTTTATTTATATGTGTGTTTGTTATTTTTATTTTTTTTTATTTTTCGTCTTTTCTGCACTGCATATCTTAAACCATTGGCAGTGTCCGAATTATACTTTATAACTGACAATATATCTTATACTACATTAAAAAAATATATATGATTTTATAAATGTTTCATTTGACCAAATCTTTTCTATGTAAGGTACAGACTACAAAATTAGTGCAAATTGGGTATTCTATTAATTAAAATGAATCTTTCGTTTACATATAACTATTTTTATTCCAAAAATCAAAACTGAGCACGTATAACAAAAAAGTCAAAAAAGAAAGAATCAGTGCAAAAATCAAGACGCTGTCTAGGAAAATAAAAAAGTCTTTTTTCATCGAAATGAAATACCTTATATACAGTTTTTATTACCTGAATATAAAGAAAAAACTTGTCCTTAATCTTTTTGTTCCTTAGATTGGTCTTCCAAGTATGATGATACATTCTCAATTTAAACTGGTTCCCGGTGGTGCACTTGAACTTATACGTCGTTGTTCAGCAGTTACATGTAAAGGCCATTGTGTTTGTGCAGCACAAGGACAAAGATGCTCTTTAAATGGAACAAAATGTCAAGACATATCTAAAGGTATACTTAAGAAGCTTCTTATAAAATATTGTAAAAAACTTACATTTCTCTAGGAATAAATACAAAACAAATCTCCAACTGCTTTCAATCTAGGTAAATTTTGTTTAAGTTATCCATATTTTGAAAAAAGCAACTTTAGAAATCACGATGTGGTTTGTAATACTCCTTAAGGTTCATAAGCAATGATATCTTTTGAAACTGAAAGTCATTCGGAATGTTTTTGTTTTTTGTTTTCTTTTTGTTTGACATTTCCATGACTTGTTAACATACATTGTATTGCAAACATAAACTAAATGCAAAATAGATAGACCTGCAGAATATTAAAGTGCAACATTGATATGAAGACAGTTTATCCCTATATATGGCAACTTGTTTTTTATTTTGTGACTAATTATTCTCCTCAAAAGGAGCAATCTGTTCGACGTTATACATACTGTATTCATACCTATAGGAATATGTCTGAAATAATGATTATTTATGCATATCAATTCCTTTTACTGCCATTCTACATAATATTATGGTAATTTCGTGAACGAAAAGGACGAAATGTTGTTCACTTTGTAAAATAAAATTTTGCATGATGCGTAACATAAACAATGAAATATCATACTACAGTAATGGCGTTAAGTATGCCCTTTTCTCTGTTCACAGCTAATCACAACAGTTTACTCCGTGTGTATGACATAACTAACGTTAGGCCAACTTCGACATTTATTGATGTTAAATATACACCGTCCAACGTAGCTCTGGCTGCCAAATGGCACATTGTACAGGCACAAGGACTGAAACCCCTATGGTATATAAATATTTGCTAGTTGTGTGGTTTCATTATTGTATCGTATTCCTTCTGTTTATTTCTTACTGTGTGTCTTCTAGCTCGGTAATATTGTTATTATTTAACTTTTGAAACGACCTTACCAAGTCAGGAACACAGTAGCTATTTTCATTGTTTGGTGAAAATTGAAATGCTTCGTTTTGATTAAAATCTAACTTCACCGTTTAAGCAATATATATGATCCTATATTGTCTAACAAAATTGACAATATGGTGTTTGTACAGGCGCAAGGACTTAAACCCCTATGGAACATGCTATCATTTTTGTGTTAACTTTTTGGCAACGCGTTGACTCATTTATTTGTTAATGTTTAAAGTACTTTTGAATGAAGGCATATTCATGCAAAATTGTCATATTTACAGTATACCTTAGTACTGTACTATAAATCGACTTGAATAAAAATTATACCTTGGCCCATGGTATAAACTCCCGTTTCATAGGCTTTAGATATTAGTTACTCTTGAAAAACAGTTTTAATTCTAACTTAACTGAAGAAATACATACGTATACACTGTGATCAACAAAATAAGAGAGGGTGTCACGAGCAAATTCAAAATCTCAAACGTTAAGTTTAACCAATTCAGAGAGAAAAGCCAAAGGCGCGGCTAATTGAGTCCATCAAGTAGAACGGTGAGAACATATAGAAGCATAGAAGTAAAGTTTATATTCAGTTTATCAAACATCCTTTAGGCAACTTTCTTATATCAAAGTTTGATATTATGATAGGTTTGCAAAATAGGTAAAAGAAATAATGCATGTAAATTTTGTATGTCTATGCAAAAGTATAAATACAACTAACTTGTATCAGAGTTCGCAAAAGACTATTATAGGTATCTAAAAATACGACTTGAATAATAACTTCTTTTAACCTAAACAAATCGTCTGGATAACTAACCCTTCTGCTTAAGGTATGAATGGAGTGCTGGATTAACACAGTCAACTAACATTGAGGGGATATTTACAGAATCTGATGATGTTTGGCATCATGCAGGACAAAATGATCAGGCAATACTCAATCTAAAACGAGGTAATATGATTTTAAGCTTTGTCTATACATGTTACAGACGGAGGTCAATGTTGTATTATAGACAAAACAACGCTTCCACACTTACGCAATCGTCTGATTCCGTGTCGACAAATTTTTCACCATCGTCAGAATATTCTTTTAGCTATTCTTAGTTCTGGTCTTACGTTCCACATATATATAGAACTTCGCAGACTCTCCGTCCATATTACATGTTACAAACGGTATATTATTATTATTATTTTAAATGATGGATATATAGTACGAATTTTTTAATCGTAGTAAATTCCGTTCCTATGACAACTAAAGTTACAGATTCTTCTACATGTGTTCACTTCATTTGCATTTGTGATACACACTGGGCACATTTGTGATACACACTTGGCACATTTATTACATCAGTTACATGAGCATCTTTCCGACCCAATGTCCAGTTTGAATTTTACAAAACAATGAGCTCCAAAGAGGTGTCGTGTCTATTATATTTCGACCCCCACTGTAAATCCACGTAAGTTGACTTCAAACTTATGAATTTCATCAAGTTTTGCATTCTTTTTATGTTGTGATACCTGTTTACATTTTTTTAGTTGGACTTTTTGCAATAAAATAGAATATTAGCAGTATATAAGTTACATCTTCACGAAAAGTAATTTTATTTTGTAAAATGTCCAGCAAATTATTTTTTTTTTAAAAACAATAGATAATGACGTTTCAATCAAATGACCCTTAAAGATCCAGAAAAGATTTATTTTGAGTTTAGTATTCGATGACCAAAATTGTTACTGTATTTACTAGGAAGACTTTCCCATCCCTCATTTCTATACATGGTAACGTATTATGAACTATCGTATTGAAATGCTACAATATCTGTCATTTTCTGTTTATTTACAACATATTGAAATGAGGTATATGAAACTACTTGATTACTTATCAACTTATCAACTTATTTCAGGACGATTTCTTAAGGAACCAAATATAGCATACTCTATGGTCATCCGTGCATGGTACAGTGATGATGCATATGCCGACTTTAAGACAGATGGAGTGTGTGCCTTGTCCATGCCGTTGCCAAGACGGAAAATAAGAGGATCAGCGGTATGTTTTTGAAGTATTGAAAGAGTAATCAAGGGAACCAAGGTTATAGCGGTAATCAAAATAATATAATCCAGGGGCAAAGACCAGACATGGAAAACAGACACACACAACAAAGAACATAAAGTTACTAAAATTATACATACAAAGTAACAAAAGTAAATGAGCAACTCGGACTCCACCAAAAACTGGGAACATGGACCAGGTGTACCGGTAGGGTAAGCGTCCTCTGCTTTTCTAGAAACACCCGCCGAGTTGCTAATAAAAAGTCAAGTCCGGGGTAGACAAACGAGGAAAGGAAAACTATGACCCGTTGAATAAATCAGTTTCATGATGCTGATGGATACATCATAATAATCCACGAGTTCATGATGACGACCATAAAACTTCGGTAGTGATGACTTCAATCTTGTAGCAACATAACCCTGTTCCAGAAGCCTATTTGTTAGAGTTCTAGCGCGATACAAAAAGTCTGCGTAGTTTCGGCAAGCTCTGGCATAACGTATGAGTTGTGATATGAACACTCCATACGCAGGAGCCGAAGGGATGTTGCCACAGATGAAAGGAAAGTTGACAATTCTGAATGAAAAGTCATCACGTTTGTCGTAAAGTTTGGTCAACAGTTTTCCTTTACCATCGATTTCTAAGTATAGGTCAAGATATGAGGCTGACTTCACAGTGTCTGTAGTATCCTTTATCTCAATTTTTTTTGGGTAGATGCGATGTATCAAATCCCCGAAATTAGGATAAGAAATAGAAAGTTGAAACCATACAAAGCAGTTTTATTGTGCTTTACTGTATATTGTACTGTTTTATCATGATTGCACTATAATATCATATATTTCTTCATATCATTGATATCCGCGTGTACCATGATCGTGATATTCAGCGTTCTTTACAAAAAACCGCAGATATATTTGCACATAACAATGTTTTCGGAGATGGCAATGAAAATTCAAACAAATCACTTTTTTTTCAATGATATTAAAGTGTTCATTCTTAATTATTTATTAGAGCAGTGCTACTTAATGGACATATAGATTTATATGCCCGAGTTTTGAATGCATTAGTGTATCAGACTGCCGCACAAAGTATCCTATGCAACTATCAGTAATCAGTGTTCACTCCGAACATATTGGCCACATGCATTTCCAAAACAAGTAAATATCTGGTAAAATATTCTACCGCTACAATAGCTATCTCCACTGAAATATTGAATTCGTCGAAGCATGTGAATTAAACTATGAGATTTTCTCCAAACTTGTCATAATTCAACTATCTATAACTCCACTTGAAAATAAAGTTTCAATGATTTGTATAATTGAACAACAAAAAAGCCTTTGTTATCAATTAAAGCAGAATTGTTATTAAATTTTAAGCAATGTCTACACAAGTTTGAGCAACTTTTTTCCAGGGCCGAATTTGTTATACACCGCATAAAAACATCCTTTAACTTCAGGTAATTGTTTGAATCGTTTAATACATTGAATGCTTACTTTAAAGGTTGTCGAACAGATCCCGGGTCATTGGAAGAAAGATGTTGATTTTGTTAAATCAGGTGCACCATTTACAATCAGATGGACAAATGTTTTCAAAGATGACACTGATATTATCGACCGATTCAAAGTATATGTCAGCACATATCCTGGCGGTAAGCATTGTTTACTTTCATATAAAAAGTTAAAACATCAGTTACATGTTATGAATAATACACGTGTTTGGTGGTTGACGTGTAATATTAATGTTGTAATGATAACTGTATTTTTTTTTTAATTTGTCTTCTCAATTTTAGGACATGATATTCATGCGGTCGAATTAGATTTACCGGCAACTGTTACATCACATAACATCAGCAGAGTGCCAATGACACCAGGGATTGTATTCTACAGTAATATTGTCGGTTACAGTCGGTCTGGTATCCATGCAACAGAATCATCTGACGGTATTATGGTAGAGTCATTGGCTCCTGTCGCTGGGACGGTCCATGATGGAATTGGTTAGTATGCAAATTCATCTGACGGTAAAATGGCTGAGTCACTTATTCCTGTCTCTTATACGATTTTTGATTGAGTTGGTAAGTAGGCAGAATTATCTTATAGTTAAAATGTTGGAGTCACCAGTTCCTGTTTAATGATCGATTTGTGATGGAATTGGCAATTAAACAAAATCATCTGGCGGTAAAACTGTGGAGTCACTGGCTCCCGTCTTAGGAACGATTTGTGATGGAATTGGTGAGTAAACATAGACAACTGATAGTTAAATGGTACAGCAACTACATCATTTCACTTGAACGATCCATGGCAGACCTGGTAGGTTAACAAAATCATATGACAATAAAGTGATAGAACCATTACCTCTTATCTTTAGAACGATTTGTGTCGAAACTGGCGG
This sequence comes from Perna viridis, assembly GCA_037379345.1. Taxonomy (NCBI): domain Eukaryota; kingdom Metazoa; phylum Mollusca; class Bivalvia; order Mytilida; family Mytilidae; genus Perna; species Perna viridis. Next base: position 36,507,254 of record CM074518.1, read on the forward strand.
TATAATTGTAGATTAAACACAACAATCTGACATCATTGTATCATCATAACCACATTTAGGAGACACTACCATGATGTATGAGTTGAAAATGCTATAGTTTAAGTGCTTACATATTTGCATATTTACAAAGATAGCGCAAACAGGTCAGGTTTTCACGCGGTTGTCATTCTTTCCGACGCAGTCGGTATAGTTTCGCCTTTTAGCCTTTGACCTTAAAGATGCCCTTCCATGGAAAGGGAAGTCACCTGATCACCTGAAATATAACCTGATGTATTGTACCAAAAGCAGGGTCATAACAAATCTCCTAATAACACCAGCCACATGGTTTATGAAAAAGAATAAAAAAAGAATAAAGTAAGGAAATGCCCTCCAGTTTTTATGAAATATATTTTTTTCAGGTATAAAGGACATCGATTATCAGAACTTATCTTCTACTGTAAGTGCATTGTGGGGCGACTTTTCAGACCGCGATTCTGGCATATCGCACTATATGTGGTGTGTACAGACCAAGTCGTCTTCAGAAGGGACATGCGATATAAGAGGCTGGGAGAATATCGGCATCCACAAGTCTGTATCACGAAACTTAAACGGTTCTAGTTTGTCATCAGGTAACTGTTCGGAACTAATAATTCAATTCAATGAGTAAATAATAGAAGTAGTTTATGTGAAAGAAAATAATAGGTTAACAATAATCAAAACATTTATATAAAAGCAGAAAACATGTCTAAAGGGCTTGAAAAGGATTATATATTTTTAAAAGGGAAAACATTTGTTGCAGGAACTGAGTACAAAAGTCTGGTCTATGCAGTAGATGTCATTGGTCATAAATCCACAACTGTTCAGTCTAATGGTGTAGTTATTGACACTACCCATCCAGAACCAACATCATTAGAGCATTTAGAACATAACATCGTCTCTAATCCGTCTTTTGAGGATACAAATATCATTCCCGTTGACTGGGAGAATATAAAGAATGTGAGTCTCTGTTCAGGTTCCCCACAAGCACTTCCAGTAAGTTGGAATACTTCAATTGGAAGTTGCGTAAATGTATTGAAATCTGGCAGGAATATGGCCATGGATGGACGTTCCTTCTTGTTTGTAGACGGACAAATATCACAAATCCTGTCTGAACTTAAAGTAGACACATTCTACCGAATGGCATTCTATACTTCACATTCTCCGTTACTTGGTGCAGTTCTTGCAAATAAAGAAGGTTATGTAGAGTTTGGGGGGCGACGTCACGTGTTTATGGTTTACACAAAACAAGATAAACATGCAATGTCATCAGACGGTCTTTTTTGGCATCATCACACTTATTACTTCCGGTCACACTGGCAGGAAGTATTGCTTAAGCTCGGAAGCATGACAGGCAATACTGGTATCCTGTTTGATGATTTGAAAGTTCAAGAAACAGTCATGCATGACAAAAATGACGATATCATTAACAGTAAACATGTCCATGCACATGTCGTTTCCCTTCACCAATGGTCGTCAATACACGCATCATGGAGCTTCATGGATCCGGAGAGTCCGATTGTGGATTATATGTGGGCTATTGGTATGTTAATCATGATGAAAACATAGAAGAAATATTATTGTAATCGGCAAAAGAATGCTGTTTAACAATATTTGAAACAAAGTGATATGAAGATTAATAGCATAATCTTATTCTTTATTCTAATTAGCCTTTCCTTCCGTTAACTACAACTTTTTGTAACAGATGACTCAGCTTCTGTTAGAGAGAAAACTCAGCTATTTGGTATTTTGCTTTTACGATGGCTTTGAATGATGACTAACATAATAAAATGGTTGATTTATAATATTCTTCATATAACTCAGCATGCAACATTTTGTTGTATAAATATCATGTTGATGATACATATACTAGTGTAAAATATTATTTTAAAATTTTCTTCCGTAGGAGAAAAGTTATTTGTGATCAATGTTACTTATTTCCTAGGCTACACAGAAGGGAGTACTGAAATCCAGGGATTTAAAAGCGTAGGACTCAGTAATTTTGCTTACAACTACAACGTGACTCTGGCTCATACCTCAATTATACATATCACAGTTGTAGCAACAAATGCAGCTGGATTAGTGCACGAGGCGCATGCCGAGGATCTTCTTGTTGATCTCACTCCACCTGAAATATCATTTGTAAATGACGGAATAGGTACTTAAGCTCGTATTTGATGGAAAACGAAATTGAGTAACAGTATAAAATTTGAAATTAAGAAAAAATCTAAAAAATAATGCAATTTAAGGGATTTAGTGTAAAGCAGATTAAAGTTTGACTTATGATTTATTGTTGTTGAAATTGCAAATTTTCACTCAAAATCGTAATATTCAGATATACTTTTGATATGTTTTTTTTTTTCATTTGATTGTAGGTCCAGATATAGCTGCCCAAACAACAGAAGAAGTCTCAGCAAATTGGGACGTCAGTGATCCAGAGTCTGGTCTACATTACTGTGAGTGGGCTGTAGGTAAGTTTCAAAGCTTCATTCCTACAATTTAGTTTTAAAACACAAAAATGACCGATTATTTTAATTGTTGCATTAGAGTTATCAAGTTGGTTATATAGCCGTTCTTATCCTTATGAAGTGGTCATGGTACAGTGATATTGATTGTAACATTAATGATGCATCACAAAGCAGGCAAGTGATTTATTAACATTGAAGGGAATATTTTATCCCATGTGGAGACACTTTATAGATAACGCCTTCTACCTTGGCAGGTATTGTATTTTTGAACTTTGGGGTAATACCCTTTTGACGTGAACAAAACCAATATTTGATTAAGGCTATGAAAATGTTATTCACCGCTTGATAAATGTGCTCGTGTTGTTGCTTAAATCAATTTAAATTTACTTTTCTAAATCCGGTATTGCCATTTATTTTTATTTGCAGGGCTTCAACCGTATGGCAATGAGATCCAAACATTTCAGAAAATACCGAATGACATAAAGACTATTTCCAAAGTGTTTCCAAAACGTCTTTTATATATGAAGATGATCCACGTCACATTACGATGCAGAAATAATGCTGGTTTACAATCAACTTTATCATCTAACGGTGTTAAGATATCAAATCTACCCCCATATACTACTTATGCTGAGGTTGAAATTTTTCCGCAATCTTTAACCGAGTACGATGCAAGAGGTCGTTACCAAGGTGATACATCATCAATTAGACTGAAGTGGACAGGCTTTAGAGATGTGACAGGGATAGATAGTTATATGGTGAGGTTATCGTCGACTGCTTCATTCATTTTATTGTTGTGATTATTTTTGTGTGTATATCGTTATTTATATATATTTGTTATTTGAAAAAGAAATTAAATTTATTATTTTCTAACTATATTCTCTGATCAAGACTGCTTAATTCAAAATATTTCACAATAGATAATAGTCGCAAAGTATACTATGTTTGCTTTTTAAATCACTTATCATTTTTCAGTTATCGTTTCGAGGTCAAAACCCAACAACAGAATTTACAAAATCGTTAACTGCAGAGGAGCAGGATACATCGTACTGTTTTCTCAAAGGGCTGGAAATGGCAATGGGCAACTATACCGCTAGTATCAAAGCCATCAATAAGATGTACCTTAGAAGTCCTCCTGTCAAAGATGAATTAGTAGTTTCTCCTTTACGACCACAACTTACAGGTAGCTGCGGTTTCGGTATTATTTAAACGGTTGTTAGATAAATACATAAAAAAAACACAATTGGTGTAAAAACAAAAACCCTTCTGCATCATTTAACACATTGTTAGATTTTTTTATTATTTTTTTTTATTTTTGTTTTTTTTTTTTTTTTGTTTTGTGGGAGGTCATATTTTTATTTTGTGTAACAGTTTTATGGGTGTCGTCTTGTTTGTGTTATCATTTTTATTCGCTTCGTTACATTGTGCATGTAGAACGTCTCTTGTTCATGTGCTCACGTTTATGCCATGGATTCTTATGCATTTAAGTTATTTGAGTTGGTATTTTTTACTGATATTTTCATAACTTTACATCAAAGTGGAAGTGGTATTATATATTCTTATTTTACTCTTTATGTAAGTTTCGTTCTATCGAATTTAACATACATTTTTTTCTCATATGCATGATGTTCTTCTCAGGGTTTTCTTAATACGGATTTCAGATAGTCCAGATTTGAAGCTTGTTGTCGACAATCGTACACTCACAGCGTCATGGAAAGACCACTTCAAGGCAGCAGAACCAATATATTACGAAGTATCAGCCGGAACTACTTTAGGTAGTGTGGATATCATCCAATGGCAAGAAACGAAGAACACCTTCTTAGAATTTATCCTTCCATCAAAGATAAAGTCTGTTAAACACATAACCGGATATATTGTTGTCCGTGCAGTGTCTGCTAATGGAATGACTACTGTCTTTAACGCAGCAGTGAGACTTACTTAATGAATTCGAAATTGCGATTTTACACAGTCAAATATATTGTGTCTTCTTTAATCCGTCCTCCCTTGGTATATTGTTGTTCTTTAATATTAGATAGAAATGCTTTTGAATGATTAAATATTAGTGATAAATTGTAATATGCCTACTTATTTTTTACTTTTTTTCAAATTACATACATGAAACAAACATGTTTTATATATTTAGATAAGGCAACTTGCGTTTGCATGTTGTTATCAATACTTTATGCAAAACAGTTATTAAAAAAAGGAAAACGTCGAACTACAAAAGTGAATAGTTTTGCAGAATATATCTTAACATTAAACACTATGAGAATTCTCACTAAATTGACCCCTCCACCTGCAAACATATTTAAATTAAACCCCGGAAAAATTTGAAAAATCAATTAGAAGTTGCACAAAATGAGTATGCTATACAGATTCTGACAAATTTACATTCTGTTCCATTTAATGGTGAAGAAGTATGGAAATATAAGAGACAGCCCATATCCCATATAATAGTATTAGTCGATGTTTTAGTATGAAGGAAAATCAAGAAAACCAGAATACGAACGACAATAAAAATTGTGTTCACTGATGACGGAAGAGTACCGATAGAAGGAACAGCAACTTTTTTCACTATATACATGTACAGTACCTATAAAGGGAAAACTAAACATCCAAATAAAGGGAGTATGGGTCAAGAGGGAAAGGTGTATCGGGGAATAGGGCTATTGCAATAGAGATCGGGATAGATGATTTCTATATGTAGACACTAATTCATGGTGAATTTTATTCATTATTATCATCAATCTAAAATACTGTATGTTGGAATTACGTAAATTCATTCTCCAACATACTAAAAGTGGCATTGGTTTATAATATTGTGTCAAGAGGAATATGCCTTTTTTTACCCTTGTTACCTTATATTCATTTTTAGACAGACTCCCAACTTGAAGTCATTGGAGAAGATACCTATGAAATGTCTGTGTTTATCGGTTAATTTACATTTCATAGTGTATAGCATTTATATCTGACTGTAAATAACATGAATTCACACATAACAAGAATGTCCTTTATTTGAACAAGAAACATTGGAAACTTAAGATTTGAGTTTTGTTTTGTTTCGTTTTGTTTGTTTGTTTGTTTGTTTTTGTTTTTTTTTTTTTTGTTTTTGTTTTTGTTTTTGTTTTTGTTTTTGTTTTTTTTTTCATTATTCTTAGGAGTTTTTGTTTATTGTTTGTATGTTGCTTTTTTGTTTTGTGTTTTTTTTCAACAACACAAATTATTTGCGCCACTAAATATTCGTCTGCACTGATATAAAACTTATATTTCTTTAAATATTTAACATATTCATGATTTTTTTCCAAGCATCTCAAGTCAAGTTGTCATGGTCGGAACTATGAAAATATAAATTATCTCGGCGGAAACAGATGCATATAGGTGCGACGCAAAATAAATTCACAAATTTGATCTTTATGAAACAAATACCGGTTTATAATTTGTGACGAAAAAGTTTGATCAGCATTTGTGCATAGTTTACACTCACTATGAATTGTGGAACAAAACTACCATTTTCTTCTCCATTCATGATAAAATGTGTTGTTTTTTTTAATATCAGAAACTTGAGTTCATTTTTCAATGTTTCCCGGTAAAATTGATTACCTTTGTATAGAGTAAAAATCCAATCGAATATCTGCAAACATAAGAACTTTATTTGCAATTGAAGTTTAGCTACATTTGAATGTACACGGAAATATAATATCTTTGTAACATGTTTTATAGTGTATTAATCGGAAACCTAAGATGTTTAAAGGTCCACTAAAGATTGAATCAAATATCAGGTATTTTTGTTAGGATTTTTTTTTTAAATAATATGGAGGACAAAACTATACTCGGCGTCACATAAATAACATACTGTTGAAATTTGAATAAAAATATTTTCTACGACTTTATTGACACCTACCGTCGTTTAAATTGTCTTAAATGACCTGCTCATTCGTTTAGCCAGACGGCTTCTCCCTAAACATTGAATCGTTAAATTCCTGTCAGATTTTAATTCTCGGTGCCAATATTTACATTGTAAAAAGTCGGCCATGTTTACAGTGATCGGGTGCTAGGAGATGTTGTTTACGTTTAAATGGTTTGTCCAAAAACCGAAGAACCCAGAATGCATTTCGGCGTTATTTCGGATATCTCGGATTTATTTTACGCTAACAACGTACAATACCGAGAAGTTGATCAAGCAGACGATTGTCACCGGTGTTCGACGGGAACTTACGAACTTCGTTTGTAAACAAATCGTGCCGTAGGAACCAACATGGCGGATATTAGTATGGGATTTTCCCGTAAGGATTTGTTACGCATGATTTAAGCTAATAAGCGACTCGTTGGTACTAACACGTCAAGCATATATGCGAACTATCTTCATATTAAATAAAAGAGAGACAACTCTAGCGGTAAGTCCCGACGGTTTAAAAAGTAGAGCTTCAATTCGAAAATGTATTGTATGTGACGTCGAGTATAATAAGATATACTACATGTTATTGTACCTGATCACTAAACAAGTAATTGAGGAGAGGATTACTTATTCTCATTGAGTTCAGCACTATATAAAAACGTTACTACTAGCAGTCCATTTAAAGATTAAGCGGGTCCAATTCAGAATATGTACGCGGATGGTGGGATTATTTTTCACATAACCTGTAAGGTAAACGCAATTGACAGTTTTACAGAAATTTCAAATATGACTGCCTACCCCATCTTAGAAAAGCTATGTTATGATTTGAAAACAATACAGTCGGGACTATATTTTTTCCAATGCGGTTCAGGTTCATGAACAGCCAGTGGAATAGCATAGAGAGACGCGTAAGTACAATTTTCAGTACATTCAAACTTTCTTGAATTTTTTCATGAGTATTTCATGAAGCAGAAAAAAAATACAGGAATGCGTTCATTGAAAACGACTGTACATTTTGAATAATATTCCGGTTAGGCTTACAGGTATCACTGGAAACCATCTCAAGAATGCTATTTTTACGTACATGTACACAAGTTACCGTTGCAATTAAATCTTCCTGTTGATTTAATTCAAGCCTTACATTTGAATGTTCAACCTACTTGACTATCATTTGTTAACTTCCCAGTGCAAACGAAGAAATACAAATTTTCTTGCACAATTAAATTTACCTCTTTAGCTGGTAAAACGTTTGTACGGTGATATGATTCTTTATTCCCAATTTACATTTTGCTATCACTTTAAATGATATTCTTTGTCTTCGTCCATACTGCATAACAGTGCACCAACATTTGAGATGTAAAACGTGTTGAACAGTATGGACACATCGGTACAATTTCACTTCTTTGTGAGGACGAACATTCTTTTAGAATTGATACATCTCCTCGTCTGCCCGGTGGGAAATTTCCAACTTCAAGGTGATGCATGGTGTCTTCACTTCTGGCTTGCGTTATTCGCAATACGAACGTTTCGCTAAAGCCGGGTGTCTCTCAGATTCATTCTTTAAAGAGCTCCAAGGAATTCATTGCGAAAAAAAAATTCGGAAATTGCGGAAGAATTTAAACGTGATGCTATGGAAAATGAAACTGCTGTAATAGTATTATAATGCCTAGAAAGTGACAAGAATTATAACGGCATTACGATTATTTCGGATGCTCGACATGGGTGGAGAAAAAATGCCAGTAATTGCACTAGGAATGAAAACCCATAAAGTTGTTGGCTCCGTTGTGATGTGAATGTAAATATACATGGTAACGAAAAGAACATGGTTGGTAATAAGTATTTAAAGTGTGAACAAACCCTTGTGACAAATGCCAACGATACATGGCATGTTACAAAACGGATAAATAGAGAAGTGAAAAAAAGTGTGCGATGGTCCTCAGAAGTATCATGGTGTACAGTGACATGGAGAATTAAGTGATAAGGCAGCGTCTATAAAAACGCACTATAACTATGCAATGAAAAACTGTGATGGATCTGCCGAGAAACTTAAGTTTTTATAGGACAGCATTGTTTTCCATTACCAGGATATCCATTCACATTGTTCATTGACGTCCCGATGTCAAGATGAAAGTTCTTATATGCTTAGCAAAACCCTTCCGACGGATCCAGTCGCAATTAAGTTGTTAGAAAGAGCAATTCACACTTTGCAACTTTACAAGACCCCACAGGATTACGTAGAATGCATTGACACTCACTATGTAGAGTCTTTCAATAAGGCATGTTTAATACTTCACGACAAACGTGTAGTTTTTGGTGACGCAGAATACAAGCGATGAACACAAATGGCTATACTGGACTGGAACGAGAACATCGACAGAAAATGTACGTCAGTTTCACTAGTTGAAGATCCGTGCCATCCACGTCGTCGGACTGGGAAACGTGTGTTAGAGCGTAAAACACAAGATTACACTAAAGATATTTGGAAGCTGATTAAGGAACAATTGTACAGTCGAAAGTAGTGTTCGTTTGTCTGCTCAAGTGAATTTTAAAGCCTTACTAGAATCGGAACGCAACTAAATTAAAATCACGCCAATAAACACGCAGTTGTATTACTTTAACGACTTACGTATAATTATATTGGACATATCGTCGTGTTTTTTTTTTCTTCTTGGAATGTTCTTGTATTAATGAAACACGCGGAAAGAATTGATACGACTCTGCTTAATTTTACGAGAATTGTACGGCATTCGAATTATGATCACTCATATCATTTAATAATTGAAAGTAAGTCGATTGCGTTATTATTCGTGTCTTTAAAATAATATGATCAACTTAACCATGCGTCTTTTGTTGTTGTTCATGACAGGATTTGTTTTGTTTCTATTTATATACACAAAATAATCGTTATCACCTGATAAGCTCCGCCCTCATTTTATGTCGGTTGGCACTACCGCTAATGCCGGTTTAAGCACATTACTTGCTATGTTGTTGTTCATGGAGTGTCTGGTAATGGGGATGACTACTGTCCTAAGTGAAGCAGTTAAACTTGCTTAGCAATCTTATTTTTTTCTGCAATACCAAATTTGTATAGTACAAATTGAAAACCGACGTGTTACATTCATGTAGTGATTGGTGTTTGAAGGAATATCAATGTTTTAATTCTATGGTTAAATAACTGATAAATCATCTTTTAACTGGCTTACAATGTATATTGGCAAACAACAAGGGAATGACATCAAGTCATTCATAGCACGTTATTTGGTAGATCACAACAAATACTAATCTTATTTATGTCGAAGTGTATCCTAGGTCTTTGATATTCAGATTGGTTCCAATTTGGCCTGTTCATTCAAGTGATAATCTAATATTTCCGAGAATTTGAGAAAAGGGACCTTATTAATCGCCAAAAGAGAAAACCGCAAATTCAAAGATACTGTTCATGCGTTTACCTCTCATTAAGACTAGAATGTATGCTAAACTTTCTATTCTTTAAAGCATTTGGTAGAATTGGAATAATTTGGAGGTAAACATAAGTGACGAATTTTTATATTTCCATAACGTTACATAGCGGGATCTGAAATATGTACCACCAAACTTCTTTCTAAACTTTTAGCTTCTATCCTCACAGCTGTCAAAGAGGGTCTGCAATCCTACCACAACACTTGTTACTCCCGTAGTGGTATTAATTCAAAGTGGATCCTGAAAATTTGAATGATCTTTTGAAGGCAATTAGTTCAAGATTATTTTCATAACATGATGGTACACTTAGATTAGATACAAATATATATAGTTCCTGGCAGAGATTCCTCTTACTACGTAAGAAATAATTTCATATCATCTTTCAAATATACAGAAGAATATGTTTACAAAATGCTGGAATTTTTAATCAACAACATATTTGTCCAGTGTGGTGGACGCGTTTTTTTTCAAAAAAACGGTCGACATTCCAATGGGAACGAACTCTGCTCCTACGTGTTGACCTATTCCTTCACTCCTATGAAGCTGACTTTCTAGTTGATCTGATCGGAAAGGCGGAATATCGTTTAGCTAGATCCTTTAATCTCATTTTCCGCTATAAAGATGACGTATTATCTTTAAACAATCCAAATTTTGGGGATTTGATACATCGCAGCTACCCCAAAGAACTTGAGACAAAGGATACTACAGACACTGTGAAGTCAGCCTCATATCTTAACCTACAGTTAGAGATCGATGGTAAAGGAAAACTATTGACCAAACTTTACGACAAACGTAATAATTTTTCATTCAGAATTGTCAACTGCTACAAGATTGAAGTCATCACTACAGGAGTGTTATGGTCGTCATCATGAACTCGTGGATGGTTACGATGTATCCATCTGCACCATGAAAATTGATTTGTTCAACTTGTCATAGTTTTCCTCTTCTCTTTCGTCAACCCCGGACTTGACATTTTATGAGCAACTCGGCGGGTGTTTCTAGAAAAGCAGAGAACGCTTACCCTACCGGTGCACATGGTTCATTTTCCCAGTTTTTAGTGGAGTCCGACTTGCTCATTTATCTTTGTTACTTTGTATATTTTTTTAGTTACATTGTGTTCTTTACTATGTGCTTCTGTTTTCCGTGTCTGATCTTTGTCCCTGGATTGCATTATTTTGATTTCCGCTATAAACTTGGTTGCCTTGATTACTCTTCTAAATATAACTTATGATGAGGTTCAGGTTCTCTTGCAATATTTGACCGAGTACAACATGTACAATGCGAGAAGTCATTATCAAGGGGATGCACCATCGGTCAGACTGAAATGTTGCAGGAATGGATTCGTGTATGTTCAGTATTAACATTTATTACTTGATTATAACGATGTTGACGGTAAGTAATAAAACGAATACTGTTTACTGAATAATTTCAGATTTAAATCATTTAACATATGTTTAAGCATCAATGAATTCATAAATGGATTGACAGGAGGTACATGTACACAAATTTGCGATATAAAAGAGTCGTTACAACGTGTTCCTCTGTTTGCTTATTTTGGTCACCTGTAATACAAGCTTAACTGTATCACTAGTTTTAAGTTGTTGCATAAAGAGGGGCTACTTTTTGTAACAAGCTCGAAAACGACAATTATGCATCTAGATATTTGCTTCTTCAAAATATATGACAGTGGGAAAAATAATATTAGTATAACGCAACAAATGCTCCGGCTAATAACTTTAATTATATTTTAATTACAGAAAACACTCTCAAAGTTGCGATTCCATTTACAAAGAACGATGAATTGCATAGAAACGTGAACTTTTGGTTTGGTTTGTTTTAACGTTATGGTGTTAATGTACCATAGTTCTTCTGCTGTTTTTACCCAACAAATTAGCTAAATTCTGAAATGATAAAAAAATCGTAATGCCTTCTCTACTTGGTGGGGAAATATGTTATTTGTCATCCTGTCCGTCTGTCTGTCTGTCCATCATGCTCTCGTTAGGGATGACAGGAAACTAGAGCACCTAAATTCAGTCGCTGTTTTACGTAGTGAGTACTAGAAAAAAGTGTTCATCCGCTGAATATTGTGTAAGGGAAGCACTAAGTGAATTTCATGATTTGTTTGTATTGTTTTTTTTATACATTATATGTAATCATATATATTGCAGGAATTTTCAGCCACTGAATTTCATTGGAGCATATTTACGAACTTTACCTCTAAAAGAGAAACACATTGAAAAACTATTGATTGAAGGGATTTATTGTGTTGTTTTTTCTATGAAGACACAATATGTTATTTTCCCAAAACAACTAATGCCTCTTGTCATTGCAAATTTGCAGAGAACTCGGATATAGTTAAATGAAATTTGGTATGTCTCACGCTATGAAATAGTTCGCGTAGAGGTGCTATGGCACTTTGTCATTCATAGATTGAGATATGTTTATTTGCTACTTACTGATATATCTGTCTATTCAGTGAATAGAGAAAGGTATATGTTTTAAAGTCAAAACAAACTTTGATCTGATTTTAAACATTCGTATATTCAGGGAGACATAAAAGGAGAGAATGGGAAAACTTTCGTAAGGATTTCTCAACAACAGAGTATCATATATTCTTGATATCTTAATCGAGCAAGGCCTTTAAGTTTTCTATACCATATCAACCTAATTCCATGCATTATAATTTCAGATTAATTTTAAGTCTCAGGATCAAGCCACTTTACAAAATCACTGACTACAGAAGAGCAGGATACATCGTATTGTTTTATCCATGGATTTGATATAACAACTGGAAAGTATACTGCCAATGTTCAAGCTGTTAATAAAATGTTCCTGTCATATATGCGTTGGTTGTCTCTTCCACACCACCAAAACTTACAGGTAATTATATAACTTCTCAAAACAAAACAGAAAACAAACAAAAAACAAAAAACAAAAAATCACAAAAGGAAATAGTTATTATGCAAAAATACAATTGTTTAGTTTTTGTAACAGTGATATATAAAAAAACTACAAATCACACACAACATTGCGTTTAAATTTCCGGCTTAATATTTTTTCAATTTAACTCAAACTCCTAATGAACATCATAGTGTATCATTTTTGCAATAAATCATCGTTATTGCGTGTAACTCAGTTATGAAAGTTTTTCTTATATTACAAGCCTTTTAAACATTGTTATAAAAGTTTCAATCGCCATTTTCATTTTTGTTTATATTTCGTATATTTAATTACTTGTTTATTTCTGGTAAAAATAAGATGAATTTCGATTAAAATAATGTGGACTGTTGTTTTACTCATAAAAATAGCAAAAAGAAACAGAAATTAGTAGCTGATTTATATATAATTACACTATCCACAGAAAAAGTTTAAAACAAAATTAACCACTACTTTGATGCAAAGTGATACAAAACATATAATAGATAGTTTTTATTTACGGCTGTACCCTTACAGCATCATGGAAAAATCACTTTGGACAACAGAACCAATATATTAGGAAGTATCTGCTGGAACTACTTTGGGTAATGCGGATATCATACAGTGGCAAGAAACGAAAAACACTATCTTAGACTTTGCCCTAACGCCAAAGAATAAATTTGTTAAACCCCAGACCGGATATGTTGTTGTTCGTGCGGTGTCTGCTAACGGAATGACTACTGTCATGACTGATGCGGTTTAACTTGGTTAATTACGATTACATAAGGATATAAAATTGTCTTTTCTTGAAATGTTATGGTCTTAAAACAACTGTAAATAACATGACCAAGTTGACTAAATAAAAAGCGGCGCAAGATTTGCAAATGAGTTTTTTGCAAATTTAAATTGCACTGTGTTTCCACTAGGTTGCACCTTCATGAGTTCAACTGATTTTTGATGTATCAATGCAAAATGTTCTACAGTGGTCCTTCCTTTTCTTGAAATCGATGTCTTTACTTATTGAATAATTTTAGTGATAAATTACCTGTTCGAAATCCAACCTGGTGCATGTGATTAAACATTTGTACAGTTCAATACAATAAAGATCAAAATCTTGTGGATTTAAGAATCTTACATCACTGCTAAGAGTTTGCTTATGTGTGTTTAAATAACAACTTTTGTGTTTAATATACGAGGTGTTTGTGTGTTAATAGATTTATAGGTGATAATTAATGGAATGAGGAAGTTAACGGAATATATTATACTCCTGATATAAAGCATTTACATAAACTACAATATGTTTATGACGTATACTAATGTACGGGATTGGTTGTTAATTTGAATAACTGTTTTGTATTTCAATTCAGTGCGTATATCTTATTAACCTATGTTTGCTCTTCCTGGTTCTAAATCATATAACACAAATGTAAGTATCAAACATCAATATCAAACCGAATGCACAAAGAGATACAGGTAAAAAGTTAATTTATCTAATCGCCGTTTATTTAATATTACTGATAAGTATTTCTTTGCTCCGTAATTGCGGAGGGAAATCTTTAAGCCATATAAATTGTATTCGCTTTGCACCGAACCCAACTTATTAACTTGTTACCTAAGTGGTAAAGTCAACACCGTTAATTGTAAAAACATATAGTTTGTTGACTTAAGAAAAGTTACGATACATAAATTAAAACTTTGACCTTAAAGGAAATGTGACTCAATAACCCTTTTTGTTTTATCGAATTAATGTAAATATTTATAGATGCAGTAGTTAAAATTTATTGCTTCGTAGATATTCAAGATGGTATGACTTATTTCAAGACAGTGATAATTTCATCTGATGCTTTCAAAATATCAACACTTGGCAAAAGAAGTGTTCAAATGTACTCTGGGGGTAAAACAATGTGTCAGGAGAGGGTTTGCAAAGTATAAATTCTGTTTATATACATTTCCATCGTTACATTGGTGGAGTGAGACTTTGTTCAAATGTTGATTTCCTATAATGAAGTAAGAGAGAAGGTGAACCCCTATAGACAGAAACAGGTCCAGACTACTAGTCTATTCGTTCTGTCTAGTATATTGTACAACAAACATAAATATATAAAACCGAATACACACTAATAGATATTTCTACATTGCTTGAATGGGGTAAACAACCCATCATATGGTACATGGGGAATTGTGAATGGGAAGTTGGGATGGGAAAAGTATGTGGTAGGATTATTATTTTGGATTGGACTATTGGGGACACTAGTTTTTAATGAATTATGTTTATATTTTATTATAAATAAAATATGCTAACAAATAACCTCAATCTACAGAAGATTTCATTTGCAAAACATAAAGTATGAGAGATTGTTTTCTATCGGGAGACGGGAGGTCCAATACTGTTATATATGTGGATATACATGTACAGCTCAGTCGCGATTAATTTGATAGAATTTTAATTTTTTAGGTATGAACTTATTATTTATATAGAAATAAATAGAAAAGTTCTAAAGAAAAACATTAAGTTCAAAATATCCATATGGTCGGGAGCAGTAAAATGTCAGAATAGACCATGTAAATAGCACACGATATATGAAATCCTTTCTGTGTAAAAAGATAGCCGCACATATAGTCAAGCCTTGACTAGTACATTTGTATCAAGAAAGTGTTTTTTTTTCTTTTTACTTGAAATATTATTCTTACAACATTTATGTTTGAAAAGGATGAGATACACAAACAAAGTTTTCAAAAGCACAATTACGGTCTATATCTTCGAAGAACGTTACATTGATGACATTAAGAGCCATCAATATGTCACTTATCATAAAGTGCTAAGACATATACACCACTTCTATTCTTGTTATACAGAGACGACGAGTGTCGTCTTAAGTTTGATTAACGAAACATTTTAGTGAGGTAACGCTACATATTTTCATTTATGTCAAAAACATTAAGTATTTTTTGTCAAATTTGTCTCTCTGATGATACCTTCACACACACACAGACATATATATATATATAAAGTCTAAAGGAATCTGCCAACCAGCAAACTTAATGGGTATCGGATCGTCCAGTTATGATGATGCAGCACAAACAAAAATAATTATATAAGTCTAAAGGATTGTACAACAATACCGATAAAGATGTTAACACACTATAATAAAGTATATAATGGGCAAAATTTTCAGTCAACAATTGACCTTCTTCAGTGCCTTAAATAGACTGAGTGTGTACGAAAGTAAATGGTCTGTGAACACAACTCACTACCTAATCAGGTGAATACCTGTGACGTATAATTTTTTTTTACTGACAGTAACAAAGATCTTGAACATTGTGCTATAGACACACGTTGTGTGTTGATCTTGAATACTGACCTATAAAAACAAAAAAATATTTACAAACACTGCTACAAGAAACTATACAAAATAGGAAGAACTTAATGTTTTTTGTTAATTCCGTGTGGGTGTAAAACACGGAGTTCTTTTATCCAAAATGCCTTCCGCTTCACTCTCTGTAGATCGCTCCAGATCGTATTTTGTTCCAAGATGAAGATTTTCATTTTGTTGAAATTATCGAGGCAGTGGTTAGGTAATCTAAAGTGTTGACGCACTGGGAGTAAAGGCTTTTTTGTTAGGTCGCTCCTGTGTCCGTTCAGGCTCTTGTGAAAAGGCTGTTTAGATTTACCAACATATTGAAGGCCACAAATGGGACAGTGGAGCAAATATATTACATTAGCACTCTTGCAGTGCACGTTGCAAAATATTTTGTAGCGTTTCCCCGTGACTTTGCTGGTGAATGATGACGAGTGGTGCATTTGGTTGCAACATTTACACCTTTTGTCACCAGAGGAGCGACTCTTGCCTGGAGTCAAGTTGGGCTTAGATATTTCAGCCCTCACAAGTAGACTACGCAAACTGTCTGGCTGTCTGAAAGCAATCATAGGTGGTTCGGTGTCACAGCGGTACGAGTTCGAGTCCCGCGGAGGGAATGACCAAAAAATTGCATCGCAAATTGACAGTTCTAACATCGTTAGGAATTTTTTAGACCTTTCTATACGTTTACATATCTTCCCTGTATCAATTTGATCCGATGGAGCAGTGTAGCGAATAGAGTCGTCACATTCTGAGACGTTGTATAATATTGATTTGTTGTGACATGCATCAATAAAATTTTCCCCGAAGAAATTTTAATCAAATGTGAACATTGTGTTTCATTGTAACTAGCACCAGTTTATGACTTGTTTCATTTATAACATGGTCTTTTTAGGTCGTATCAACGATTCAGAGATAGCTCTACTGTTTGTAACAAAAATGAATTTATGCCAAACAAAGCCTCCCAACATAACTGTTAAACGACACCAACAAGATGTTTCACAGTAATATGCAAAGCAAAACAGAGAAAGCCAAAACAAGGGATTTCCCCGAAAGTATATGATAATTATCCATTGATATTTTCCTTCAATCGGTGTGTCTTATATTGTCTTATAACATATATAAAGTAAGATTGGAATACATATACTTGTATTTAATCTCTGAAAAGTTTTCATTTTGTAAATGCATTTAAGTTAAAGTGAGCTATTAGCGTTTAAAAAGTCTTAATTTGTAATAGTGACGTACGTTCATGTCATAATGACATATTTCATGACATCAAGTACACAATGTAAATATAAGATGCTAACGATGAGTATCACGCCATTTTCTATCCGATTGCAGTGAACTTGAAAGCCTTAAGAGCCTTGATATTCGAACGTCAGATATTCTTTTGTCTTTAAGTTAAGTTTGTACATTTAAATTGACTGGTCGTCGTGAGTATTTGGTGTTAAAAAATATGTTGTTGTTTTAGTTGTTTTTGTCAAAATAATCTCTGCGTTTTAAAACATGAATACCTTGAACGTTACTATGATCTTTTAAAAGTTGTCTTTATTAGGGGTTAGAACAAAATTACCGAACAGACGTGTACCTGTCTTAATTGCTATTTTATTTCAATATTAAAGTACTTTGTGTTTACCAATTACATTTAAAGTTATGTGGTAGTTCCATTCCAAGTCTTTTGATGTGTGTTCACTGAATGACGGAGCAGGTTGTTTTTAAAGTTCTCTAACGTCGATAATAAAGCAAGTATTGATTGCTTAAGAAATCCCTTGAAATCGTGCCCTATTCCAAATACTATCATAATGTTAATTAGAAATATTTGAATCGACCACATAAGCAGTAGACGCTGCAACTGCAATGTGGCAGACGTATTAGCAGATATGGATGATTAGACAGAAAGGCATGTAACTTAATCATACTTTCTTATATATACATATAGTAAGCTCTTATTAAACCAAAAAGAAAAAAAACATTAAAATTAAATGAATGGGACACAAACAATCTGGTTCTTTCCTTTTAACACAGAATAGACGTTAACATTTGTCTCATTAATCATACACCATCAAAAAAGTTATAAAAGAGAATTTCTCTTCTCTATCTTACTGTCGTTTTCATTTTGTATAATCTTTAAATGCTGTTTTTATTTGATATTTTGTTTGAACTTCATAGTATTCCGTGAAAACCATATATATTATCAACTATATAAGATATATTATATTTTCAGGCTCTTACATTTAAATTTGAATTGGATTCATACAACAGAATTCAAATGTGAATTAATCCGGTGAAGTTGATTATGGTTTTGATATCAACAATGCTTTTATTTTTTCTTACATTCTGTTCATTCACAACTTATGGCAGGCTTTTGGAAGGAGGGTAAGTATTCATATCGCATCGTAAACTTTTCATGAATATGTACATGACGTTTTCGAATTTTAACACTTCATTTGCTGTACTGCATGATCCAATGGGTATTGTCATTTGTCATGATTCAGGAAAGATGTGCATATAAAGGCTTTGAATTTACCAGACAGTGTTGGTCGTTTCATCGATAGGAACCAAACTCTTCCTGGTCTACATATCAATATTAAATGCTGATGCAATTATGAATATTCACATACTGAATTAAGTCTAAAGGTCCATTCAAACTCTGAACCTGTTGTGAGATTGATAACTCATCAATATATAATGTCAATATTATTTTAATTGATTTTTACCGGCATTGCAGTAACAGTGCATAAATTGAAAATTGAAAAAAATATATAGATTATCAGGTACATACAAATGAATATATATATTTGTTTTTTTTTTTTTTTTTTCTTATATACTTTTGAATTTATATTTTAATATATTTTGAAGCGTGAACTATATTTTCGAATCGTTGATTAAAACAAAATAGGTGAGATAGAATTAGTGGCGTTGAGCCAAACTTCTTGTTTGACGTCTGTCACCTAAAGTATCTATTTTTTGAGTCATGAACATATTCGTTTTAACTAGATATGGAGAAAAGTGTAAATTAATTTATTTTCAAAGGCAAAGTCTCTCAAAAATCTTTGGTCTGTAAATATCATAAAGGCTTTATCGATTTGTTGCTATTAGTTTTAATATAAGTTTTATGAGTTGCTAATAGTATTAATTTGTTTGTATTTCTACTTATAGTAACAAAGCACTTTTGTTTCAAAAAAGCAACGAAATGTTTGAGTTTTCCTTTTAATGTTTGTTTTGAAAATCTTTCAAATTCTGATTGTCGGAATGTCAATTTTGCCCATATGTATTCCTTCAAACGCATAATTGACTCAATTTTGAATTCATACTTAATGTTATTGTGACTAGTTGACGGTATTCATGAGAAGGTAATAGATACAAAACAAAATAAAACAAAAACAAAAAACAAAAACAAAAACGACCATCCCCTGAACCATATGATAGACCCAAATATTTCCTTAGTAATGAACCAATCAGAATACAGTAAATTAACAAGAATTTAAAATAAAAAGAATTACCATTTTCAGAATAAGTATCAAACAGTAATCAATGGAACCAATGTTATAGCGATAATCAAAAGAATGCAATCCAGGGACAAAGCCCAGACATGTAAAACAGACATACACAACAAAGACCATAAAGTAACTAAAATCATACATACAAAGTAACAAAAGCAAATGAGCAACTCGGACTCCAATAAAAACTTGGAGCATGGATCAGGTGCATCTGCTTTTCTAGAAACGCCAGCCGAGTTGCTCATAAAAAGTCAAATCCTGGGTATACAAACGATGAAAAGTAAACTATGACCCGTTGAATAAATCAGTTTTCATGGTGCAGATGGATACACGAGTTCATTATGACGACCAAAAAACTTCGGTAGTGATGACTTCAATCTTGTAGCAACATAACCCTGTTCCAAAAGCCTATTTGTTAGAGTTTTAGCGTGATACAAAAAGTCTGCGTAGTTTCAGCAAGCTCTGACATAACGTATGAGTTGTGATATGAACACTCCATACGCAGGTGCTGAAGGGATGTTGCCACAGATGAAAGGAAAGTTGATAATTCTGAATGAAAAGTCATCACGTTTGTCGTAAAATTTGGTCAATAGTTCACCTTTACCATCAATTTTGAAGTGTAGGTCAAGATATGAGGCTAACCTTACAGTGTCTGTAGTATCCTTTAACTCAAGTTCTTTGGGGTAGATGTGATGTATCAAATCCCCGAAATTAGGATTGTTTAAAGATAATACGTCATCTATATAGCGGAAACTGAGATTAAAGGATCTAGCCAAACGGTATTTTTTTTCGGCTCAAATCAGTTATAAAATCAGCATCATAAGAGTGGAGGAATAGGTCAGCAAGTAAAGGAGCACGATTTGTTCCCATTGGAGTTCCGACCGTTTGTTGAAAAACACGTCCACCACATTGTACAAATATGTTGTCGATTAAAAACTTCCCTTACTTTGTAAACACCTCCCTTAGTTTATTTGGAAGATAATTTGGAGTTGTTTCTTACAAAGTAAGTGGAATCTCTACCAAGAACTATATATTTGTATCTAGGTGTATCATCTTTTTTTGAAGAAATAACTATATATAATGTTAACTCCGGAGTTTAATTGAGTAGTGGGGATAGAAGTATACATTGTTGAAAAAATGATAGGTTTTAATGTTATTATATTCAGATAATAGTCTTGAACTGATTGTCTCCAAAAGATCATTCGAATTTGTCAGAATCTACATTGACTTAATACCACTACGGGAGTAATAAGTGTTGTGGTAGGACTGCAGACCCTCTTTGACAGTTGTGAGTATAGAAGTTAAACGTTTTGAAAGAGGTTTGGTGGTACATTTTGCAGATCCAGCAATAAAACGTTGTTTGTATAGATTCTTGTGGAGTTTAGGAATCCAGTACATAGACGGTAAATCGCAATCATCGTCCTTGGTAGAGAGACCAAAAGAGGATAACACAGATTTATGATTTTCCACAATATCTTCTTTGGAGAGTCTGGTAGCTGTATAGGTCTTATCACTGCTATTATTTTCTACGTCTACCTTTTGATAATAAACATTTAATGTAAAACGTTTTGCAGACAAAACAATGTTGTTTTGGGCTTTGTCTGCTGGTACGACAACATATTTGTCATGTATAGAAGACAATGTTTTTGCTACATCGGTGTCTTTGAAAACTGATGTAGCTTTGGCACTCGTTGACCTACTTGAAACTTTCATTCGTTTCGAAATTAAAGAGCCACGGCCTTTAACCACTCTGACAGAGAATCAATGTCTTCTTGTTCTCGTTTTATCCATTTTCTTGCATAGTCCTCGACGGCATCCATAAGAACTTTAAAGTTATAATTCCAATTTATGGAGCGTAATTCACGGAACTTGAGACCTTTAGAAAGGATATTACGCTAGGAGATTCGTTTTCGATGATGGTCAAATCTCCCGTAACGATGTGACCAGAAGGACCATAATTGAATGGAGAGTTTTTGCAAGAACAGTCAGGTGGTTTAGCCTTGAAGTACTCAATCTCGAGGTTCTGTAATAGCCTTTTATAATTGAAAATTTTGGATGCAATGGGTGACGTATAGGAATATGAAATATTTGGTATGGATTTGTCTTTGAAATATGGGGGAATTTTGTTGGTGACGTTTTTGTGATGGAGGATGTTAGCCAAATTAATTGCATCTATACCTTTGTTGACAAACGGTAGTTGGAGAAATTATCGTTTTTCTTCATCTTGACTTTTCACACAAACTGGTTTAAAGAGTCTGTGGAAACCAATATCCAAAATGATGGCAACAAGTCTGTATAATGATAAGGTGGGGTCAGAAACAGGAGTGTCAAGACTTGTTTTGTAAAAGGAGTGTAGTACAGTGACAGGTACAGAATACAGTTTGGTTCTAATGTGATGAAGTCCAAGAGGTTTTTGTATGAAAGAAAGGAGACCATCTATGGAGACATCATGTAACTTAGGTGACGTATAGTGGCGATGGCCATGACTCCTTTCCCGTCTTGGATTTTTGTCAAATAAATTCATCACATCTATGCTATTGTTATATTGGCTTGAAAGGTTTCCTATACTTTTGATGTTGTCATTGCATCCATAAAGTATTGCAGTACATAGTATGCGTATCCATTACTCCTCTAATAAACTGTAATCATCATTTTATATAGTGACGAAATATTAATCAGTTTGTTGCATATAATTTACTACCGTATTTTCCCAATTACCATGATAAATTCCACTACGATCGTGCGTGGACGTTGAAATTACAGATGTACATTTCTCTTCCATTGAAATATTCAGAAAAAATTGTGTCACTCCAGTTTAGTTATGGTAGTTCAAATTGCTGGCTGTTTCATTTTTGTGTGACATCTGGTTTTTCCTCATGTTCAGTTTTTATATGAAGCCTTTTTTATTTGGTTCGTTTCATTGTGTATGTAGATCGTCTTTATCATGTTTTGGGGTTTTGACGTTTTTGAAATAGCACACAGCTGATGTTGCAGTACTTCTTTTGCTGATTTATAATCATTTACTCTGAGTATCAATACAATACTATTTCATAATTGTTGTTAGAACAATGAAAAATAAATATCGGTGTTATTATAAATCATAGTTTGATGACAATGTACAACAAGATAATTACAATGACATGCACACAATTCTTAGGTCTCTGTACATTGCATTTCATGGAATTAAATTTGTATGCTGTCATAATACAGTTTTCGTTTAAAAGTTTGCTCATAACATTTCTGACCGAAACCATTAAATTTTACTACAGCTGAGTCGAATACTATACATATATTTTAACAATTTGGCGCTTTCAGATACTACAAAAATCAAAAAATGCATTTCACCATGTATTCATATTAGAGAAGGTTTTATTATTCCGAGTTTTAACTTTCAGATCTCAGATTCCTAATTTTACTTTTATCGATCGATGGCCAGTGTATCCCATTTTTTCCAGCTTCGTACGCTGAACTTGACAAGAATTATTATAATGTAATCTAAGATGAAAAAGGGGTCATGGTCTTTGGCACTATTCACCACTTAGATGCATGTTGTCTCAAGAGATGCTCTTCTTCTTTTCATACAAACAAAACTTTTCGGACTTTATCAACTTAACTCTACTATATACCTCTTACTTTACTACATTCTCTTTACAAAATTAGCCTTGACACTCCATTTCCTCTACTTTACATCATTAAACAGACTTATGGCTATCATGTTGGGTATTGGTTTCTACAGACTCTTTAAACCAGAGCGTATTGAAAGTCAGGATGAACGATCATTTCTTTCACTTTGGTTAGACAATTGATGTATAGATGCCAACAATTATGTTAACAAAAACGCCATTAACAAATTTCCGCTGTATTCAAAAGACAAATCAACATCGATTATGTCATATTCCTATGCATGTATGTCAAATTTTTTCAACAATTACGATGTAGCTTTATAATTGTCTACTTTACATGACAGATAAGTTGTCGTAAGTGTAGACTGACGGAAGTACGGACACCCTACATCTTTACATATCCTCACTTTGCAAGTTTAGTTATAACGATATCAAAATGCCTGCCCATTTAATAATATGGTTTAACGTATTTTGGCAGAAAGGACGAGAACGAATTTATCAATTAAACAGACCCTGCTTTAAACTAGTCGTACAACCAAAATAAAAGAAGTTCACACTGTCCTCTCGCTTGCACCGGAAACAATGTGTCTGGCTATCTTTTTTTGTTAAGATGTAACTTGTATAAGTACGAAATATGTATTCAAAATCTGTAGCGGATGTTCCGCGTTAATGTTGTAGATGCATAATTTCGCATGATAACGCAAAAAAATATAATAATAAACAGCTTAGTTGACGCTAATAAGTCTTTATGGTTACATGTACATGTTTGACATAATATACAAAAGGTTTATGAACTATTTCACTTTTTTATCTAGTAAAAAGCAGACAAGTGGCATGCAGCAAATTCGTAGCAGTTTTATATTTTACAATATACATGTTATAAAAACATGCAATTTTTGACTCCTTTTAGTTTGGCTATGCATTATAAAATCGAATGTTTCAAGTTGTTAACAACAAAACACAATCACCATAATCATCTAGGATGTAAGTTGGTTGTTTCTATGGTTCATAAGCTATTCTTTTATTTAGACGCTACACTTCAGCTAACGACCATTTTGACGATGCCACTCGCCCACGGTGGACAAATCAAGTTGTCCACATTTGCCCACCCTTAATGCCCACGGTGGACAGATGTCCACATGCCCACCGTGTCAGGTGGACAGTATAGTATCTACGCCCACGGTATCCGGTGGATGCGTGATAACTTGTTGATTGGATTTAATCCATGATCGACAATTTTATTACAGAGTTCAAACGGTTTACAAATAAAAGAACAATGTGTCAATCATTACCTTGACCGTGAAAATCAATTTTCTTTCACATATAATTGGCCTCAAGCCAAAATTGTGACACCACCAGGTGTTTACTGAGGAATTAATATAATTAGGTTTTTATATGAATTAAATGGTTTAAACTCTTTTTTTTTTTTTTTTTTTTTTTTTTTTTTTTTTCTATTTTTGTCGGCCCACATCGTACTTAAGTCCACCATTATTTAGTATCATCAAAATGAAAACCTGGATTAATCGGAAACCAAAGCTGATATAATTTTTAAAGAAATTCATAAGGCCTTAATTTTATCATTTCCAGTTGCTACATGTATCATGTAATAATACTGTACACCTGACCTGTCACCAGATTGTTACGAATTGTAAATTACAATGTTCAAGAAAATCGAGTATTTGCGAACTCCTTATTTCACTGACAATCTATTTATGCAGTTGTATTTTCTAAGTTAAAGAACAGATTTGAAGCAGACACGTTCAACTTTAACTAACGGTCTATAAATAACCAAATTTCGATATCGTGTCATTTCAACAAAATTTGAAAGCGGGAAGCATCGTTGGAAGATAATATATGATCAGGAATTATTGAACCGCGTACTTCATGCGTTTTCCAATGGCAACGGATTTAACCGCGTGTTATCCGAGCACACGTTAGCCAACTATAGTGATAGGTGAATCTGCAGTTAGTTTGTTTTAGATTTAGCGCACCATGGACAATTGAACGACGTATTTCTACCGTTTCTTTTTTTTTTTCTTCACTTAGTTCGACAATTTTGACTACGAAAGTTCCGTTATTATATAATAACAGTAGCATACAAATTGTAAATTAAAATGTTCACGAAAATCGAGTACTTGCGAACTATTCATTTTACTAACGGTTTTCTTACGTAATAATTCTAAAAAAAAGAACAAAGTATTTTAAACCAATAACTATTGGAATGCTTTGAGTCGGTCAATTTCTCATGCAAATTTGACAAAGCCTTTGCAATGTCGTCGACCAATCAATGTCTTTCACGTTTTATCAGAAGGTGTGTCCCTGTGTTTTAAGCATCGTATGAGGTACATTGACATTTCGTTGACACTGCAACAATTATCGATCGACGAACAACGTGCCTTACTTGTATAGATAATAAGAAGAGTAATAATACTTGAAAGTATTTAAAATTCGACACTGTCATTCAAAAAACATGTAACTTTAAGAGACATATAGACATGTACAATTATGCTTTTTTAAATTTTCCATACCGTTGACGTTAAATCATAACTTTTCATTTTACGAGTCAGACTTTTTAATTAAAATTGATTTACAAGTAAGTTACCGAAAATCATCGCATATCAAGTTATTAATCAAAATGCACTTCGAAAATGGATTTCTTTTTAAGTGTTTTATTTTGAAATCTCGTATTTTTTTTTTAATCTTCTGAAACTTTATTCCAAAAACATTATTACTTTCATTTTCAAAATATCCATTGTTACTTTATGAATATACAAATAAGTGAATGACACAGGGGCAATCGTATTTTTATTTCAATAATTAAATGTTCAATGTTCTTGTAAAATCATGCTCAATACAAGTATTTTTTTTTTCTTTTTACTAAACGTAATAATCTTGTTAAGTATTTGTGATTTTCATATCATAGCCACCTAGAAATAAAATTAATCAATGTGTTTACAACGTTAACTTAATTAGTCAAATCAGTATTATCCGTGTAATGTCACTACTTAATACCTGAACGTGTCACACTCAGCCAATATACAGGAAGTGGTGGATTAACTGCTAACTGACGAGAAGGAATTGTTTAATAATATTTAGATTTAAGAATAAAAAGAAACCGAATTTAATGTTTTATGATCACAGAAGGGTATTGGACATCCTAAATTATATTTTTGAATCAAAATTTCGCCATTAAAAATCATTTATAAAATAGTGTTAGAACCGCCCAGATATACATAGTCTGAGAAAAAAATAAATTTTTCTAGTATGAATTTTACGACTAACTATATATAGAATAAATTAAACTAATTGGTATCTTTTTTACACTGCTGTGCGGAAGGTTGCACTCATCGTATATATCGTTTATTTTCTTTACGGTTGATGACAAAAAAAAATTAATAATAATAATTATTATTACTCCTCAATCGTAGTACACACGTGCACAAAGTTCTAATCATAATTAAATGACCTACACTAATACGTCTTGTAAGGTAAATGTAATGCATGTAAGTGTCGTTAGCTAATACGCGCCGGTTAACTGTCCAATTTCATTTCACAAAACTTTAAACCACACCCTCAATATTCCTATAATGTATTACCTGTCAATCAACGTTACTGCATCTTTACTTAAAACCACACCCTTGACATTTTATTTAATTGATTACCTGTCAATCAAAGGTCCGAGATAGGACATATGCATCTTTAGCCACCGTGAGAAATTCATAGCAAAATAATGCAGTGCCGTAAAAGGGGATGCTGTTGTAAATAGATTCATCTTTCAAAGGGACTGCACATCCAATCTTAGCTGATATTCTCTAAGAATTTTAAATATTATAAGCAAAAGGAGGGTGCACTTTTTCCATCACATGGTCGTTAAAGTATTTTTTATTAGTTGTTGTTTCCAAATTCATATAGGTTATGTTGAACTATTCAGTATTTCTGAATATATTCTAATCCAACAAGTAATACTTGATTAACATTAAATCAAAAACTTCTTCAATAACACAATTTATTTTTTTTTGACAAGTGATAGGGCTGCACTGTATTTAAACCTACCGGAACCGTTAATTGATTAACTGTCAATTAAAGAGATCAAATGGCACCTATCAAAGGTTACCACGATTTCATGAATTTATTCCATTTGTTCGCAAATGCTCACGCTTCTCTGCTTTAATCCCGCCCACAGGTAATTGATGACTGTCAATTATAAAGAAGCTCTATTGACACCTATGAAATATTGTTACCGATAGTTCATACAATTAGATACGCTTCTGATAATACAACAGGACCGTAATAATTATTACATAAGAATGAGTTTTTAACTCCGATTCCTGTTAAAACGAAACACGATTTAAAATTAACCACCAGAATGCGTGGGCAACGTGGACAGCGACCAACCACGTTTCCACCGTGGGCCGGTGGGAACGTGTCCAAGGGTGGACACAAATTGTCCACCATTGCCCACGCCCACCGTGGGAACAGGGAATCGTCAAAATAGTCGTTAGCCGTAGTGTAGTTTCGGTGGAATAATTAGATCGATTTTATTTTAAACGAACATGTGTCTATTGGTATCAGAGAGGAACCAGTAACGGGGGGTATAGAGGTGAAAGATGTCTTTTCTTACATTTGTATAGTTATTGACCTGTATCAAATTAAAAGGGACTTCGTGTATGTACATGTACCTGTATGATGAATTGTCAATATGTACATTTGTGTTACTGTTTTTTTTTATAGTTTTTTACATAGTAATCTTTATAATATACAAGTATGTTTTATCGCTAAATTAAGGGTAAACCTTTCTTGGGTTAGTCCCAATTTTTTAAAACCTTACTCAGGGGCTTTATTATTCCCTAATGAATTAAGTTTTCAGAATTTACATAAAATACATGTATTTGGACACATGGTAATTAGCTGACTGTTGATAAGAGACACGTTTCTATATTGCGTCTTTAGTGACATTACACAGATTCTGAGTGGAATTATTCAATATGTAATATACTAGTGGTATACTTGTACATATATATATATATAGTTCATTTTCGGTATCAAAGTAATGTTATCCAAATCTAATACTGACCAAGTGAACTGAAGACGAGAAATATGAATAAAATTTAAATCTTATACACATGTAGTTACACTTGTAACGAAGAATTAACAACAAGATAAAATTCCGATCTGAATGGAGATTTAAGGCTCTTCCCTTACTCCACTTTTAGATGTATAAAATTTACGTGCATATTTCTATTTAAAGATAAGACAGCTCAACTATAAACATACAAATTATCTTAACGATTAATTATTTTCATTGTGTGGTGTTTGGTGCGGAGGCTCATTTCCTTTACATCACATGTATCGTACATGTATAATTCACACGCACAATTAATTTGCGCGCTTGTGTTTGAAATATGCAGCAGATTGATCACGAACTAAGTAATACTATTTATAATCGAAGTACTATCTGTTTCGATAAGTTACATCGGCTATGTATACATGTGTATAAAGAGTTTGTGTTTATATCGAGTGAAAAATAAAGCGGAATTAGCGAGAAAAAAAAACAATGCAATGTATAGAGATGCCTCATTGGAATAAATATAAAAATAGAACTTCATATATTTCAGTGATAAACTCACCTCAACGGTGCAACCAAATTTGGGATCCTTAATTAAAAATATTTTTACATGTGATATTAGAGTTTGAGCTTGAAACTAGTATTTCTATATTAAAATGACAGTTTATGTTGATTGTGCCACAACCCTGTTGTCGGATATTTATTTTAGTTAATCGGATTCCCTGGGGTAAATCCACGATGATATATATACTTATAACTTAATTTTTCGTATGGACTGATTTGCAAATACATTATGTATCGGACTTCATTTGTAGTTAATTCAAGGGACGATTTTCCCCCAATTAAAGATAGCGTGGGCAGCTTCTTTTATCTTTTCGCAGATCTGTTGACACAGGTGTGGGCTTGCGATTAACAGATATGTACACACGTAGGACTTCATATGGTGCAACATGATTATTTGATTATGGAACAGGTTGCATAGTTTTTAAATCAGGAAAACAATAAGTTTTGATCTACCACAATCGTTCAATGTGAATGTTGCATAACAAGAACAATAAACACTTAACAAGATTTGTTTTAAGGTTTTGGGGAGGAAAAAAATTGTCACGCAAACTCACTCACATAAAAGAGTTGAAATCAGGGAAATCTCCCCTATACCGACTGTCAGAGGTTACAAGACCTCAAGTTTGGGAACCCCCTTATGTTTGGGGTACTACCCCTGATATGGCAGTTTTTATATTCATTGTAAAACTATAAAGTTATCTAAATGCATGCATGCAATTTGTTTAAAAGTGGGAATATTTGTGTAATTTTAAGTAACTTTTGAAAATGAAGTACATTTTTATTTTCATTATTTCATAAGTTACAGGCCCAAGTAACGCAATATTTCAAGGCCCACATATATTTAGATATATCCCGGGTAGGAAAATTAAGAATATTATATGTTCGAAGTGGCTCAAATAAAACGTTAATTACAATAACGAATAAGTGAACAATAGCCACTTTTAAAAGGTAAAAAGGAACTACATAAAAAATATCAATTAAAGGTACAAAATTGACACAATGACAACATGGCGTGAAATGTTTAAGTAAAGGTATAACTAATATTTAGATATTAGAATGAAAAGTATCTTTATTCAGAAAAATGTACTTCAAATACAATAAACATCCCCACTTTTAAATAAATTAAGACAATTTCCAAACATTATAATGCTATATGGATGAATAACTCAGACTAGTCTAGACTAATAAGGTTGTTGAAAGCTTTGAATAAATGTTGAGACAGTTTAAGACTTAGTTGAGACTGGTTGAGACTAAGTCAATACTATTCGAGACTGGTAAGACTGTTTGAGACTAGTCGAGACAAGTTAAGACTTGTGAAAACTTGGTCAAGACAGGTCAAGACTGTGTCAAGACAAGTCAAGACATGGCAGAGACTATTTGAGACTAGTTTGGACAAGCTGAGACAAGGTCAAGATAATCCAAGTATTTTTCAGACATATTTAGAAAAATTAAGACAGAGTTAGCACAAGTTAGAACACAATGTACCCTATTCAGACTTATATAATTTAGTAATGATACAATACAGGAAAACTCTGCATGACCAGTCTCGGCACATAAACAATATTTCTTTTTTAGACGTGCACAATTACTTCTCCGGCATACATCGTAGTGTTCCTCCGTTTTGAAATGCAACTTTAACAATAATTGAAGAACATGAAACAAAACAGCATTAACACGATGGATAATATTCTTTGAGAGCTTCTATATGAATGATCACTACTTGTGAAATGTCTTTTGTGGTCATAAAATAAATGTCCTGGCAGGAATTAATTTTGCATTTTTCATGTTGTTGGTGAGACGATTTACAAATCAAGATAAACCAAAATCTAAGAAAAAGATATCACAGTTTTTATCCCAGAAGTGAATTGACAATTTATTGAAATTAAATCAATTTATATTTATGTCTATAATTAAATGCCCTAAAAGAAATCCTTTTTTTTTTCATAAATAAATCACTGTAGTTGTTTTGCTTTGTTTTTGTTTTTGTTTTTGTTTGTTTTAATACAACAGCTGACTTTTGTCGTTGATATATCATTTACATTACGTTCAACAATGACTCGTATGGTTTCATCAACGTTTGTAATAATGACTTGAAATCATGTACAAATTGTTTGTATCTTGTGTCGTAAGCATCAAAATTGAAAGTTCATTGGAAGAGTAATCAAGGAAACCAAGGTTATAGCGGTAATAAAAAGAATGTAATCCAGGTACAAAGACCAGACATGGAAAACAGACATACACAACAAAGAACACAAAGTAAGTAACATCATACAAAATAACAACAGCAAATGAGCAACTCGGACTCCACTTAAAACTGGGAGCATGGACCAGGTGCGCCGGTAGGGTAAGCGTCCTCTGCTTTTCTAGAAACACCAACAGAGTTGCTCATTAAAGTCAAGTCCGGAGTAGACAAACGAGGAAAGGAAAACAGCACCCCGATGAATAAATCAGTTTTCATGGTGCAGATGGATACTCCATAACAATCCACGACTTCATGATGACGACCATAAAACTTCTGTAGTGATGACTTCAATCTTGTAGCAACATAAATCTGTTCCAGAAGCCTATTTGTTAGAGTTCTAGCTCGATACAAAAAAGTCTGAAAGGAAAGTTGACAAGTCTGAATCAAAAGTCATCACGTTTGTCGTAAAGTTAGGTCAATAGTTTTCCTTTACCATCGATTTCTAAGTATAGGTCAAGATATGAGGCTGACTTCACAGTGTCTGTAGTATCCTTTATCTCAAGTTTTTTTTGGAAATATTTTTAATTCGTTCTGAAACTCATTTCACGTAGCATTTGTGTCAATAGAAACACTTAGTCTAGTCTAACAAAGGCGTTAACCAAGATTTTTCAGTATTTACAGACATATGGTTTTAATTCTAGGTTCAATGTCTGCACAGTAATATACTATGAAAGGGAACACTATCATGTGCAATGTGGACAATGGTGGTGGAAGCCTTGCTCGAGATATAAGTAAATAACATAGTGGAGCAGATGTATATATGTATATGTATATATGACACAAAATGGTCCTTATAAACATTATGTTTATAATTAACAAATCAAAATCGAAATATTGATGATGTTTTTTCTACGATTACCTTAACAATTCCATTTTAGAATTTTAAAGAAATAACGGCTTTAACCGTTAATTGAAGAAAACAATGTTTAAGTAGTAAATGTATTTTCGATATTCTACAGGAAATAAAGTATTCTCAGAGTTCAAATACAGTCTTATTCGAGGCCTTCAATTTTTGTAGATCAGTAACGAAGTATTCACTCAAATGCTGTGCGGGCTA
The DNA here is from genome assembly GCA_037379345.1 of Perna viridis. Taxonomy (NCBI): domain Eukaryota; kingdom Metazoa; phylum Mollusca; class Bivalvia; order Mytilida; family Mytilidae; genus Perna; species Perna viridis. Next base: position 36,539,417 of record CM074518.1, read on the forward strand.
TTCAAACAATATTAAGGAAAGTACATGTCGATATGGTAAGATTAATCACTGCTAAATGGTTGGAAAAAAACACATTGATGCAGTCTTGCATGACATTGAATGCTGTCAGATCAGTTCAGAAAAAAAAAAAAAAAAAAAACAGGATTCAACAGGTTTTGGAGAAAACGATTTTTTTGTTATATTAAAGTATAATACTAAAATATTTATATATGTATAATTTGACATGCATCATAAGTATCTGGACATATTGTGTGCTCTAATATAGAATTAAGTTATCAACGCAATAATCAATATGCATGTATTGTATAGGCATGGGAGCATTGTGTGCTTAATTTCAGTATTAAAGGAAGTATCGTCCGATGAAACTTTTCGAGATTTCTGTATAGGAACTGAAATACCCAATTTAAATAGGTGGGTCTTCTTCAAGGAAACGTTCTATAGTTTTAACTGTAGTCTTTATAAAAATTGAATCAATCCACTTTCATTAAAAACACGACCATAGTCGTGACCATTTCGTTTCTGCGACATGCTTAAGCTTAGCAACAGACTTAGTGTGAACTTAATATAATTTCACTGCAAAATTTCTCGTCATATCTCCTCCCCCGAAAGATGACACGTAATTTTCACCTATATTTCAATGGAAGTAACTATATTTCAGTATGTGCTCCCTCTTGCTACTTACACCGTTAGTAAGTGCGATACCATATGAAAATTTAGCTACTGTGAAACGGCATAATTATTTGTCTATATAACAAATATTTCTGTCAAACCATTTCAGCAATTTGTGCTGGAAAAACCAACGCAACAAATGCATGTAACATTGACTACTTGAATGACAGCATTGTGTACCGACCTGGTGACCGTGTTCAAAGAAGCAGTGGAGGAGGATGTGTTAGCCCTGGTAAATGTGGCGACTGTCATGATGGGTTTTATGCAGACGGGCCTTATTGCCGAAGTAAGATATAATATGCATATTTTGATATATCTTTACTCGTATTTATTGCTTTCTTTTTGTGCTTAAATATATGAATTTTCAGCTGATATAGAGAACAAAACAAATTATATTTTAACTATTATATTATGTTATCTTATTATTTTAACTTTGTACAATCCGTTTAATTTTGATAATATTCTTATCATTGCAATATCTGTATAGCATGAACAAACATTTCAAATACAAATGTGATGAAGTGACAAAATGTAAAAAATAAAGACACTTATACTTCTGCGGTCATATTAATGCCGTAATTCATCGAATCCAGATATTGTAACTATCATTCATACTGGAAATAGAGCATACCAGTACTACCAGTACTACGAGTAAAGCAAATCCAAGTTGTTAACAAACATCAAACAAGCATACATGTTGTCGCAGCTTATAACATATGCTTTTAGTGTTGTTGGGTTCAATGTTTGTTTTTATCGCTGAAGTCTGAGAAAATAACGTCATAAAAGTTGCAGAATGTAGTTTTATTCACTCGATTATACATCCAATTCTTTAAATGGAATACCTCAATACAAACCTTGTTGACAAAAAGGATATCCACTCAAAGAATGATCGCAGTTACTGAAAATTAGCTCAGAATATATTTAATATTGAAAATACCATCAAGACTTCATTATTAAAAGTTATCGGTTATTACAATACAAGTACGCTTGATTTGGAGTAGTAACTTCAGATATTGAATAAGCAAGATTCAACACTCAAACATGCCTTAGTTTCTACGTTGGGATTCAATTAAGGGTTGTATATCTCTGTTTATGTAAACAAGGTTTAAAAATATACATTGTACAAACAAATGAAAACCGTATCCTTTTCAAATAAATCTAAGGGAAGCAGATAAATACATCAAATTGTTTTAAACGAATGTGCTTTATACATTTTATTTGCATAAATGGGTGGGAGATGACATTTTAATAAAGACCCTGTAAGTGACTTTTTATTTTTGTATCACAGTATCGATACATCTAATGCAATGCTTTTCTTTAAGAAATTTATTGCATTCATTTAAATTTTACTCTTCATTACAAATACGAGCAATACGGACCAGTTGTGAAATATAAATACCATAAGGGTACTTTAGGAATACCACCATCTAGAAATGTGATATTAACATTATCATGTTTAAAAGGATCTTTAGCCATGACTTGCGATTCATTGCAGATGAGAAAGAAATCAAATATACGATGGGCACAATTAGTCCAGACACCAACCTGTCTGTATGTGGCAGTACCTTATCGAATAGAAAAAGTGTTATTTAAAATACTCAAAGCACTGAACTTATCCAAGAATGTCCCATTAGTGTATTTATCCCACCTTCAATTTTAAAAAATGCATTTGTAGTCATTAGAAGAAATGGATTGTGAACCAGATCATTTGCAAAAATTAAATAAAATATCTATGTAAAAATTAATTCCAATTCATCTTCCAAATATACAGAAGAAAATGTTGACAAAATGCTTGAATTTTTAATCGACAACATATTTGACCAGTATGGTGGACGCGTTTTTCAACAAATGGTCGGCATTCCAATGGGAACAAATAGTGCTCTTCTACTTTCTGGCCTATTCCTCCACTCTTATGAGGCTGACTTTATAGCTGATCTGATCCGAAAGACATAGTATCGTTTAGCTAGATCCGTGAATCTCAGTTTCCGCTGTATAGTGGACGTATTATCCTTAAACAATCCTAATTTCGGGGATTTGATACATCGCATCTGCACCAAAGAACTTGAGATAAAGTATAATACAGATACTGTGAGGTCAGCCTCATATCTTGACATACCCTTAGAAATCGATGGTAAAGGAAAACTATTGACCAAACGTGAAGACTTTTCAATCAGAATTGTCAACTTATCTTTCATCTATGGCAACATTCCTTCAGTAACTGCATATGGAGTATCCATATGACAACTCATTGGTTATGCAAGATCTTGCCAAAACTACGCAGTTTTTTGTATCGCCTAGAAATCTCACAAATAAGCTTCTAGAACAGAGTTATGTTACTACAAGTTTGAATCATCACTGCAGAAGTTTTATGGTCGTCATCATGAACTCGCTACGGTGTATCCATCTGCGCCATAAAAAAACAGATTTGTTCAACATGCTATAGTTTTCCGTCCTCCTTAGTCTACCCCGGACTTGACATTTTTATGAGCAAATAGGTGGGTGTTTCTAGAAAAGCAGAGGACGCTTACCCTACCGATGCACCTGGTCCATGTTCCCAGTTTTTAATGAAGTCCGAGTTGCTCATTTGCTTTTGTTACTTTTTTTTTGTATGATTTTAGTTACTATATGTTCTTTGTTGTGTATGTCAGGTCTTTCTCTCTGTTCCAGATGCCTATTTGTTAGAATTCTAGCCCGATACAAAAAAAACTGTGTAGTTTCGACAAACTCTGGCATAGCGTATGAGTTGTGACATTAACATTTAGTAAATCAACACTTTTGTTATAATATGTATTTGTCAGTTTGAGGATTTATTGTAACATTTTCAGGTTTGTAAAATCTAGGCCACAATTTATAGTAACTGTTTTCTAAATTGTAACAAGAACATAGAAATCATTTTATAGTAATAGTAAGAAATGATATTAAAGCTACTTCAAATTGAGGACTCGAATGTGATATATGATTACATTCATTAGCAATATACGAAGTACAAACTGGAATAGAAGAAAACTTACACCGAAGACAATGTTGACAGTTACTCTTAAATACACATTTCATATCAATAATGTCATTAAGAGAAAATTTGCCTTTGTTGCAATTAATATGTTTGCCGTGAGATCGTTCGTTCCCATATACTGCAATGACAAGTTCCATAAGATTTATTATCAAAGATCTCTACATATTTCCAATAATATTATTATTTAAACCTAGACGAAAGGCTTTTTGGAGTTTATTAATCAATGACGTATCAAACGTTTTAATGATGTTAATGTTGTGCTTGTTTTTTTTTTTTTTTTTTAATTTGCGAGTTCTTTCTTTCTCAGCTTCCTCAAACATAAATTGGGTCAGTTTTCTTGTAATAAATATCATTATTAAAAGTACAGTACCTTAACCGCTTTGTGCAAAAATTTGTGTAATTTTGTCATCAACTGTTCTTATAGATTTACTTCATTTTACATCAAAACAAATGATAAACAGTCCATGTAAGGTTTTAACATCCTATATTTGCTTGTATTCATTTTCTGAACAGTTTGTCCTAAGATAGATAACTGTAATGAAAGACGATGCACATCGGCAGCTAACGCGACGTGTGTTTACTGCATGGGAGAAATCAAGAGCAAGCAGTATTGGAGAGCATATGCACCAGTTCTAAATAACTCACGGGTGACTTGTCAAAGTAAACATGTTTACATTTTTTTTTAATCGTAGCATATTAGCATTATTAAAATGTTGTCAAGCTCACAACTGTAACACACGCATTTTGAAGCAATGCTTGTGCATTTGTTTGTTTGTTTTTTGTTTTTTTTTTTATTGTGTTTCTTTTTTGCACTGAAGCAATAGCATAACAGTGCTACTGCCTCAAATTCAAATTTATACGTACATGCATTACGTAATTTACTATCGAAATATCATTTTGTGGGAAATTGATTCCGCGAACAAGGGAGAGAAACGATAGCCTTTTATGTTAAAAGAGCATAATACTAAACCGTTTGTCACTTTATTTATTCGTCCACTTACACAAGAACAAAGATATACTAAAAAACAAATGTATTTTCTTTTTTTTTACTTTGAAACCGTTTTTTATGATTACTTTTGATTTCACAGAAGCTTGTTCATGGCGCACTGATAGCAGAAGATGTTTCCCTGGGTACTGTAAAGACGAGTTAGCATCGAAGTGTAATTGTTCAAAGGGTTTCTCTGGACGTCATTGTGAACAAAGTAAGAATTGAAAAATATTTTAATATTATATTTTTCTAAGTTATTAAAATTTAAATATTATAATTTTATTTAAGTTCCAGATATAAATTTTTTTGTTTTTTTTTGTTTGTTTTTTTTTTGTTTGTTTTTTTTTTGTTTGTTTTGTTTTGTTTTTTTTTTTGTTTTTTTTGTTTTGTTTTGTTTTGTTTTTGTTTTTGTTTTGTTTTTGTTTTTTGTTTTTTTGTTTTGTTTTTTGTTTTTTGTTTGTTTTTTTGTTTGTTTTTTTTGTTTTGTTTTGTTTTTTTTTTGCAATAAATGCTACATTGCGTCAGATTGGAACATTTATTTATTCGTATTTGCATAAACTAAAATATTTTATACCTTGATAAACATTAACACTAGTGCTACATATGTATATATTACATGATCATGATCTATATATTCAGACATCATAACGTATTATGTTTCAAACTAATAAATTTAAATTTCATAACATGCATGTAAATTGACTAAGTTACACAAACATCAAAGTAAAATGAGAAAAAGAAAACTATGTATTTTGATTTGGCATTTCATAAATACAATTACAAGCTCTAAGAAGATTCTGACCGAATATAAAACATATGTACATAAAAAAAAAACAAGGCAAGAACACATACACACAAAGCAATACATACAATCAAGCACAAACAAAAACAATGCATACAGTTATTAAAATATAATCATATAACAGAGAACTAAGCATAAAAGTATATAAACATGCAGAAACTAAATCCAAAGCAGAAGAACTATTATTCAAGAGTAGGAGCCAAACAAAACGTATAGCTAAAAATTAGCATAATAAAGAACAGATAGTTACCTGCATGCAGAACAGCAACATTCCGAACCATTCCTGGACTAATTTAGGCTACCTTTTCAAATAAGAAAAAGATGTCCTGTAATGGTTGGGAAGGTTGTTCCAGAGTGTTGAGGCAGCAAATTTAAGATTTTTTTATCGTACCTGCTGGACTTCAACTGAGGCACATCCGATAAATTTGCATACCTGAAAGAATATTTAGAATTTTTTACATTTACAGGATTTTTTTAGACCAACGGGGGCAATAATATTAACATTTTTTTATTATTTTTTTTTTATTCTTTACTGAACAAAAGTGCCGAGCCAAAGGGCAAAAATTAAAAATGAATAATAAAAGTATGAAATATACACGTAGCTAGTTTGCTTAAACGATCCAAAAAAGAACCTAATCTTTTAATATATTTAGTTGCCGAGATGCCTTCATGCAGATCACTCTGATATGATCATCAAAATTTAACTGAGAGTCAATCTCTTTTCCTAGTTATTTAACCGTTTTGTTTTTTTTTTTTTTTTTTTTTTTTTTTTTTTTTTTTTGTTTTCTTTCTTTTTTTTTCGCAAGTGTGGACTGAACTGTGATTTTCAATGGAGGGATTTTCCTAAAATGGCTTTTCCCCACTACAGGAACTTTCAATTTATCAGAATTAATATGTGTAAAAATCAGGGTTACAAAAAGACAAGGTATTATCGACTGCATAAAGTAAAAGCTGATAAAATATATTGATGTACATCTATCTTTATAATTCATTAATTGTGTATGCTCGACCCTAACGGTTAAACTTCTATTGATTTAATGACATATTGTATTCTGCAGGATAAGAGGATGTATTGGCTGCTTGCATCAAGGCCCTGAATGATTCATTTTTTTTTACAAATACAATGTATCTATTTTTTCGTGGCATGATTTGCATACTTTAGTTTAAAAACAATAGCATCAGGAAACCATTAAAACCGGAAGTCATTACAAAAAAAAAAAATAAAGCAAATGTGAATTCAAGATCGTGATATATCACATAACCCTTCATATGTGCTCAGTAATACAATTAGAATGCACAATACAATATATCAAGGAGATACACTATCATGAATCAAATTAGCATAAATGAATAATTTTGAGTATGGTTCTGCCTAAAAAGCTCGTTGAGGAAATTCCTTAAATCTCAAGATTATCAATAAAACTACATTCGATGGGTCCTGAAAACCACTTTTTGCTTTAAATCGTAAAATATATTTTGACTTGTAAACTTTTAAACAATTTGACAGGAAATTTCCCGTACTTTGTATTTAGTAGAACATAAAATAATATTTTAGTGTAAATATCTCCAGTGGGCAACTTTTATTTGCACATTTATTTTTAATGTTCTTGAAAAACGTTTTTGTGAGGCCTTCTGAATGATTTCAAGTGAAATCATTAAGTATTTGGGATTCGCTATATATCGTGAATTATTTTTGACAGTGTGCTTAGTCTGGCGGGAAATTACCTTTACTCTTTTATAGTAGAACACGACGAAATTATGTATGATACTATTTATATAACCTATACATAAACGTGTGTTCAATTTATATTCATTCCAGTTGATGTAAATGTTTCGGTCCTGTATGCTGAAGCTAAATTGGAAGACGAGAGACATCAAATTATTACAATATCCCAGAACACAAGCGATGTCGGTCCACAGCCTATAATATGGACAAATAATGTAGAATGGACGAAAGCAAACATACAGTTCAATAGTAAATACATCGTGCTTGAACCGAATTTGCCTATACCAAATCAAAATGACCACTTCGTCATTGATTTCAAACATGGCATTATTGAGTCAAAAATGGAACTGGAGCATCCAGAAGGTACACTTAAAATGCTATGTCATAAAACAAAACGTATTTTTTTAAGAAATGGGGACGTTATAACAATGTCGGTCATGAAGATAAACTTGAAATTGCATTATATTTATTATACAAATGCCTACTTTGCCAACAAACATTTCTACATTCCATCAACGCATAGTATTTAAATTTTAATGCAAATTTAGACAAAATACTTAATGCTTAAAAAATAGCATATGATTAATTGATCTTTTCGTTGAGGTAGATTTCGGTCGCGTGGTTCAAATTGTGAAATGCTGCTGTAAATGTCCATCACAAAATAAAAACGATATATTTAGATGAACGTGTGGCTCATATGTCCGGATGGCAAAGCGGCCTTAAAATCAATTGCCAATGAATGCAATTGATACACATCTAAAAACTGTTTGTTTCGGTCTTTGTGTGTAAACGCAAGAAAGGCGATAATCTCGCAAAAAATAAAACATCAGGTAAACGGAATATTGGTACATTATCAATGGATTTTCATATGTTGTGGCAAAATTTAGAAATGTACACAACATTGAGACCTTATCAGAACAGATAACTGCGATCAGTGGATATGAATTAAAAACAAAAAGATAATGACAAATAAATCCAGCGCAAATGACAGGGGACGAATCGAATTAAATGAATTCAATTAGAAGTTCTTTTACATATAAGTCTAATGTTATCCTAATAAAATCGGTCTTAGTTCATGAAAATGCTGATGTTTAAATGTTACTATTATCCTTTATATATGAAACTGAAATAAATATATTGTAATATCAATTAGAAAAAAAACTGTTTTAGTTAAGGAACCAAAATTATGCGTCAATACAACCGGTGGAGTTTCATACATTGACATAAATGAACTTTTCATTTTCAAAGGGGTTAGTGTTGTACAATATTTCAAACTTAAGGCTATTATTTATTTTTGCCAAACATCACAAAAATAAAAATAAAAAATGTATAAAATACAATGGCCTTTTAACATTTTCATATTTTAATATTATCTTAAAGGCGGTATCTCATCGCTTTATTATTAAGATTATTATCTTGTGATATTTTTTCTTACACTTTTACTAAATGTCTACCCTTATTATGCATATGATGTATAATTACAAACAGTAGCGATTTTTTTATTCTCCAAGTTAGTATTTTTTTATATACGGTATTTTTAAGTGTCTTTGAAATTGGGCTGGTATGGGGTTGGTCACAACTGTTTGCGAATTCCGGATTATAAAGACGGCTACAAATGTTTTAAATATTGACGGGTGCTTTGTGTGCCTACATTTTCTAATGTGAGATGAGAATACCAAACATTTTGGAAAACATAAAAATTAATTAGTTGTAAAGATCTTACAAAAACGAATAGACTGCCATATGGTTCTTCTTAATTTTGAATCATACATGTACAGTTTAATTTCAAAGGATTTAATTTTTATGATAAACTAGGAAAACACAAGATGAGATACATCTGCGATGAAAACACGAAAACACCCAGAGATGAGGATTACTGCAAGATAAAAGATGGCAGATATGTCGATATATCCAAGTGGCATTTTGGTCACAATCACAGGTGTGATATTTGTTTTTCATGGAGAAATTACAATTAAATATTATCTAATTTATGCTTTAAAAATTTATCCATACTTATTACGATTCATAAGTAAAATGTAACAATTTCCACTTTTCTTGTTGAGTACATGTAACATTGTTGATACACACCAGAAAAGGGTGAATCATGCTTGAAATAAATTAACAAAGGAGTAGAATCACAAATTACTTTAATTTTTAATTCAGAAACAGTTACGGACCGTACAACTTTTTATTTCTTATTTCGGCAGTTGCATTCTTCTTAAGATACAGTTTTAAACATTGTGTATGAAATATGTTTTTGTAAGAGTTTATCGTTCTGAATTCGAGTTTTGTCAACAGTACGGATTTGAATATAAAAATAACTATCTTTATTATCAAAATATAGGTTATATGAATGAAAAAAATCATTTGACCCTTTTTTTTCTTGACTTGAACAATCAACTGTATAATAATCAGTGTCAAATTGTTTTGTATATTAAGAAATAATTCAAACAGCTTTCATACGAGACTAATGAAACATAAAGTGAAATGCAAACTGACATGCTAAACAATTCAATTAAGCATATATGCATTAGACTACAGTTATGCCCGACTGCCTTATACATGTGCATGTGTTTCTAAAACAATAACCAATTATTAAAATTTGACCCCTCCCCCCTTGATATAATATGCTTACTAGTTCGCTTCATATTATACATTTTAAACAAAATTAGTTAACTTAAGTAATTCGAAAATTGACAAAAACAAATGTTGATTATTTTATTTGCTTTCTAGTTGATCTTAAAAAATAACTGTTTCATCAATTGAAGAAAAAACTTAAACAATCATTGCGGAATATATTTATAAGAACTTTAATTAATTCAAAACCACTTTTCATAAATTGTATCTTTTTTTGTAATTCTCTGGAGTACAAGTGTGCTCTTCTTTTAGTCTTATTTTCACTTGGATTGTTTCTAATGGTGGATACGTAGTGTATGAAGATAGAGATAAAGAACCTGGATACCGAAAAAGGACAGCTTATCTACTCGGTAGAAGGACTAATATGAGTTATGTCTTTAAATGGGATTTGATCAAACCATATCATCCATGTTCTTTTGCGTATCCGTTGTGTAACATCCCACCCATTTTCACAACTGATGTTACCGAAAAGGTAATCAATTTACATTACTGCATAATACACCAGATAAAAAAATAATTAATGTTATATTTAAAAAATATGGTAAATAAATGTATTAAACATGTTTACTTCAGAATAAACACGTTATGTGTCGTTAACCAGTAATGATGGCCTCGGTGTTACCGAGGATCATTACACTCTCCCTTATGAGTGTATTTCATTTATATCATAGTCAACAGTTAGTGTTACCTGGAATGGATGGAAGGACGATTTATCAGGAATACACCACTATGATATAGAAGTGTTTGAACTATCATTCCGAGGTTCAGGTCTTGCTCCAGATACACAGAAAGAAGCAGAAGTTAATAATGTTCCTGCAAATATAAATCAGGTGACCATAAGAAATTCACGAATAAGACGATTTTGATTTTAGAATTACGAATTTTCATTTGGTGTTCAATAATAAGCTTTACTTGCATGTGTGTTTATATTCCCAGTTACTTAGGTATACAAAAGTTAGTAGCAACTATTGTTACTTCTTAATACTTAATAATTGCCTGAGTGACAAACTTTTAGACTAAGTTTATATCACAATTATCTCGTACGATGCCAAAATGTGTTATTTGCGATATCCAGATCTTACGTAGAAACACTATTTTACTGACAAACAGAATAATTGATGAACTTATTTGACGTTGTTGTCTTCGTGAATGTACTGTGTCGACAACTGATTTGAACAATTTTGAACCGTATTCAGAGCGGGAAGTTACATTTATAAATGCACCATAAAACCTTGTTTAACATACCTTTCCCTGAGAAATGCATATACCAAGACTAGACCACTGAGGCAGTTTCCAACTTTTCAGTTTTACCTTCATATTGCCATTTGTTATATAGACTTCCCATTTTGCATTTTCCTTTTGACAATTGTCCAGAGTTTATCAGTTCCGTAATTACGTTGTTACCCTATTTGATAAAAATATACAATATGGTAAAAACATCAAAAGCTATTGCAATCTATGTAAAGTACTGAATATATCTACACTGATATTCATTTTTCCCAGCTTCTTTCATTTGTGTCTGTACGCATCTTCTGTCCTATGTTAATTACCAATTATGCCCATTTAAATAATCAGTACAATTAGTAAAGAGTTATTTTGTATTTCATTACAGACAAGTTTTACTTTGTCAAAACCAGGAATGTATTCAGTGACACTAACTGTGTACGACAAAGCTCTAAACTACAAAGTGACTAGATGTCTTGTTTTTTATGATGATCAGTCAAAGATTGAACACGTAACTGGTAAAAAAACGTTTGTGATGCAAGCAAGTGAAGAGACAAATAAGACTTGGATTATTGTACCTGACCGTATTTTAACTGTCAAATGGAACGACAGATTTCTTAATAAAAGACACAAACAATATCAATGGCTCGCTGCAATTCAGAAAATAAAAAATGTTAGTTTCCAATACGATGATTATTATGGAAAAAGAACTATCAACAAAATTCCAAATGTCCATGGTAAAAATTTATTAATTTATGTACACATAATAGATTCCGCGGACTTGTCAGAGGAGCTGGTTCTATCACGGTTCTAAAATTGTCATTAAACAAATTTAGAGCCAGCTCTTATGACAGGTCTACTAGCAGAACCGGCTCTGCGAGGACAGTTCTACTACTAGAACTAGCTCTACCAACAATTCTAGCAGGGCTGGTTCTACGGGAAAAGTTGTACCAGTAGAATCAGCTTTATGAGAACAGTTCTACTAATAGAGCCGGCTCTGCTAAAAACTATCAGAAGAGCTAGCTCTAGAAATGACCGAGATCTGTTTTAATTGTTCGTAGGACTGGTCTTCTGACAGTTCTAGGACTGTTTTGTAAGTGGTAAGAACTGCTCTTATCTGTATATACAAAATTAGTCTAAAATGAAAAGCTTTTTCAAAAATCGAGATCTTAGAAAAACTTGAAAAAAGCCTGTAACGATAATAAGCATTTTCACATTCCTGAAACCAAAATGTTAAATTAACTTAATCGATTGTGAAATCTAACGTTGCGAATCAAACATATAGCTATTTGCAAACCCACTCATTCTTTGATTACATAACGTGTGCTTTATTGCAAGTCCTTTTATATATTTTATCAAGGTGTTGTAAGATTTGAGATCCAATACAAAGTACTTGCTCCAAATATTGCGACACAGCAGCCTTTTACAACAACTTCTGATGTCGAATCTCAACAAGGGTCTATAAACGTGATATGGAATGATGGGAATCGGTTGGACATAACAGTAAAAGCTGTAGACATCTTCGAGAGACACATCGAAGATACTATTACTGTTTACAAAGACACGAGTCCACCTAGAATAGATTACTTGTGGTTGTCAAATGGTAATCACGTGAATATTTCTGTTCATAGTGTTGAAGATTTTTCTAAAATGACGTAAGTATTGAATTGGATTTTTGTCCATTCCCTGCATCCACTAATATGTAAGGTGCTAAATTTACACGTTATAAGTTTTATTAAGAATAGAGTTGAAAGTAAAATCTAGAGTAGCATTGATTATATAGCAAATGTAGGTAAGTAACACATGCTAATGAAATGAGATGCCAATGACTTTTTTTTTATTTCTATAAGAAAATCCAAATAATGATTTTGATAATAAAGTGATTTATTTTTATTGTTGATTTGAAAAGTAGACATTTTACACGTAAAGGATAACATTAAACACCAAATATTAAACTTTGTTTTGAGATTCAATTCTCACTCGAGCTTGTGTATTACTTTTGTTACTTTTTTTTTGGTTTATAATTTTAATCTAGAATTGAATGGGATGCCTTTGATTATGACAGCGGATTAAACCAAATTGAATGGCGACTGTTTGACAACTATACATCAAACGTGGTTCTTCATGGAAAAGCTGAACTGCATGCCCAAGGAATGGCAGAGGTTTATATAAACTCATGTGTTAATTAATTACATGCAATCGTGACTGATATTTTTTTTATTTTGATTATAAAATGTTGTCAGTCATATATAGTATGTAATTGGCGATATGTTAAACGTTTCGAAACAAACAGCTGACTTTGATAATTGACATGTGAGTGTGGTTAAGGCTTGATAAACTGCCGTTTTTTTTTCATTTCAATTTTCAAATTTAACTTAAAGGAAACCTGTAAGAATTCACTTTTATAACATCTGTTTTGTACCCTTCAAGAAGAGTAATATTTTTGTAGACGTTTCAATAAAAGAAACCGAATTTTAGCAATGTCAATGATTCAAGTTCGTAAAACAGCACACTTATATGTTCAAGTTTATAAATGATAGGTAAATATTGACTACATTTTTTACAATACACTCAGTAACTTTGTAACTTGCGTTCTTTGTATGTGTGTGTGGATACTACATGTTCAAGTGCATGTAAGAGTGATTGGTTCATGGACTGAAAACAGAAAATAAACCGAGGCTTAAAAATTTAAAGCATGAACTACACCAACTGACACCATTTCCTTCGATTGATAGCATATTATCCATGCTTATGATTTTAGAATCTAAATGTATGTGAGGCAAAATACAAGGATGAACCCCGAGGACCATCCTGTTATTGTACCATGTTTCATGGCTGTTACCACAAACATTTTTATGTTGAGCCCAAAATGGCTGACGTTGGAAAACACGCAGGATTGGTAGCAGGGAAGGATAAAGGTGTTCATGATTCCGACTACTATTTTGAAGTAACAGTGATAAACAATGCCTTTATTAAAACAACAACTGTTAAAAAGGTATAATGGGGGAAAAACTTGATTGGACCACGTAAATATGCAATTGATCTTTTAAATATCAATCCACAAAAAATATGTCAAAGTAGTTAACTCTGAACTTGTATGTATGATTTTATTTATTTATGTTCTGTGTATGTCTGTTGTCCATGTCTGGTCTTTGTCCCTAGATTACATTCTTTTGATTACCGCTATAACCTTGGTTCCCTTGTTGGCTCTTTCAATAGATATTTTTGTCGGCAATTTCGGTTTCGGACGATATGACGATAATATGATAATATATGAAATCGTTTTGTGAGGTTTTGTGAGTTTAGGTTTTTTTTTTTTTTTTTTTGTTTTTGTTTTTGGTTTTTTTTTTTTTTTTTTTTTTTTGTTTTTTTTTTTTTTTTTTTTTTGTTTTTGTTTTTTTTTGTTTGTTTTTTTATGATGTTGTTTTTTCTTGTAATAAATTTCAAAATTGAAGTTTAAGTTTTCTTTATTTCCAATATTTATTTGTTTTTCATATACCTGTTACCTAATAAAGATTCTTTAAAGATTGGTGTAGTATTAAGTTTGGATTTAAGAACAAAACTGGATTCAAATATCTGATAGAAGAATATTGCTTTTATAAAGAAAGGAATAGTTCTTCATTTACAACGGAGTTTAAGAAACAAGGTATTTACGTTTTCAGATAACGATTGATGTATCTCCTCCCCACGAAGGATCCGTGCATGACGGTATAAAAGGTCAACCGGAAGTCGACTATCAACAGGACTTACATCTTGATGCCCATTGGGAAGGCTTTTTCGACAGAGAGAGCGGAGTTGAATACTACATTTATCTTTTCAGTGACCATTGTTATACTAATGATGAATTTAAGAACAGTACACAGGTATGCCTACCAAGTATTATTTACACCCCACCCTTGTACAGCACGGGTATATAGTAAATATGCTTTTCTGTCATACCCTCCAAACTACTCTTACATGCAAATCTTTCAAAACCACTGAAAGGAGAATGATGACCTGTAGCCATTTATTTTCCCACTGATGCGGTTTTCCACTTTAATTTTGCTTTGATTTTTTATGGACTTTTGGATATGAAAAAATCATTGCCCAAGGAGGGACCATTGACTTTATATATCAAAACAATGTTTTCGTTATTCATTGACCAAGGAGGAACCAACTTTTACATAAATCGTTTAAGGATCATGAATGCGTTAAATATTTTTGTTATTGTGTTTTGAATGGTTTTGTCTACCATCCTTCAATTTATTTCGTTATTTTCACTGATAGTCCGAGGAAGGTCAATCGTGCATTAAAGGTGTGAAAAAATTATCGCCCTCTTATTATGAATTTTTAGTTGCACAATGTAAGTTGAAGGGTAATTTTTCAATTAGAGTTGCGACCTAACGTTCTTTTTTTTTCTAAATGATGGACCAATATATAAAAAAAAATATTTTTATCTTAAGACTACAACTACCTATGAGACATTTGCAAGTTACGATGCACCCTCAGAAGGAATTTATCACGTGTCTGTCGTCGCTGTCAATAGAGCAAATGAGAACTCAAATGTTGTCTGTTCTGACGGTGTTCGAGTGATAACGTCTATTCCGTACGTAAAAGATGTTGTAATTGGTGGGGCCAGAACGAGACCACGACTTATAGAGAGCAATGGAAAGGTTTGGCTGTTAGATGAAAAGCTCAAAAGACATTTGATAGTAAATTCAACAGTATCTTGTAGGTAAATATCTTTAAAGATGTTCAACAGATCTGTGCTTTATTTTTTTAATATGATTTTAAAACAAGGATTTATGATTTATCTAGGATAGTTTTTGATAATTATATATAAACGTAAAATTTCTAATAAGACAAACATGAAATACTCAGATTTAAAATGTCATATTTTTGTTTCTTTAGTTTGTCATCACTGAACTTATCTGGTGTTTTTCCCACAAGTTCAATTATATCAGCCGTAGACGATTCCTGGTGTGACGTTCCTACTTTGAGTATTTTAGGTGTAATATCAAAATCTTCACAGGTAACATGTGCGTTAACTTGAAATGTTGAAAATGGTTACTCATGTTATTATAGAAATTCGTTTTTAGAAATATGTAGGAACATCTGACTTTTGTACAAACCAAAATACGTACCCTTAAGTATCCAGGGAGCTCAATGCTCTTGTGTTTTGTCTAGGCGTTAGGAAAACCTTGTGTCGAATACAAAAAAAATCGGTGAATCAAATTGAAACAAATAAGAACAACATGTGTTTCTTTTCTTTTTGTGCATGCGCACATTATACTTTTAAGTTCTAGGATCGAGTACATTTATCTCTAAAAATAAAATTGATTGTATCGTACAATAAATTCCGTTTTATATATAGATATTTGCACTTCACTCAAAGATTACTTCTAGACATTCAATTCTTACCATTGTATTAATATTGCTTAATGTGTTATAGTTGAAGTTATCATGGAAACCTGCATTGTCAGATGATCTTATTTATGATTACGAAGTTGGTTTGTCGTCAACAAACAGTGGTGTCGCTCCAGATATTTTTCCGTTTAAATCATCGACACACCACAATCACTTCCGAATTAACCACTCTGACGTTCCAGGTGGCAAGGAATTTTACATCATTATCAAAACTATTAGCAAGTCTGGAGTTGAAGGAATTCAGGTAAAACTGCTCTTTCAAGTTAAAATAATATCGCATTTGACAATTATGCATTTTTGTTGACCATGACGAAAAAAACACTTCTTCGTAATTCAAATATTATCTTGTAATTCAAACAGGTACATACTTTAGTGTTTAAAACATTAATATACTGGGAAAAACAACATTTTGTTTCCTTTTTTATACTTTCTAGAGTATAGGATCATTTATAGTCGACACATCTCAACCACTTTTTACTGGCAAGCAGATAGATGTCAAATATGAAAGTCAATTCTTGGTTACCAACTGGTCTCTTGATGCGTTTCAAGATCCAGAGGATCCATACCAGATGAAATTTGAGTATGCAATTGGTATGTGAAAACTTTGAAAAGATAGCTGTTGAACAAGTTTGAAAAAAAACATATTTTTTTACACATTTGAATTTGGTTATGGTAATACAAATACTTTTTGTTCGTGTTTTTGTATATCTTAATGTTTGGAATAATGAATTTTAAACTAAATGAGTTGTACATCCTTAACTTCTATACATGTATACCTGACCACGCTAGAGCTGTATAGAGAATTTCATATTTTGATGTTTCTGTGCAATAACATAACAAAACATGTCGTTTAAATAAAGAAAAGGTGAATGTTTTCGGAAATTACTCAAAATCTTCTCTTTCTTTTATGAAGGAAGTCAACCATATATCTACGATATCAAAGCATTTGACGAACTACAATTTGGTAGTTTCTGTAAAAGAACAGTTCCAGGATCATGCACAGCTGTGTCTATTCACGATTTGAAATGGTCCCTTCACGGTCACCATAACTACTACTTTACAATCAAAGCAACGAACCTTGCTGGATTGTCTACTCTACAGACATCGATAAAATACACCCACGACATACAGTTACCTTCTAAAGGGCTTGTTTTTGATGTTCGTCAAAGCTTCAAAACTTCGGACAGAAACTCGGTAATTCATATACATTTTTTTTATCAATACGTTATAGTATAAGGTCATTTTGTTTAAGTATAACTGAAGTATATTTTTATTTACTTTTTAGTATAGGTGTTACAGCTGTGACTTATAACTGTTTACTTGAGTACAAATACAAGTCGTAAATCTTACTTTTAACCAAACAATATGAAATAAAGGAAAAGTGCAAATGGTGACTTTTCCGGAGAGTCTCACACTAAAAGGAAACATATTTAGGTAGTAAATTGACAATCAATAAACGGCATGAAATCCAAAGTCCAGAACATATATTCAACTGGTCCCTGAAAAGACAGATATGCTGGTAATGTGACATTTGTATCACACTTTACCCCAAAATAAAAAAAATCAAAATTTGAAATCACACAAGATAACAAAAGCTATAGTTTCACTATTACTATTTCAATTATATTTTTTCAGGATATTGAGGATATAGATTTTACTGATGACAGAAGAACAATGTCGTTTACGTGGTCACGATTTGTACATCCGCATCAAAATGTCAGCTTCAAAGCTTGTATCGGAACATCGCCAAAGTCATGCAATGTTGTTCCCATGGCAACACTGTACTCAAACTGTTTTCACACATTTTCCTCACTGATTTTAGTTCCATTTAAGGTATTTTCAGACGTGTTGTTAAATGTGTATGAAACAAGCAAAACACGACATAAAAATAAGTTATAACCACAAAGAACTATTGGACTTTTTTTTACTTTAGTTCAGTTTATAGTCAAGTAGTTTTGATACAGCATATCGAAACTTACAATATATAGAACTGGTATTTTTTTTGTTTAAAGTTAAACATCTACATATGTTTATTGTTAATGGTACTGCATATAAAGTCATACTTTATTTAAATGTTAAATATGGTTATTCATTGATAAACTTGAATGCTGCAAAAACATGTAGTGAAATATTTAATAAAGATATATTTTTAGACTTATTACGCCACAGTAGAGGCAGCTACCACTGCCGGAAGTATTTTGGTATCTTCGGACGGTATAACAGTTCTTGATTTGCATAAGAATTTGACGGGCATCCACGTATTGGACGGTACAAATTGCTCAGGTATTTATCAGTATAATGATCTTCAAAAGTCTTGTTTTATTGATATTATAATAGTAATTATTTCTTTATACTTATACAATAAGGCCTTATGACTACACGCGCTGACATAAGTGACACGGATTCGTCTGTCTTTCAGAACGACATGTGCTGCTGTCAAGTCATCATGAACAGGTAATGAGTAAATATATCCAGTATCTATAATTTATTTTGTAATCATTAAAATAATTTGAGAGAAAACAACATTATAGTTTATTGAGCTCTTACCTTAATAACAGTATTTAAAGGATTTTCAGATAGGATTTGACATCATTTCATCGCAACTCTACTTATGCATTTTTTGTCTGTGTGTTTCCATGTTGTTAGTATCGTGCCATTGCAATCAACATATGTACAATCGTAATTCCCGTTTTCGTGAACTAGAAATCAATTCCTTCATCCAAGTAATCAATCAAATGTGTTGCAAATACATTGATTATGCTTTATAAAAGGATACTCGACCAAAGTGTGATGAGGATATAGACTTTCAGTCCTCTACATCAAGTCTCAATTCGTATTGGACAATTCCAGAAAGGTCAGCGTCTTTTATTCGAGAAGCCTTTTACAAAATTGAGGAACAAATTGTTGGAGGTAAACATTTTGAATCATCAATTGACCGACCAAGAATTGTTTCATTTTTGTAATATCAATGCAAAGTTACAAAATTGAATATCTTTATCACAAAAAATACCAAAGCAATTAATTTGATTTAACTGAAAGTTTCGTTTCGTTTCTTTGTTTGTTTTTATGTACGTTCATTAATATATAATTGGAAGATTGGGTATTGCCGAAATACAAATTCTAAATTTGAACGATTTACTCAGAACCCAGGATTCTGCAGACGGCTACAATTGAGTACGTAAAATGTTCGAAAAATTACAGTAACAATATTTGGTCTTTCTTCTTACGTTCATTCACTGTTTTATACAATTCATCGTTCATTTTAAAAAACAAACACAGCTTATCATTTGTAACTTTACGTAATGTGTATTTCTTATCTAAAAAAATTTCTTTGATTTAGGATTTTGGCGAAATTTCTATGACTATGACTACAAGTACGTTGGTAATCACCAATATACAACCATAAATAATCTGGATTTAGAACCAGGGAAAACATACCGGATGGTTTTGAAATTTTGTTCGGAAGGCTTTTGTTTTCCACCAGAGTACAGTAATGGAGTGACAGTTTTAGTGAACTCACCGGTTGTTGGTACAGTAAGCATTGGAATTGGAAACGCGACAAATCAGGTATGCTAGTAATTGCAGAGATTGATAGATGCAATTGAAGTGAGTTGACAAGATATATTTCACAATTACCTATTGTATATTGATCAATTCAATGTGCAAATATATTGCGTAATTTATATAATAAGAATATTTATCTCTATTCGAAAATAGCATATGTATTTATATTTTCTTCCCATTAAGATGATATACAAAGCATATGAAATACCATAATGACTTGTGCAAAGACATCGTAAAGTATAGAAAACATGCACTTACCGCAATGGAAGCCTAAGAAAATAAAAGAAAATTATTCAAATGGAATAAAAGACAAATTATTCTATAAATCAAATAAGTGTATTTGAATAAATACTAACGACATAAACTGATATTGCAAATGGAATATAATTTACGATAAAATATATGTGACAACTACAATGGTCAACAACGTTGGTGAAGAATATTTTAATTATGTAATATTTCAGCTTTTTGTAACATTTGACAAAATGCATGACCCAGATATGTCAGACGCTGTCCGTGCCATGGATGTTGTGAACTTGTATGAGTGGGCAATAGGAGATGATATAGGATTGCACACTCAGTGGAATGTGGTTTCAAATTACACCGAAATCACCAACAAACAGGTCTGATAATGTTTTGATAAATAGGATAAATGGCAAAGTAAGAACAGAACAAATTTGATCACCAAGATTTCTATTTGTGGATGTATATAGAGATATGTGTTTATATCCATCCGTCTGTACTTCCCGTCGTTACTAAAGGTACCAATATTGTATCCGTCACTTCTCCTACACCACTGAATGGAATTAAATGAAACCGACACAGAATTTTTATTACGTTACTTTTGTGCACCTCTAACCTTAGATTTGATCCAAATCAATATAAAGGATGAACAATACATGATATCAAATGGAGAGTGGGTCTATCAAATGATTCAGCATTGCTCAATATTTTTTTCCAGTTTTCTTGTTAAGGGCTGTTATATTACCACGCTTTTTTTCCGTATTTCGTTATGATAGCACTATATGTAATCCATTGTACTTATAGTAACACTGTAATGTATTAGATGCTTTTTTGTTTTCATTTAGTGGGTTGCATATTTCAGATTCAGTTCTTTGTACCTTTGAATGGAACAATAAACTTTTCAAAATGTCGAAAGTTATATATCAGAGGATATAATCAAGCTGGTATATGGGCAACTACGTCGACAGAATTAAAGCAGTGTACAGTTAAAGAGGGACTTTCCCTGATATCCCCTAACATCGTTTTAGATGCAGTTGGAGAACAAGAATACAGTCTGGGTAAAGCTCTACTGAAGGAATAATAGGATAATTTATTGGAAAGGGTCTATAACCAGCATATGATCACGAGAGCCGAAGAATGCCTAGACATTACGGGTTATTGGCACCAGTGATCATATTTCGGTTATTCATTATAACCAACTGATTATCTTATTTAATATAGATATCCTCCATTATTTGTTGCTATTTCCAACATAAATTTATCATTTTGTGTACAGCGGATTGATATACGATATTCCTGTTGTGCCGTTTTGGCGGGAGAAAGTCCGGGAGTGAATAAATTTCACACTGTGAGCTATTGACATTTATTAGGCTGGGAACATTTGATAATATCTATATAATAATGCTGATTCATACTCATTAGAACATCAGAATTAAATAAATATTATATTTATCATCAACAATGGTGTCGCACTCCGATAATGATAACTATTTGTGGATCAGAAAAAAAATCCACTTTGATGTACACGATAGTAGATAGAAGATCCCTGCATTTTTTATTTTGTGTGTGTGTGTGTGTGTGTGTTTGTTTGTTTGTTTTTGGTGTGTGTTCAAATAACAAGGAAGACAGTCAGGAAGGACATACATTAATAAGCATTCAGGAAAGAAATCACTGATGTCGATTTATCTGCAGATCCACACATATTTTCATTTATTTCAGATGGAATAATACGAGATGGAATAGGAAAAGATATCTTTCTCGAGGAAAATGAAAACTGGAAGAAAACTGACGTTGATTACACGCCATATAAAAACGTTCTGTCAGCAACGTGGCCTACACTTCGTCACAAAAATTTCACGTGGGCGGTAATTGATGCTGAGAACCTTGATGTGACAACTTATTATAATGATGATGATAAATTAGAGTTGACAGATCCATGTTCGCATCCCGACGCCATAAAATGTGGACACACTAGTATGTATATATTTCTAAATAAAAAGGTTTTTGGGTAAGGTGTTTTTGTATTTGTTTTGTTTTGTTTTGTTTTTTGTTTGTTTGTTTGTTTGTTTGTTTTTTTTTTGTTTGTTTGTTTGTTTTTTTTTTTTTTCGTTTCCTCATTCTATTAAAATGTAATTTACTTCCTTACAATAATCACCTCGGTAGTCTCAGTGAAGCGTACTCCGCTCGAAAAAGGGAGGCTGCGAGTTCAATTCCTTTCAGAATCACTTTTAGATTGGAAGTCATTGCTCTTCTGCCATGAAAATTATATTTAAAGGGAGTTACAAACGGTTGGCATGCCCACCTGCAGCGTGTTGTTTCTGGGAGAGATCCGGATCAGTGCGACGGATTTGCACAAATCAGGGTCTCTTCGATAGGTCAAACGTTCTGGTTTTAACATGAATGAACTTTCCGCAATGGAACGTGAATCGATAGCCAATCAATCTATCTTTTTTTCAAATGATTGCTTTATTTTGAGATGTTCTTCAGAAAAATTGAATTCTAAACATTCTTGGTTATTCAGACCAATGAACGGTGCAAGTATATACATATAGAATCTACAACGATAACGAGTTGATCATGGAAATTCTCATATCGAATGAAATACATTTTATAGTTTTGACTGCGAGGCTTGACGCGCTATTTAAACTATGAAATTAATTTCACGAGATGTGAGAAATTCATAATCAACAAGTTTTGAGAGTAGATTCAGTTACTATGATGCTCTAAAAACGTCCAAAAAACCAAAAAAAGAAAAGCGCGCGAAACGTTTGAAACGTTTTTATTCCGATTCGTAGGAAACATGTTGACGTCACGCAAACACTTACATTGCAAACAAAAGAAACCTGACGATTTCAAAAGGTTTTTCTTTTCACCGGTCAAGCGGTATAAAACTTGAAGAAAATTAGAGAAGACAACATATCATTTTGTTTTTTAAAAAAAAAAACTTTTGTTGTGCCGTTTATGTTTTATTGATCTTTTTTTTTTTATTTTTGGTTTGTTTTTGCAGCTAGAGCTCACATGAATGCGTTTTTTGATTCTAAGAATGCACTGGTTCATGGAAAACGATATTTGATATGCTTAAATGCTCCACGGAAGGAAATTGAGTACGAGAAATGGACAGAAGTTTTACCAGAAGTTAAATCTTGTAGTGATGGGGTTACTGTTGACTTAACACCTCCAAAACCAGGTCGTGTATGGATTGGAATTGACCCTAACAAGCAATTTCAGGTAGACATCATTTCCGTGTTAAGATAATACAAACGTAGTATCGTAAGCAACTACCAATATACAGCAGAACATTTTGGTAAGCAGGGAATTTTAGTTGCAATCTGATAATTGCACATCCTTGTACATCCTTGAGACAATTCATTGTTAACATAAATGTTGTAAAAAAGAAATACAAACTATTTAATGGTATAATTATAAGTTTACGTTTTTAATTGTAGTTGCCTACTGTAACACGTTGACGTCTGGTATAAATCTAAATAAAATTACAATACATTCAAAAATTATTCTTCAAATGGTAATTTTATTAACAATATGGTATTTTTTATTATTGTTATGGAGTACATAACTAAAGCCCATTTTAGCGCTAAATAATAATTATAATAATGCCGATTTTACACTTTATCTTGCAAGTCTTCATTATCGGAAATATTCATAAGCTGGGACTCATTTACTGATGTGGAGGAGTTTGGTTTAGCCGTACACAACTCAGGAATTAGAGAGTATATGATAGGAATAGGTAAGTCAACTACACAAACCAATACTATATTTTAATGCTTACATATTTAATCGTTGATCAAACAAAATTATACGGTGTTTTTTTTATGAAACTTGGCTTGAAAGTATGATGATTATAATCATTTCAGATGTAGCAAATACAACTTAAATTTCAATTGCATTCACATAATTTGACATGCTTGTATAAAATTGAAATTATTATCAATAACTAGGTTCTACAAAAGGAGGAACAGATAAAGCCCAATTTACATCAGTGGGTCAGGTCAATCATTACACAGTTCATGGACTTCGACTTCAGGATGGGCATGAATATTATGCTACCGTCAAAGGTAAACGGGACTTTATCTGTAAGACCTTTTGGTCTTTATGGGAGTACACTGAATGGAAATTCTAGCGACACAATGATTACCTCAACATACATCATATCATGTCTAGTAATGAGATAGACTTCAAAATTGATCCTTTAATCTTGTCAAATGGACTATGGGTATTTTCTTTGTTAATACATAAAAAAAACAAAGACAAAATATTAGCTAAACCAATAACATGTTTTTGCATAAATCTCCAAATCCAAAACAATAAATGCTATTCATAGACTTATTTGAAATTTTTGCAACTTACTAGGAAATTCAAGCAGAATCATAAGGAATATAGTACATCAGTTTTTATTAAAGGTGTGCATGCACTAAAAACACAGGAGATCCAAGGCGAAATATTTAGGCTGCTTGAATTATCATGCTGTATATAAATACCACGTAAAATTTATTTTGTGTTACACGTCATAGGAATTGATTTTGCTGGAAGAAGTTCTACGGCCGATTCCTATCCTATAAAAATTGATAGCACTCCTCCAGAAATATCAACAAAACCTATTACGATTGAAGGGAGGCATTTGTCCAACATGAATGAAATTGATGCCTGGTAAGTAAAAACGAACAATATCTTCTACATCATGTTTCAAGTTTTAAGTTGAAATCATTAATATGGAATTACTTTATTTGGTTTTCCCTTTGGATTAGTAGTATAAGGTTAGCTTGAATCATTTTCCTGCGAACGTGTATTGTAATATTTTGTTTTCTAAATGAATATGTCAAAATGCACATTGGAAGCTGAATGTATATACATGTCACTAATATGTTGATTATAAATACATAATGATATAAAGATTTGCTCGTGGAAAAACTTTTAAAACTGAACAGGTGATTCTCTTGCTTATTTTCAGCTGGCGAGATGTATTTCTTGACACAGAGAGTGGTATAGATCACTATCTGTGGGCTGTTGGGGCACAACCAGGACATGATAATATAATTCCATTTACTGAGACAACACTTGACTGTGGTATATCGGCAGAAGATAAAGTAGTTCATATACAGGAAGGTCATGCTTACTATATAACTGTCAAGGTACACAAAAAAATGTTGATAGTTTTAAAACTTACACTCGAATTTCATAAATAGAATTATATCTCTAAGTACGATACAGACAACAAATTTCCAATTCATGAAGTTCCCAAAATGTATAAAGTTCTGATAGAAGTCCTAAATCTGGTTGGTAGAAAGCGACGTTTTAATGTTTATAACGTTTTCTCCCGACAATATTGATGCAGTCTTATATGCACGATTGCTAGAAAATATTCGTGAGGAATTGTAAAGAAAAAGGTTTTGTAACACGTGAAAATTTAACATTGCAGGATATCAACTTGTTTTGTGATAATATTCTGTTATAGAGAACTGTTACTCATAATATTACCTATAAATACACATTAATTTATCATGATACCAAGTTTTAACTTTACAAGTTACGTGCTAGTAGGTTTTTACACAATCATGAGAAGGTAATATCACGCATGATTTTGTTTGTTTTTTTTATAAACATGAATATGTTTCCGAACAGGCAGTTAATAAAGCGAATTTAATCAGCACTGCTTCTTCCTGGGCCTATATCTATGATATGTCTCCACCAGTTCGTGGCCATGTGTATGATGGAAGCCCAGGAAAGGTCCCCAGTTACACCAAAGATATTGATTATCAAACAGATACTAAGACATTGTTAAGCTACTGGGAAGGATTCCACGATCCTCACTCTACAATTAAGGCTTTTTATGTCAGCATCGGCACATGCCCGAATTGCGAAGATTTTTTGAAAAATCAGGCCATTGGTATTTCAAAGAGTAAGCTTGATTTACTTAGATGATTCGTACAAATGATCACAATTTTCTTTAACTTTTAAACGCAGGCTATAGTCATTTAATGTTAGTAAAGATACGAACTAACAAATCCTTGCATTACGTTATCTTCGCATTACAAGTTTACTTCCTGTCAAACCGAATTCTGGCTCTCAGAGAATCTATGATCAAAAGATAAATTCTAACTGATTACTATTTTGACGTATTTGTCGTCTGTTATTGTTACGACGAACATTTTTTTACCTCAAGTTTTCAATATATCTCAGCAGTCATAATTATATTTTTTATAGTAAAGAATGGATATTTATTTCCAATGCAAATCTAAACTAACACATATTCATAGCGATAACGACTTTTGAAAGAAGTTTCATAAAAAAAACATATTAAAAATATAATATATTTGAAAAAATATGATTATAATCCAATATATCTTCGTTTAGATTTCACTCTGTGTCACTTACACCTCGCTCCAGGGATCCGTTACTACACCACGATAACAGCTTGCAACACAGCTGATATGTGTACGTCTGTGACATCAGACGGTGTTGTTATTGACAACAGCCCACCCACACAAGGGATTATATTAGATGGGGTTGATATTTTTGACGATGAATACCAGTCTTCAAGGTTTGTTTTTTTTTTAATTTAATTTATTTTTTTTTTTATTTTTTTTTTTTTTCTATAAATAAATTATTAATACATGAAATTCAGCGTCCGTTCAAATATAATATCTCAGTTTTCACAGAGAGATTGTTAAGTCATATTGAACTTAAACTTCAGAAAATGACATTTATCATTGTAGAAATTACATATCGGCTCGTTGGTATGGGTTTACAGATCCACACTCAGGGTTGGACCATTTTACCTGGAGAGCTGGGACAAGACCCGGGATGGATGATATCATAAAATCAACACACCTCCCTATGACTGACATAATGGTGGAACCAGACCTGAAACAGAACTTACCAACAGGAAAGAGAATCTATGTTACCATTAAAGCATACAATAAAGCAGGTAAGAATATGCGGTCGTTACATTCTTTCCAAATTGTTAAATGAATTGAAATCTATTTGTATAGTTTCATGCCTTTTAGTTATTCACCAATAAGGATCAAAAGTATTTAAAGACATATAGTAGAGAATTTATGAATCAATACCTACTGTAGAATAAGTTAATTTACGGTGAATCAATTCGTTGTTTCAGGGCTAAGCACAGAGGCTACGTCTAACGGATTTTTTGTGGATACAACACCCCCAAAAATAAATGTAAAGCCACATTTATCAACGGACCTTGGATCGATTAAGGACAATTCGCTAGTCTTCAGAAACACAATCAGAGTAAAATGGGAAGTTGAAGACCCTGAATCATACATACAACGTCAGTTTTTGTCAATATCGTCACATAAAGGAGGCCATTTTAATTCATCATCAACGGAGGTAACTGGTTGTGTCACAGAATCAATTCTTGCAACTCTGATATAAAATTAATTCTACAGAAGATTTTGAAAGCAATATATTATGTAGACCTAGAGTAAGGGCCATAACTTTTAACAATCACTGAAACGCTTGTTTTCATCATACTTTGATACCGTTTGATCATTTTTTGTCGACTTTTATTTCTACATTTTTGTGATAACACTTTCTTCTAAGCATAGAAAAAATATTTTCGTTATGTATTAAGATTTGATATGTTTTTATAGACATTTAAGGTGGAAGACATTGCACTGAATAAGGAACATAACTCTAAAAATCAGTGATAGGTTTGTGTCATATTCAACTTCACCAAACCATATCACGTTTTTATTTGAAACAGAATCAATCCAAGTGACCGATGCTTACATGACATTGGTATGAAATGCTGAATACAAGCTTTTCAATGAGTTATGTCGAGAGTTATGTTGCTGTAGGACTACATTCTTACACAAGACAAAATCTGTACATCATTTGAGAAGTTTTCTGAGATATTTTATGTAGAAAAATTGAAGTACCAATGGTGAGTTTACCCGGAAATGTTGTTTTTGTTTTGTTTTGTTTTTGTTTTTGTGTTTGCTTTTGTTTTTGTTTTTTTTTGTTTTGTTTTTTTGTTTTGTTTTTTTGTTTTTGTTTTTTGTTTTTGTTTTTGTTTTTGTTTTTTGTTTTTTTTTTTGTTTGTTTGTTTATTACTTTTTTTTTTTGCTAATACATCTCAGGAATGTCTAAAAACAATATATTCATTAACTTATTTTTCCTAAACTTGCTAGATAAACGGGATAGTCAGAGAATATACCTTTTCTCGCTTTGATCTACACGATGGTGGACATTACACCGTAAAACTGATTGTTTGTAATGGAGCAAAGATTTGTGTTGAAGCAGAAAGTAAAAAGATCATAGTCGACAGTTCTGCCCCTACTCCAGGTATGCATTGTTACTAAATCCTTGCTCATACGTTTTAAATACTAAAACTTTTAGCTGCATTTGTTCCGCTGAAACATTACTGTCTTTTCAAATTATAATTGTAAATGCAAGTTTTACGTTATTTATTCAAAGCATGTAAATGTAACATGAGGTATAAATATTCATTTATGTTTAGTTTTAAAAAGATATATATTCAAATGTAGATGAAATGATTGGATTCTGTCCATGTTACATAATTATTAGTTAACTTAGATAAATAAAAACTGTATGTTCGTTCTATAAACACAGGTATGTTTGCAATCAAGACGGACCATGCAGCTAATTTACACAGACATGTTGAGGGATGGATGACATGGTCCCGTTATAAATTGTGGTTGTCCTGGCTCGGGTTTAAAGATCTGCATACTGACATAGACAAATATTATGTATCTGTTGGTAGTCGGTATATGACGGATGATTTGAATAAGGTAAAATATAAATCCTCTGAATGTGTTTATATTTGTGTAACGTCAACTGTTTAGCCTTCGAAATTTCAAAATAATTGTTTTAAACCTTGTATCCTTAAAAAGAAAATGCACGTATAATACATACAATATTTGAAGATGGTTGGAGTTAAATGCAATGAGGAAGAGTAGTTAAAGGAACTTCACGGTGTCTGTAGTATCATTAATCTCAAGTTATTTCGGGTAGATGCGATGTGTCAAATTCCTGACCGTATGAGTGTTTAACGATAATACATCATCTGTATAACGGAGACTCAGTGTAAATGATCTAGCTAAACGAAGTCTTATAAGAGTGAGGGAATAGGTTAGTAAGTAGAGGAGAACAATTTTCCCCTCGGAATGCCGACGATTTAAAAAAAAATGTCCACCATATTGAACAAATATGTTGTCGATAAAAAAATCGAGGATTTTGAAAATATTTTCTTTGATATATTTGGAAGATAATTTGGAATTATATTTTACGAAGTATGATGAATCCGTACCAAGAACTACATATTTGTATCAAGGCATACCGTCTTTTTTGGAGAAACAGCAATGTATAATGTTTTCGAGTCAGGACTTTAACTAAGTATGCGGAATAGATTTATAAAGAGTTGAACGGTCATAGGTGTTAATGCTGAAAATAACATTGAAAGGATGATTTCCACAGGATCTTTCGAATTTTTCCGGCACCACATTGCATTAATACCACTACGGGAGTAAGAAGTTACGTGGTAGGACTGGAGACTCTCTTTTGACAGCTGTGTGTAGAAATTTTGAAAGAGGTTTGGCTGTATATTTTGCAGATCCAGCTATTTAGCGTTGTATACATTGATCCTTATGGAATCCAGGACGAAGGCCTTCCAATACCTTTTACGACGGTCTCCGAATAAGATTAATGTTCAAAATGAAAACAAATACAATGTATAATCCTGTACATTTGTCACGATTGATCATTCTTTAGGTGGCTGGTTCTCCACAAGAGTTCTTACACAATCAATCAGGTATTGATAAACAAGACGAAGGCTTTGTACAAACCTTTGAAGTCGACGTGAAAAATCTTATAAAGTTTGAGTACGTGTTTGTCAGTGTTTGGGCTGTTAACCAGGTATGCATTAAACAAACAATTATTGAATTAATGTACACTTTATCCTAATTGAACTGTTGTGTTTTCATATTTGAAATTTTTTTGTTTACAGTTCTTATTAAATCGGCCTCTTTATCTAGATAGTACTATTTTCCATAGGTTTCAGAAGTAATACATGTCAATAAGAGTAATCAGTGATACCTTTGTCAGCGGAGAATTTTACAACGTGATTTAAAGCGACAGCATAAAAAACACAAACATAAAATATTTTATACGGGGCATGATCAAAAGAAGATCGTCATGAAATATATAATTTAGATCCTACAACTCAAATATTGCACAAAAGAAGTAGTAACAAATGAAAATAGAATTCTTTTAATTCAAACACAACCTTTCATTCGCCAAGAGTGTATATATATTACAGATGATATACTATACTTTTAATGATTTCAAATATAGCAAAAATATTTAGATTTAAAGACATATATTCATAATGGAATTTTTTTACTGCATTAATAGGTTGGTTTACCTGGAAGGATGATACATTCTCAATTTAAACTGGTTCCTGGAGGATCACTTGAGCTGATACGACGTTGTTCAGCAGTTACATGTAAAGGTCATTGCGTTTGTGCCGCTCAAGGTCAAAGATGTCCCATCAATAGAAATAAATGCCATGACATCTCAAAAGGTGAAACTCGTAATAGTTGGTTAGAATCCGTTAATATAGCCTTAAATTTACAGAGTTTTCGACCATTGATCCATTAATCGTTGAGTATGATACCTTTATAACCCAATGTTCAATGTGGGGGTATAAAGTGATATGCTGGTCCTGCCTTCCTTCCGTTTGGCAGAAGTGGGCATCATCTATCCGTTATTCCTCCTATACCATTGTATGCAATTTGACAAATTATCAAAGAATCTTTTTTTACATATTTCAATTGTGCATCTCCTATTCGAAATCAATTTGGGGTTCCACATATAGCAAAACACTTCTGAATATGGTAGAAAATGGGCGTGCCCATCTCTCGATCATTACTCCTCCCACATACCTTAATTAATTTAAATGAAATTATTTATAAATCTGTTTTACATGCTTTTATTCCCATTGTTTACCTTTTATTTAAGATTGTCATTTAAAGATTTTTTTTATTTCACATAGGAAACATACACGCTTCAGTTTTTTGAATATAAAGACATAGGGGCACCCATTCCTTCTCCGTTACTTCTGCCATACCACTGCATGGCGTTAAGTGTAATTATCACAAAATGTCTATATGTATTGAATAATTGAAACCTTTATTTGCGATGTTATGTGATTACCTTTAAGGTATTACATCATCAAAATGAAATGTATAATTTCCATAACGTGGGGTACTCGTGTCTTATTGGTAACTAATTCTACACAACTGAATAAAAATAATTAAATTTCTACAGAATCTTTGTAACAAATTACTAATGTAGACTTCCTTTTTTTTTTGGATTCTGTGGTCAAAAGGTGTTTGTTATGAAAATGGGACTTGAGGTATCAACTAATGATCATTTGATTTTTTTACTACTAAAACAAAATGATATTGGTTTGCTAATTGTTAGAACGTCCATCATTTTTTTCCAGCTAACCCAAACAATTTAGTTGGTGTGTATGACATTACTGACGTTCACTCTACTTCACCATTCACTGATGTAAAATACACATCCTCAAACGTGGCCCTGGCAGCAAAATGGCACATTGTACAAGCACAGGGATTAAAACCTTTATGGTAATCTTTGGGTCGATGGTGGTATATATAAAAACAATAGAATTAGGATTTTTTTTCGAATCAAGGCGTTATTTCTGCTTAGAGAGAAAGGGCAAAAATCAAAATTTCGCATAGCATTACCCAGTTGCAATATCACAACCGATGCGGTTGATGTTCAAACACCATTAGTCATAAACCTAATTACTAAGTTTTGTATTACATAAAAAGGTCAATGGTAAATTATCAAACTAATAGGCAACAACTCAAGGTAATTGTCAACAGAAGGGTACAGAGATTTCTTTAAGAACATTTTCTGAAATTTAAAGGTATGAATGGAGTGCTGGATTAACCAAATCAACAACGATTGATGGAATATTCGCAGACGCTGATGACGTTTGGCATCATGCGGGACAAACAAATCAGGCAATCCTCCATTTAAAACGAGGTAACACCTTTATTCATCTCTAATATACGTCGTCATTTTACTTCATGATTTAATATCTTGCTGCATGCTACATTAAACATTTGGTTCTTTTTTAGTTCTTTCATTACTACATGCAATAAGTTGAACAACCCAAATTAAATATCAGCATATTGCTGACTTTATATTCATAATATTTAAGGAAGAGTTCTCAAGGAACCGGGTGTATCATATTCAATGATCGTCCGTGCGTGGTACAGCGAAGATACATATGCAGACTTCAAGACAGATGGAGTATGTGTTTTATCAACCCCACTGTCAAGACGGAAAATTAAAGGATCAGCAGTAAGTACTCGTTTTCTGTACGTACAATGTATTTATTTTGGGGGCCACATTATTGAAATTTAGTTCAAAATTACTTTACAGCAAATCATATATTTAACTTCAGAAAACTGAGTTCTACAAATCTTAATTGAATGTTAATCATCTGATTAAATGTTTTGAGTAGTAGACTGGATGAATTGCAAAGAGATTTAAACTTTCTATCATTTTATGAGGTGTTCTTATCTGTGTGTGATAGAAAATTTATATCTCTTTATCAGCTGCCCAGTTATAACTACCTTAGGAGATTTATCCAGTGATTTTCATGTAATTTTGGAAGACCAAATCTATGTCCTGAAGTTAACAAATCAACTCACTGTAATTGTTTGATAATGATTTTGTTTTATGAAACGGTATAAACAATACCATAATTTGCCGTCCGTCGTCGTTGTTTACCGTTGTCGTCCATTCACATTCTCTATGGTCGACTTTACTTGGAGTTGTGGCCCTTTGAAAGGTCATTTTTGACGATGTTACTGACTTTTGCAAAACAATATTCCATTAGTGATTATTATATTGAAAAAGTTCAGTAAAAATTGTTGATTTCTATTGGAGTTATGACCCTTTAAAACATCATTTTGTCTTTTTCCTGGTTTTCCGGATTATCTAAATGAGGATAGCAGATTGAAGATCAATTGAAATTGGACAAACAGTAAGAGTAATATTCTTGATGCCAATTTTGGAGAGAAAAAAACTGGTTGACCCTTGTTGTTATGTCATTTCGACTATTTTTTCCCAGTACAATATTAAAGCTTCTTGGAGTTTAATGTGATATCTACAATTGATTTTAAACAACAGAATGTTTTTCAGCGACAAATTTCCCGCCATATTTTTTTTTTTTTTACTTTCTGGCGTTTCAAAGATTTTTAGTTTAATTAGGAAACCTGGTGTCCTGAGTTGAAAATTGATGACAAAGTTTGTTCCCGGCGGCCATTCTCCGCGCCAATTATTTACTTGCTTAGATTTCAGTGATGCCTGGTTTCCATAGGAAATATGATATCTTGAGTTGAATGGTGATGGCCATTTTGAAAATGGTGCCATTTCCTCACAAATATTTTACTTGCTTTGGGTTCAACAGTTGATAAATGTTATTCTCAGTTACATAATAACGGTGAAAATGGTACTACCTACTGACTTGGTACAGTTTGCCAGGTGAGCGATTCAGGATCTTTCGGGCCTTTTGTTCAATGTAGTACTTTATCGTCACACTCATCTTCATTTTACGGATAAAACATAAAAGAAAATCCAGAAGTAACCGAATCAAAATAATACTTCTCTCATATATTTTCTTGTTGTTATAGTATTAAAAAATCAACAAAATGCAAACTCTTTTCTTTTAAAGGTTGTTGAGCAAATTCCTGGGCACTGGAAAAAAGATGTTGATTTTATCAAACCTGGTGCTCCTTTCACAATCAGGTGGACGAATGTTTTCTTAGATAACACTAACATCATTGACCGATTTAAAGTGTACCTCAGCACATATCCTGGCGGTAAGCGTCTACATTGTATAACTCACATAAAGTATTAAGACACTTTAATTCAAATGGAACATTAATTTTTCATATAAAATCTTTAAATAGTTCTTGCAGGCTTATGTTTGTTGTTTCTGTACCTTGTACTTATCGCAAGATCTTACACAGTACGTCATGGACTTATATGAATACAGTACCATCGTACCTGGTAAACCCATGCCAAAAGATATTAAAAATTCTTGAATTTTTAATAATGCGAAAATACGATCATGTGCTACATATTACTCATTCTCTATAGGCACATAATGGTCCTGGAGTTCGACTTTGTTTTGGATATTTTATAATGTGCATCTCAAAACAAGTGTACATGTTATTCACAGAATTCATATTTATAAAAAAAAAAGTAAGAAAAAGAATACATCGAAAGATAAATCATATATACTAGAATCCTAAAACGTGTTCGATATGTACATGTATATATCTAAAAATAAACAAAGCCATGAAACATAATAACAAAATTTCCGCACCCTAGGTAATAGTCATTAACAAACAAAAAAGGATAGTTCGTATAACACATTACAATATTAAAGTAAATACCAGAAAGTTTGAGACCACCAAGATGGTCTTTACTTGGTACAGACATTTCCGTTGGAAAAGATTGGTAAATCAGGTGGTATAGCACGCTTAACTTCCCTCCTCCATATCGGTATTTACTGTAAACTAAGCAATGTATCATTTCAGGACATGATATTCATTCAGTAGATCTAGATTTACCGGGCACTATAACATCACACAATATCAGTAGAGTTCCTCTGACACCAGGAATAGTATTTTATAGTAATGTTGTCGGCTACAGTCGGTCTGGTATACATGCAACGGAATCATCTGATGGTATCATGGTGGAATCTTTACCTCCCGTCGCTGGAATTGTCTATGATGGAATCGGTAGGAAACTTTTTTGTTATGAATAATAATTTGAAAAAAAGTAATATTTTGTTAACATATTTTTCTAGAAACACCAACTGCGTTGTAATTCAAAATATTAGAAAAAAAACATTTGGATATGACACTTTCAGTGATAAAAAAAAACAACTTCGTTTGCAATTTAAACTCTAATTATCAAAACTAGATGATAATCACATATATATATATTACAAATGAAATATTTTCCTTGTAAAAAGCAAACAAAGCGAAAGTGATTCCTGTAGATTTTTTAGAAGTAAAATTTACTGCAATCAGCAGTCAAAGTCGATATGCGGTTTGTCGAGCATTCACCGTTCTGCAAACTTGTACATATAATTATAAAATGCTTCTGTCCAGTTGATAACTAATTTTGTGACAGAACTTAATGAGGAATGGAAATTCAAGTGGTGGGTATGACATTACATTTTTTTAAGGTATTCATGACAAAGACTACCAGAACTCATCTAATGTTATGAGTGCTTCATGGAACGGCTTTTCAGACCGCGACTCTGGTATATCGCACTATATGTGGTGTGTACAGACCAAATCGGCAAAAGACACGAAATGTGATGTTAGAGACTGGGAAAATGTTGGCATTCATAGGGCAGTATCTCGAATTCTCAATGGTTCGAGTCTCATAATAGGTATACATGTAACATACGTTCCATGTATCTATTGTCGGCATAATCAATTTGAAACCTATAAGTTTTAATTCAATTCAATTATCCATCATTAAGTGCTCAAAAAGTTTATGGATCGTTTTGTTTTACATGGCCTAAAAGCTAATATGATATTATAAGTATTTATCAAATAATACGAGTTCTTGTTTTGTTTTAAATACCTTTTATAGGAATAGAAAGGTCCTTTGTCTCGTTTTACAACAAATAATGTATAGGCTATGTATAAAGGATTTGAAATGTTTTGAGCTTAACACAAATGTTTTGTTTTCTTTACAGGAAATGAACATGAAAGTCTGGTCTATGCGGTTGACGTCATAGGACAAACATCAAAGACAGTGAAATCTAACGGCGTCCTTATTGATACGACAGACCCTGAACCAACATTTATGGAGCATTTAGATCATAATATTGCCTCTAATCCTTCTTTTGAAGACTGTGATAGCGTACCGACTGACTGGAAAAATATAAAAAACGTCAGCCTTTGTAATGTAGCACATTCTGAAAGCTGGAACGTTTCAACAGGAAGTTGTGTTAGTGTAATGAAATCCGGTAAAAATATTGCTATGGATGGTCGTGCATTTATATTTGTAAAGGGGAGCATTTCACAGTATTTGTTTAATCTCAAAGTAAACCAGTTTTACAAAGTTTCTTTCGTAACTGCACATCCCGCACAACTTGGTGCAGTACTTGCCAATAAGGAAGGATATGTAGAGATTGGCAAAGAACGTCATGTGTTCTTGGTGTATTCAAAACACGATAAGCATTCTACGTCATCAAATGATGTTGACTGGCAATATCATACATTTTACTTCCGTTCGTATAGACCGGAAGTTATAATTTCTCTTGGAAGTATGACAGGTAATACTGGTATCCTGTTTGATGATTTAAAAGTTCAGGAAACAGTAATGCATGACTATGATGAAGACAATAGTAAAAGTAAACATGTTCATGCACATGTCGTTTCCCTTCACCAATGGTCGTCAATACACGCATCGTGGAGCTTCATGGATCCTGAGAGTCCCATTGTGGATTATATGTGGGCAATCGGTAGGTTAATCTTTGATACTTCTAAAAAATCTCAACAAAAGATGCATATCAAGAAATCTTAATCTTAATTTTGAAGACTAGTTTCATAATGTACTACCAACGATGTTGAACTTTATTATCTCTTTGAGCAATTCTTGATTTGTGTATATAATGGTTTGCCTGGGATCCATTTTCCTTTGTTTTAAGCATGAATATACATAAAAGATCATGTAAATAAATTGAGCTTTGTAGGTTACACTGAAGGAAGTACAGAGGTCCAGGGATTTAAGAGCGTTGGTCTCAGTACTTTTGCCTACAACTACAATGTAACTCTGGCTCATACCTCCATCATACACATCACAGTTGTAGCGACAAATGCAGCCGGGTTACGACGGGAGGCGCATGCCGAGGATCTTCTGATTGATCTCACTCCTCCAGAAATTGCAGTTATCAACGACGGAATAGGTACTGTCACGTATTTACATATACACGACAATTCAAAATTGATATTTACGAAAGGTAAATCAGATTGAAATTAGTGTAAGAAAAGAAAAAAATTGATAGTATAGTTTTAATCAACTGATCGATATGTCACATGTAACTAATAACACAATTGGCACTGTGATATTGACCAAGATAAAATCCCTTATATAAAAAATATTTTTTTCGAATAGTAAATCTAAAACTGTTTGATTACAATTCATCTTATTCAAACTATCTTCATTTGTTCTTTCATATATTACGTCAAACAGTATATGTCAATGCAACCCCACCTTTAGCAATTGCGCACTGTCTCTATTCTTTTCATGTCGCTTCGAGACAATACACTCATTTATAAACGTTAACGCGATGATTTAACGGCCGCGAGATTATCTAATTGAAATCAATTATATAAATGCACACATTTAACACATACGATGATATAAATATATAAATTTTATCCAACTTCCATACGGGGGAGGTTAAACGGAACAGCCGTCATGTTGGCTGCGCTTAGGGAATTTTTTGTCAAAAACATTTCCGTATTTGGCATATTAAAAAAGAAATAATTCCTTCCGAGGGTAGATTTGTACTCCTTTTAACATGGGTTCGGCATTTATATTCCCATTTAACATCTCACTGTCGGTGTTAAATAATCGAAAATAAATGTCGTATCCATTTTAAAATGACTACAAATCTACCCCCTCCATGGATTATTTCTTAATTTAAACACATTATCAAATTATAGGTTCTGATATAGCTGCTCAGACATCTGAAGAAATTTCCGCAAACTGGGACGTCAAAGATGCTGAATCCGGTCTGGAACACTGTGAATGGGCTGTCGGTAAGTTGCAGGTTATGTTTTGGATTTGTGCAATGGATCCCTCTTATTATATTATTCTTTGTTTAAATGCATATTAACCTAATGATGTGAAAAGTTTGTGCTCGTGGTGACCTGTATAAGTTTTAACGTTCGTTACGAGGCATTTAGGGGATGACTATCTAATTAGTAATAAAACCACATCTCCTATTTTTATAGTATACAATTTCGAGTTGCCACATCTGAAATGCCACTGATTACACTCATATATCTATTGTTACTAAGTAAACAACAACAAGTAATTAATGTTACGAAGTGGTGTACACTAAGCCATGATCAAGCGAAATGTCGAGCTGTCGGTTTCAACTATGTTTGTTTCATACAAAATTCATTTTGTTAGTGCATATATACATATATCTAAGAAACGCAAGGTCACATGTTTTACAAATGAACCCGCATTACAAACAGTTTTTTTTTTTTTTGTAGACAATATATATATTATACTCAATATGATCTTGATTTATAATGGCTGAATATTTCTTTGTTCGATTACATTTATTTTTAGTTTTAATGTTTTGTTTACCCTGTACCATTCTTCATAGCTTAAAAATGAAAAAAAGGAAATACTATTCCAAACATTTTCGATTACTGGCAAGTTGTGTATTAATCAATTTTTTGGCACAATATTGAAATAATTGAAATGATTTTTATTATTTTTTTTATTGTTATTTTTTTTTATTATTTTTTTTTTATTTATTTATTTTATTAATTGTTTTTGTTTTGTTATTTTTCTTAACAGGTTACCAACCGTATGGGAATGAGATTCAAACTTTCCAGAAATTACCTAAAAATATAAATATAATATCAAAAGTATTCCCAAGAAGCAAATTATCTATGCAAATGATCCATGTGACCGTTAGATGTAGAAACAATGCCGGTTTACAATCATCTTTGTCAACTAATGGGGTGAAGATATCCAATCTTCCTCCGAATACAGCATACGCTGAGGTTGAAATTGTTCCACGATCTTTGACGGAGTACAATGCCAGAGGACATTACCAAGGTCAAACATCATCAGTCAGGCTAAAATGGACAGGATTTCACGATGTGACAGGAATGGATTCATATATGGTCCGTTTGTAAATTACTTCCTGCTTTTCCCATGTACAGAATTTTGCTTTTGATTTGATGTGTTGACTGTATATATAGAAGAATATTTTTTTACGTTTTTGTAGTATTACATATTTGTAACACATAAACTGATCCATACATGTAACACTTGTGTATCTGTTTACAAAAAGCTTCGTCGCACTGTATCGCTTATATAGAAACTTAATTAGAAATCATTATTTAAAAAAGTAATTTTCCGCATATATTTTCATGAACAAAAAAAAATACATTGTTTGATATTTTAAGAAAAAAATTAAAGATACATGCTAAGAGTTTAGATAATAATAAAGCGTAGCCTAAGCTTTTCTAATAATTTGATAAAAGGTTCTGAAAGGTTGAGATTTAGTAACAGTGATGGATCTTACCAAATATAATGTTTCTGTTATCTAATGCATGCGAAACGGGGATATCTATTATCAACAACGCACTCTGCGAATTTTAATTCAGGGCTAAAACTTGTAAATGTAATTATTTTGTATATTTCAATCCATAGGAATAAAAATGTAACTAAAGGTCAGGCACTTTGCATGGAGGTGATAAACTCTTTGTTGTTTCCTTTTGAGTATATAACAACAAATGGATCGTTTTTTGTAATCTTATTTTAGTTAACGTTTGAAAGTCAAGATCTATCAACTTTACTTACAACGTCCTTGACAGCTGAGGAGCAGGATACATCCTTCTGTATTATCCGTGGACTTGATATGACAAGAGGGAACTATACTACTAGTGTAAAAGCTGTCAATAAGATGTACCTTAGAAGTATTCCTGTAACGGATGAGTTGGTTGTCTCCTCTTTACAACCACAACTTACAGGTAGATTGAAATTTTACAACCAGTACCATTTTTATCTGAGCATTAAATGCTTGCCGCAAAACGTTTGTCAAGTTCTTTATCTTAAAAAATTAACAAATTAAGATCTTCAGTGAAAGTTGCATACATTTTTATTATAAACGGTTAAGAGGATGTCCGTGTAAAAATCAGGCAGATCGTATGGTATGATTGGCATTTGGTAAATTGCATCCTACTGAATTGGTTGTTTCAATCTAATTTACATATCATGTGGATGACAAAAAATGTTTTAAAAAATAAATAAAATAAATAATGAATGACTCGAAACATTTTCTTTAAGTTCCTGAACAAGGCAACCGATTTTTACACAAAAACAGAGTTATCAATGTAATTTTTTCTCACTTAACCGTTGCAGTTAATCAAAAACCGGTATTTAATACTGAATTAGTGAAGATGCATTTATGATATAAAATTGGTGACATTGTTATAAAAACAAAATTGGTCATGTGCAAGCCACTGCTTTGTTTTTTTTGTTTTTTTTTTTTTTTTGTTGTTTTTTTTTTTTGCATGTTCATATTTAATGTACAAATCATTAATGTAAATTAAGACAAACACCTCTGTTATTTCAGATAGTCCAAATTTGAAATTTACGGCTTATAACCGTACACTAACAGCATCATGGAATGATCATTTTCAAGCAACAGGTCCAATATATTACGAAGTATCTGCTGGAACAACACCAGGAAGCGCTGATATTATCCAGTGGCAAGAAACAAAGCAGACCTTTTTGGAATTTACCCTTCCACCAAAGATAAAATCCGTTCAACACATTACAGCGTATGTTGTTGTCCGTGGGGTATCTGCTAATGGGATGACAACTATTTTGAGCACAGCTATCAAACTGTCGTAATTATATACGTATGTGTCGTAAAATTTCCTTACCGATATCGTAAATTTTTAATCCGTCCATAAGAGACATGTTACTGTGTAAGTTTTTGTATGCTATTAAACTGACTGATTAATGCGAAGTTAATATTTGTTTTACTGTTAATAGTTAATTACTTTCAAATCTTTGTTTTCATAGTAAAGAAAAAAAGCACGATATAAGATGTGTCCCCTTATATGCACACTCAATCAATCTGCGATGTATAAATAAATTTTATTTATAGCCACCCCCCCCCCACACAAAAAAAAACAAAACAAAAAAAAGACAAAAAACAAAAAACAAAACAAAAACAAAAAACCAAAAAAAACCAAAAAACATATGTGTTTGGTTATACAAATATGAAGAGATGAAGACGGTAAACGCTACCGGTGTACATTTTAAATACAGCCATTTGTAATTGGAGTCTGAGTTCTATTTATTCTTCATTTTCTATATGTATTATTTCATCTATGTGGTTTTGTCTGTTTTAAGATGTGGTCTTTGCCTCCGATTATATATACTTTAACGTTGTTCTACTTATAATCATGATTACCTTCCTACCAGTCCGATCTTTCACATATATTTATAATTATATTTTATTTGAAATCGACATTATTTATCAATTGCTACTTTCTCATATTTAAACTCAATATTTCTTCTATCCATAAAACATTTGAACATTGGTATAAATAAATTTAATAAAAAGCAGCTTAAGAGGATATTTCATTATTGACTCCTTGAAGGAATGTACAAAAATATTTATTGTGTTTATCCGTCCGTCGGTCTGAATTGTCAATTAAAATTATGCACAATAATGTTGGCCATAGGAGACGATCTGATAAAAATTTTATATAAATCGGATTTTTGAAAAAAGAAGCGGTAGTTTATCCCTCAAAATCACATAAGCATATACACACATGAATAAAATGGAGCATGGTTGTTTTTTCATATGACGCAGTAACAGTTGAACCATTTAAATAGAAAATACAATACCAATACGACGAACTGTAACTATATACGCATTTAAATGATAAATGCCAATACTAACTGGTGGTTAGCTGATCCGTTTACTACGCATACAGAAAAAACATCATTTTAGACTTTTTTAGACTATTTTATTTGTATGAAAGAGTAATCAAGGGAACCAAGGTAATAGCGGTAATCAAAAGAATATAATCCAGGGACAAAGACCAGACATGAAAAACAGACATACACAACAAAGAACATAAAGTAACTAAAATCATACATACAAAGTAACAAATGTAAATGAGCAACTCGGACTCCACTAAAAACTGGGAACATGGACCAGGTGCACCGGCAGGGTAAGCGTCCTCTGCTTTTCTAGAAACACCCGCCAAGTTTCTAATAAAAAGTCAAGTCCGGGGTAAACAAACGACGAAAGGAAAACTATGACCCGTTGAATAATTCAGTTTTCATGGAGCAGATGGATACACCATAACGATCCACGAGTTCATGATGACGACCATAAAACATCTGTAGTGATGACTTCAAACTTGTAGCAACATAACCCTGTTCCAGAAGTCTATTTGTTAGAGTTCTAGCGCGATACAAAAAGTCTGCATAGTTTCGGCAAGCTCTGACATAACGTATGAGTTGTGATATGAACACTCCATACGCAGGAGCCGAAGGGATCTTGCCACAGATGAAAGGAAATTTGACCATTGAAAGTATGTTGCTTTGTTAGTGGATATAACAATTATTTTTTTTTTAAGCCAATAATTTTTGATTAAAGAGTAATCAAAGGAACCAAGGTTATAGCGGTAATCAAAATGTAATCAAGGGAACCAAGTTTATAGCGGTAATCAAAGAGTAATCAAGGGAACCAATGTTATAGTTGTTATCAAAAGAATGTAATCCAGGGAAAAAGACCAGACATGGAAAACAGACATACACTACAAAGAACATAAAGTAACTAAAATCATACATACAAAGTAACAAAAGCCAATGAGCAACTCGGACTCCACTAAAAACTGGGAGCATGGATCAGGTGCACCGGCAGGGTAAGCATCCTCTGCTTTTCTAGAAAAACCCGCCGAGTTGCTAATAAAAAGTTAAAAAACCGTTAAAGCTGTCTACATCAGTACTATCATGATGACTGTGATACATATATTTCAAACAAAATTCTTAAAATGTGGTATCTGTGCAAATTGAATGAGTGCCAACACTTGAAATTATCTTAATGGTTACATATTATTGTTTAAAATGTAAAAATTGTCCAAATACGAATACTGTGTGGCATTGACACATTAATTTCAGTCCAATTTCTCATAATGACATAATTCTGCATATTATAATGGTGACTGCAGTTTTTCAGTAATTGTCCAAAAGTATTATTTAAAATATTAAAAATGCCAATATTATAATCATTTTTGTGTTTGAGACAAATGACATAATTTTGCAAATTTAAAGGAATCAACATTTCATTTTTAAATGGTCTTGTAATTTTTGCTCAATATGTTTAATTTCTTAATATTAAAATCATGCATGTGTCTCTGACATAATTTGTCAGTCCAAATGTTTAAAAATGACATATTAAGAAATCGCATGCGCGCGAAACTTTTTTAATCTATAATGACCAGAAGTTAAATACTTTACAAATGTACTAATTATTAAAAAAATGTTAATGAATAATTAACATCGACACCTGTAATCATTAAAAATTACCATATTTTTTTTAACTCTATAACCTTGGTACCCTTGATTACTCTTTAAATTGCTGTCGTTGAATTATGATAAGTAGAACATTTTTTTATTCACCAATCAAAATAATTCCCTCGTCCCATTCCCCATGCTTTATTCCCATACCAGACACATGTACCCCATGCCCAATTGCCCTGTCTCCCATTCCCTATTGCCCCATACCTTATAAAACGGGAGATTTACCCAACACAGGTACTCTACTTCAAATGAGTATCACTTGAACTGTTCCGTTTCACATATTTTCGAATTACATCGATCTGAGTGTTTTTAAAAAAACATGATTTAAAATTGCTAATGTTTATTCAAAATTTACTCTGTTGTATATTTCACTCCAATCCGTTAATGAGACTATCGCAAATAACATCATTTAAAAGATAGTATTGATAGAACATATATGGTTATGCGATTTTATCGCACTCTGAAAGACTACAGGAGGTCATTAAATTTCTTTTATGAATGAATTATTAGATAGTATCATTAATTGCTATTTGAGAAGCCATGATATTTTAATTGCATATATGTTGCAAATATCTCCCCGTGATCCCACCGTGAAACCCCAGAAAATAGTAATACATTTTCAGTTAAAAGTAATCGTACAATCATTTTCTTTTCCATCAATAAAATATCATTTAACGTCTCTGTAAACATAAAAACGAAATTCAAAAATGGAAAAAAAAACAAAAAAAAAACATTGCGCCTGCGTTCAATTGACAAACTTCATGGAGCCAGTTCACTATCAATTGTATAAAGCTGTTGATCATAATATCGATTACACAGTATCCAAGTTTATTACATTTTGTATTTTATAGTTTCCATTTCAATTCTGAATATTTTACACATCCATATTTTCTTATGTTGACGTTCTTATTACAAGTGATATTGCACGGCTGATGTCTGCTTTTACTTCGAAGATAAAAAAGTGTTTTATGAAGCAGAATGAATATCAATTGTTCAAATATATCTCATAGGTATTTCCCAAATCTTGTTCACTTGTGTGTAATCATATTCAGTCCATAAACGAGAGTATAACATGAAACCGGATTTTATGCACACAAAAAATAAAAGTGTATATAAACCAAAAAGGGCAACTACTAGATACTACATACTACATTGTATGTTTTATACTTGTGTTGTTTGTTTTCCTTACAACGTTTAAACAGAACTTTAATGGTGGAATCCGAGTTGCTCAT
Source organism: Perna viridis (assembly GCA_037379345.1). NCBI lineage: Eukaryota > Metazoa > Mollusca > Bivalvia > Mytilida > Mytilidae > Perna > Perna viridis. Next base: position 36,584,354 of record CM074518.1, read on the forward strand.
TTACTTTTGTTACTTTGTATGTATGATTTTAGTTACTTTATGTTCTTTGTTGTGTGTGTATGTTTTCCATGTCTGGTCTTTGTCCCTGGATTACATTCTTTTGATTACCGCTATAACCTTGGTTCCCTTGATTACTCTTTAAACCACGTTTGGGGTATAATTTATTATTACACGGTAACAAATTATGACTCGAAAACGATAATAACAAGTATAAAAAATATACTTGAGGTCGACCGTTTGTATGGTTTGATTGATATCAAAAGCCGGTAACATCTTAAATCAAGTATCATGATAAGTATTCGGAACAATAAATCATGACTGCTCAAATATAGTCCATTTGATTCAGTTTATTTAAGACATAAGTAAAGTTCGAAATACAAAGTGTCTACATTTTACTATTTCCTACTGTTTATCGTTTGGGCGTGCATCCTGTTCACTGTATTTTGATTTATAGATGTACCGTCATCGTAAAGTATTTGAATATATATTTGGTAATTTAAAAATAATGTAGTTGAAATAAAAATTGGCGATTTGGAATTTAAAAAAAAGTGGGTTGCCCAGGAATCAAATATTTTAAGTCATTTTATATACGAAGATAACTTCGATCATGGTATTACTGTTCCATTATACTTGTTATTTACCATCAGTTTTGATATCATAAATTGAGTATTTTCTAGGTAAAATACGAATGGTTCCAAAATATCAAGTTCTGAGTATTACTTAAAGATCTATGAATTAGAAATCAGTTTTCAACATACTTGTTATCAGGGACGTAGCGTCAGTGATCTACATTATATGTCAGTGGTCTGAAACATGAATGGCTCAAAATGTCGAATTTCACTCGGACGTTTTGTTTTTGTTTGAACGCCGATGGGTAAAATGTAATCATTAAAATGAAATCTGATTTATCATAACCGACTGATATACCATGCAACAATATTATTGGATTTTTTCACTGAGTAGTACTCAATATCTTACAGTAAAATTAAATAACTAATGTAACTGAATTATTATAGATAAAATCAGATCCGTTCCTCATGATGCAATAACTACATGCTGCAAATTTGTCAAACATATAAAAAAAAAACACAAAAAAAATCTTTCTGAAGCATATTTTAACCAATTTTTTTAAGCGTTATCAAAAATTATAAGTAGGTAATTGAATCAAAAGCAGAATCAAACAGAAAGCTTTAAATCACCTTGTTCGAATATAAAATAAATCAAGGACAATCACTTCTATTAGGAACTTTATTCTACTTAAGCAAAGTCGAAACTCATAAAGGGAAAGGCCACCTTTTTATTAAGTTCGGCTCTTATGATAACTCATACCCATGTAAACAAAAATAAATAACTTTAATGCAAAATCCGCTTTTATAAAATGTTAAAAGCTATGCAAAGTTCGAACTCTTTGAAATATATGCAAAAAGCTATATTGCAGAGCTCTCCTTTCTGAAGGAAGATCATGAGCAGACTTTACTGATTTTAACCGACAGCTTCCGATTGTCTCGTGACGTCACTAAGTCGGTTTGGTACTTATATAAGTACTGCAATTAATAGTTAAACAAATAATATTCCGTAAATATTTCTACGATCCTGTTTATCTAATCACCAAAACATGTTGTCTTGTCAAGCTTACGATTGCAGGAATGATAAAAGAGAATATTCTAAAAGTTTTTTTGCTCGGCAACACGAACATTATTTGGAAGTAGACATACTAGTCTTCTGGCAGCAATTCCCGTTTTTCGTCAATGTTGTCTGACATTCACTTACATGTTGTGCCTCAATCTCTTCTTCTGTATATTTTGGGTTGAAATTATAGTGGAAAAGTCCCAAATTTGAGATTTCTTCGGACATCGTAATCAATTACCTATTTACTTTCACTTTACAAACCGCCTTCTTGACGTCACAACTCAACCGATCATGGAGACGCACATAGACGCGGGAAATTCAAATTGCCTAATTTTAAATCGCGATTAATTGATTAAAAATAGAAATAATTTTGTTTCAATTTAATGTTCATAAACATTTAAAAGACTAGTTTCGATATTTATGACTTGCACAACAGCATGGTCTTCTCCTTTAGCCGTTATCATATGAATAATTTCATTAATGGAAAGGTCCTTTCTATCCATTCCTTTCCATCTTGTTTGTTTCTATTATATTGGATAAAACCTGCACTAAATTCTCTTTCACATTTCAAATAGCAACATAAATCTCATAATAATTCGTCCAAAAACTTCGAAATACCTTTGAATTTTGTAGGTTGTTTATAATAATAGCTTTATCAATTTAAAATATTATTTTAACTATAATGGTTTTAATGTTCTTGGCTAAAAACTGCTGTAGAACAGTTGTATAACTTCGGCCCTAAAATAGACTTGTGTGGGACGTTTAAATAAGTAGTTGAAAGATTGATGGTTTTCAACTTACTGGCTAAACGCTGAAATTAACATTTATCTCCTTTCAAAAACGACCATATGAAGTCGTACAGAGCTCTCCAGTCGTGAAAGGCAAAACATCTACATGTTCCTTTATCTCTCAGAGCCGCTGAAATGTAGGTTCATTAAGTGGTTAAACCCCATCCCTATGTTCATTTTAGATGCATGGGGATCACGTTTGTTACATGATCAGCATATTTGACACAATAAACAATAAACACGAATTTAGATTATTTTTATTTAATACTTAGTTTTATCATTAATGATTTAATCACAGGGAAATAACGATAATCTTGTCAATAGCTACTCCGCTTAAGAAAATTAAAGTAACATAAATACACGGGTAACTTTGATATTTGATTTAATATTAGAAACTATTGTGAATTTTTATCTTGACATTAAAAGCGTTTTCAATAACAGTACACTCGAATCTACGTAATAACCTTTGAAGTATCAGAATAATTTGTTGATAAACTCGAGATTTGATTTAAACTATACTTCCTAGTTCCTTTTTGAACAACAGATTACAAAATTTAAATCGAAAGATGATAAAGCGTGTTCCCGTTAGTGCATTTGTAGTAGGGAAAACAAAAAAAAATACATGGTCAACTTACATGACTCACCCTAAACACATGTATATTGTTTTCCATGTAGGGTAAACAATCAACCTAGATACGGTAATTATGTACCTCAAATCGCTAGATAATATAACTCGGCCTACAATGTATATAATTTGTGTGTGTGTTTTTTTTTTTGTTTTTTTTACATACGTTATATTTACGGTACATGTTCATTTCATGATGAGGGGCTGGATCTTTATTTTGAGGTTGGTCGACATACCGCTTTAGAATATTAATACAAGAAAGTGTTCAAAATGTTAATGATGATTATTTTCCACACAAAAAAGTAAGTCGGTTACATTTCTTTTTCTTTGTACATATAATATTTGTTATTTTTGTTTTGTTTTATTATTATCTGGTTCCCTTGGTTACACCTATATAAGGCACACCAGGTTACATGTTGCGGTATAATATAGTTATTTGGCAAAATTACTACATTGTAGTTAGTTTTTTCACTGATAAATGATGACTCAACATAAAACACAAAAAAAAACTCAACACAAAAAACACACAAACAACGGACAAATTCCAGTCAACTGACATCTAAGCTGAATACCATAAATTCTACAAAAAATAGTGCCCTCACCGTATGTAATATTAATTCCAATTCTTCCCATGCAGGGTTGAGAATCAAGTCCATACAACAAGGACACAAAACAATAAATATTCCATAAGGTTGCCCAATATCAAACTAACTGGTACAGAGAAATGCATCGTATCAATCAGGAGATTTAGAAAGAAGTAATTGCACTACCGGCCTTTCGTACATACAACCTTGCTTTAAAGAATGGTTAGGTAGAAGATTGTGTATTCCTTATTCTGGTACTATTGTTTAAATTTTCACTTTCATTTCATGAAATATTTAGAAGATGTCTTACTTGCCTTTTCTTTACCTTATGAAATATGCTTACCCTAACTGAATCCTCATCTTACGAAGACATTTTACAGTACCTGCATGGGATAAACTTCCCATTTTATGAGGAAGTTTATCCCATACAGGGATAAACTTCCTCATTGCCTGGGGCAATGGGGCATGGGGAATAGGGCGATGTGGAAATGGGGGATTGGACAATGGGGAATAGGGGATGGGGAATGGGTGATGGGGCAATGGGGAATGGGGCAATGGAAAATGTGGCTTTGGGAATGGGATAAATGAATAGGGCAATGGGGATGGGGCGAGCGAATAATTTTGACTGGTCAATTAAACAAATTGTTCTGCCTTTTTCTGCAAGCAACGTATGTATCATAATTCTATGACAGCAATTGAAATGATTTTAAACATGTTTTAGAGTCATTTTTAATTATCACAGGTGTCGCAGTTCATTATTCATTGACATTTTTTTTTAAATATTAACGTTAAGTACATTTTTTTATTCAAATGTTCGCGCTCATACGATTTCTAAACGTAAATCATTTTTTGAAAATTCATACTGAAATAATTTGGTTTCGAAGACAAATATTGACAAATTAAACACATTTTGCAATGATAACAAGACCATTTAAGAAAAATAAAATGTTGCTTCCCTTTCAATTGGCATAAATATGGTATTCGTCGCAACCTAGAAAAGAATAACAATATTGCCATTTTTAATATTTATAACAACAATTTGGGACCATAATTGAAATTAAAATTGTTCGCATCCTTACAGTCGGCAGAAAAGTGTCATTTTTATGACAATTTTAACATTTTAAACAACACTATAAGACCATTAAGGATATTTCAAGTTTTCGCAATCATTTAATTTGCAAAAATATATCTTTTTCATGAATTTGGTCTGAAATATATGTATCACAGCCATCTACATAATAATGATACAGATAATTTTTATAGACCGGCTTGTTTTTGCACCTGGTCTAAACACCCGGTTTGGGGAAGTCTGGGTTGCTCCTTTAATTTTATTTCTTTGTGCTATTTTGGTTCTTTCGTGTTCTTTTATTGTGTGTTTCAATTTTCTTTTTCCTAGTTATTCCATGATAATGCACCTTGATTACTCTTCGAATCCCCTCATACCTAGTAAACAAGTATAAATAATCACATTGTTTAAAAATTCATTACTACATCAAAAGATGACAAGCATAACTTAATATGTTATCTAACCAATGTACCACATTTTCGTGGCTATCAGCGTACTTGATCCCTCTGCAGTGCATACATTTTAAAACTTGCTGTAAAGTAATAACATATTAAATGTTGGTTTAGCAAAACTCTCTAAACCATTCCCTAAAAATACAGAACACCCGTCTCACCTAGTTACTTTTTAAAGTCCAATTATATCACTTTAATATGTTTGAACGTTGGAAAACCTAATACCTTTCTGAACCAAGTTAAAGTCCGACAGGGTTCGGACGCAACAAGATTTACTGTAGATTTTCACGATTTTGACAACATTGAACAAATATGATATTGGCGTTTACGGATACTTTTGGTCATGTGTGGGTTGCTCATTTAATTCATTGACTGGGTATTTTGTTTTTATTTATTTATTTATTATTTTTTATTATTATTATTATTATTTGGTTTCTGTGTGTACTCTACTTTATCCGTCCATTTGCGTTTTGTTTTCTTATTCTAACCTATGTCCCAAAATATGTATCATCAGATTATCGTTTCGTTCATAAGAATGTTATTCTTGATCTCTATTTCATAAATCTTTGTAGCTTCACTGTACCTAATGTTTGTTTTTGTAATTCATTTTGCTTTTTCTTTTATTTTTGTTGTGCTTTTTCTAAATGCTGTTATGTTGTTTTGTTTTGTTTTGTTTTGTGTTTTTGTTTGTTTGTTTTTGTTTTTTTTTTTGTGTTGTTGTTTTTTTGTTTATGTTACTTTGTTTTGTTTTTGTTTTTGTTTTTTGTTTTTTTTGGGGGGTTTTTTTTGGCTTTTTTTTGTTGCGACCGAAACTTAGCGATAATATAATCAATAGAGAAGTATATACAGTCAACAGTTAAAGGTAATCCAGAATCATTGATAAAAAGAACATAGTCCAGGGATGATTAACACACACAACAAAGAACCTAAAAGATAACACACACATAGAAACAAATAAGCAATCCATACTTCACTGATACCATGGATCAAGTGCACTGGTGAAGTAAAATTCCTATGCTTTTCTAGCTTAAATCACCCACCTAATCGTTTTTATTATATCAGGTCCGGGAAAGACGGAAAAAGGTCACGGTGAACAAATTTATTCTTATTGCGCAGATAGTTACAGCATAACGATTTATGAGTCATTAACGTGCCTTCCTGTCGTTATTTGACTTTTTAGTTTATTTTGACGAGGTGTCATCGGTCTGATACCGTAGGTTTTATTATTAAAACGAATTAGAGCTTACTTAAAGGTGTGTTGACACTTATTGAAGGCCTTTGATGATCTCTTTAAGTATTTGCTATTTTTATTATGGTTAAATGATTGTGCATTTGTTGCGTTTAATCATATCTGTTCCCTTTTCTATCAATTACACATGGCCTGGGTCTTCATATATGATATTTATACCGAGTGTTATCTCACACCTATATTTAATTATTTCTATTCTAATATGACAAGAAGACCATTTCTGTATCTCAATCGCACAGAGGTAGGTATATCGGGTATTATATAGTTTGATGTTTGTATGCCGTCATATTAGAATAATGTTTATTACATTAGATACACATTCGTTCCTCTGAATAAAACATCTGATTAAAAAAAGAACATTTTATTATAAAAATTGCATTTTAAATATTTATCAATATATATATGTAAAGATGACTATGAAGCAAATGCAAATGATGTATATATGACTCAGACTCAGGTGAATATTGTAACAACCAGATAAAATGTGATCCCTGTTCAAACCTTTGCTTGATTTTCAAACCATTTATTATGTTATTCCCTTGAACATTTGTGTTGAAAATGTGTCACAGTGCATGCAGTATCAACATTTTCTATTCGCAAGTATTACGTCAAGGCAAACATAAGTATTACCATAACAATTTTTCGAATTATCAATTTAAACTATTCATCAATTCATCAAAACGTGAGCCATTCTATGACACTACTTCATCCCCATTCCACACCACTAAAAATAATTTGCATCCACACATTTATAACAACTTTTAAAAGTAATATTGAAACAAACATCACAACCATACATTGAACTGTACGACGATTATTTTTACATATATCTACTAGAATTATTAATATCCAAGACATAGAATCTTGAAATTGATTTGAGTCACGGCCATTTTTATAATTTATGTCTTCACGTTATTGTGGTACAAAAATCGAGCAAAATAAATTAATAGCATATTTTAGTATTATTATAGTTTAATTTGTTTGATATTATTATTAAAAAAATCCTAAAAATATATACATATACAAACTTTGCGATTTATTTGATAAAATATTGTACGATGATGATCGTTACATAATAGCTATAGCTAAAAATCCGAAACTGACGATATTTATATTGTCACCTTTGTTTAATCTTAATTGTGCTTGCCATGGGAATTCTATGTATTTACGAGAATGGGCCCTTAACTCACAATAAAAATACGATGCGGTTGTTAAGAAAATAAACACCACAATCATCTTATGCGTAAATACGAATATTTATGACGCTTTACTATTTTTACAGTTTATTATAAATAGTAATCAAGGGAACCAAGGTTATAGAGGTAATCAAAAGAATGTAATCCAGGGACAAAGACCAGACATGGAAAACAGACACACACAACAAAGAACATAAAGTAACTAAAATCATACATACAAAGTAACAAAAGTAAATGAGCAACTCGGACTCCACCAAAAACTGGGAGCATGGACCAGGTGCACAGGTAGGGTAAGCGTCCTCTGCTTTTTTAGAAACGCCCGCCGGATAATAGAAAATAGAAAATTCTAAAAATTGGCATCATATTGATTTCCCTCGAAGTAGCAAATTAAATAAGAACGATCTGAATTCTGTAGTACCGGATCATCACTTAACGAAATTCAATACTTTCAATTCGTATGAAACAGCTAACATATGACATATGATTTTTTCCCGGGATTTTTGAATTCATACACTACTTTTAACATTTTTTTATGAAAAACAAAACAATAAATTAAATTTACGAATTGGTGAAATCATTGTACCTAACATCTACTGCACATCGAATCTATGACGCAAACATATACATTTAAGATTGTCAATTTATTGAGTTTTTCAGTACATCATTAACTGAAACGCTCGGAGGGTGTTTTATACTCTGCACACTTAATTATACAAGTCTTTATTTTCTCAAAAAATGTATGTTGTGAATTTTCTGGCACATATATTTTTAAGAAATTTTATAATTTGAAAATTAAAATACAGAGGCAAGCAAAATTTCATGGGTATTTCATTCCATAAAACTTCCCAGATATACATAAAAATCCCTAAAAATATATTTATTCAACATTTTTGTCAATCCAACATTTGGAGAATCTCAACACGATGTCAAGGGAGAAGTCAACACAAACTTTGCATTGAAATATGCTTTTGCCTTGTCTGTGCATTTATTTATTTATTTATTTATTTTGGGGGGAATAATCTCAAACCACCTCCAAGAATGTACTCCCAAACCATATGTCCATATATTTGGTAAAAAGATGATATATATTGAGAAGAATGAAGTACATGGGAGCGTTTCAGAAGGTTTCAGTCCATAATTATTAAAATAATGAAATCATTGACAATTTTATAAGTACCTGCATATACGTGCAACTAAGATTATAATCGGGGAGAACCTTAAATATACAGCAATAGTACTATCGAAAAGAACAAAGACAACCGAAAATCCCGTATACTTCCATTTAGCTAAGGATTCAAATAACAATTAAGACAACGAAAATACGTGGTCACAAATAAATATCATTTTTGTAGAACGATTTTCGCAGAACCACTACAAGCAGTCTTAATGGTAGAAAAAAGTGTTTTCAATCATATATAATTATCACTTTTGTAGATAAGGGCTGTCTATAGAAACATCCTTTTTTGGCTTTCCGCTAACCGCTTGGCATGAAGACTGGGACTCCTCCCGGTTCGGACTGGCTCATTGACGGAGAAGCTGAAATAAGGAAACACTCATAAGAATAAAGCAAAAAGTTAAAAAAAAAATAGTTAATAGTAGATAAATATCATATTTCGAATTCTCAAATTAAGATATATATATTGAAAACAAAATGTAATTTTTTTTTTTTTTTTTTGCTCTTTAAAACAAATTTATCTGTGATTTTTTTTAAATCTGTGGAAATGTCAATGCAGAACTACATTCGTTGGCATAAAAATACACTAAGACAAGTACGATAACACGCAAACAACAATGTTAGGGTTAAAACAAATACAAACTTCTACTAGAAATATACGTATTAATAAAGTGACCATACGAGCATGTTAGAATAAAACAGAGGTTTTATTGGGTTAACATATATGTATATATACATCATACACGAGTTGTCCTTCAGATGATATTCCAGCCTGTAAAGGAAGACACGAAATAGTGAACACATTAATTCATGAGGATAATTTGTATATTACCACTAATTACTATGGTATTAATGCCATATCAAGAGCAAAGTGTGAAAGTGAATAACTTTAGAACGGTTTTTCGTTTCTATATTTGCTTTCAAAATACCAGTAACCCATGATAATACTCAAATACAACTGAACGGTTTCTGAGGTCCGTTATTTTATTTTCAGTGGTGTCAAAATAAAGGCACAGCAGAAAATAGTTTTTTTAAACCTAAAGAAAAATGCAAAATAACTAGTACATATTCTGGTTAAGGCAAATTCAAAGCATTTTTCTTTTCTTCACGCTTTACTTCACCTCTCCTTTAAGACGACCAAAATCGAAATATATAACAGTGTTTTAGATCACGTGTGTCTTTATTTCGTCACCAATATGTAATATGGAACTTAGATTTGAGAAGAATGCACAAAGTAAGTAAGTGTTATAGTACATGTGTAAAATATTTATGTTTTCTCATTTCCTAAAAATTCTTTATATCATAAAATTCAAAGGAAGTATATTTTGATGGGAAGATGAATTGTTGTATTCCAAAATTCTTTTCTTTTAAATTTGTTTTTACTATGTAATAACGTACTACAAAATGCATTCTTCACAATAAAATGTCGATTGACTTTATTGATAACCGACTGTTGAATTTTTGCTCGGTGCTCAGAGTTGTATAGTCTGATTGATTTCGAATACTAACACTTCAAACTTGTCGCTCTGACATTTCTGCGTAAAGCTCAGCCTGTTCAGGATCCATTGTTTCAAGCATTGCATTTGTAATAATTCTTCCATCTGGTAACCTAATTACGTCTTCTGGCAGAGTTGTCGTTCTTTGTGTGGTTACTGTTGTAGTTGGTGCTGCCGTTGATGTTGTTGAAATTGTTGTTGTTGTTGGAACGGTTGTGGTAAAAGGTATGCTTGTTGTATGTATTTTTGTTATTGGGTCAGTAACATTAGCGACTGATGTAGTGTTATTGACTATTGTAGTATTTAGAACAATGCTAGACACATTTAAAGGGCTGACGATTTCTGTTACAAGCACTATATTGTTTGAAGTGGTAATATTTCCTAAAATATTAGTCAAATTACCAGCTTTTTTCGATAAATTCCCTGTTGCATTTTGCGCGACAGGTTGACTCTTAAAGGAAGGAGTTAACAAATGGATCATTGATTCTAAAGCTATATCTACGAGACTTGAAATAACTTTACCTAAATTATTCGATAGTGGCGAAGGTGTTGGCGTTGTGAACATAAAATCTATCGGCCGGTCTGTCACGTGGCCTTGTACACTGTTCATCAGAATATTTGAAGTTACGGAATTAAGCATATCGTGTTGTAAGAATGGATTTGACGTTGAAATACCGTGGGTATTACCGCCTGGAAGAGCTACTGGAAGTAAGCCAGTCGGAGCAGCCATGCCTACCCCGGAAATGTCACCTGACGGCTGAATGACTGGATGAGATAAACTGTTTGCATGAGACACACTAAGTCCTCCACTTTCTACGGCAGAATTATCTTTTTGTTTCGAATACCAAACAGATACCCCACCACCTAACTTGTGTCCCAAGTTTTGGTTTGTTATAACTCCGTGATTTCCGATACTGTCGACAATCACTTGTGAAGGTGTAGGTGACTCGAGTATTGGTCGTTTGATTGTTGAAGGTAGTGTTGTAATGAAAGGTGTTATAGGTTGTTGTGACGTAAATATTGATGCTGCTCTTGTTTGTAAATGTCTAGGAATCGTATTTAATCCTCTGCTTCTTAGAATGGTCTCCATTTGATTAGGTGATATTGCTATAATGTTTAAAAAAAAGTTTTGTATATTACGTATACCCGACCTCAATCTTCAACAATATATAAAAATGCATTTCATATTTTGTTTCATAGTTCACTTTTGTAAACAATATAAAAACCGGGTACGATGATTATTCTATACTATGTTATTTATAGCAGTCTGTAATATTTATTTTTCTTATGTGATTTTAATAATTAGGACAAATAGTACAAAAAGTATATGAAATATTATCAAAGAGTAATCAAGGGAACCAAGGTTATAGCGGTAATCAAAAGAATGTAATCCGGGGACAAAGACCAGACATGGAAAACAGACATACACAACAAAGAACATAAAGTAACTAAAATCATACATACAAAGTAACAAAATAAATGAGCAACTCGGACTCCACTAAAAATTGGGAGCATGGACCAGGTGCACCGGTAGGGTAAGCGTCCTGACAAAACTGACAAACTTAAATCATCGTTTCTCTTACTACGGCTATATGACTTAAATTAAATTTTAGACACATACAATGGTCGGTATTACCGTTCAAGTCATGTTTATACCATACCTTTATATATTTATATTTTTTTCTTTTACGATTTATATATTGTATGGATACAATAACAAAATGACATTTATATAGACCGCGTATGTACAATGTTTTCGTGTTCCATTAATTCAACTGATTGTTTGATTGTTTTTTTTTTTTTTTTTTTGTTTTTTTTTTTTTGACTACTTGTCTTTGTTTTTCTCCTTTCATAGTTTAAGATGAGAATTTTTATAAACTCAAATTAACGAGTGCATTTCAATGATGCTATCTTGCAAATAAATGTATTTTTGTAATAAATTGTGTACTTACAGACTCGTTGTTTCAGATTGAATAGTTTATCCTTTGATTTCATCAAAACCTTTTTAACGCTGTTCAACATTGTAGTATAATTCAATGAAGACTTTAGGGTGCCTTTCACTGGATCTATGAAATTTTGTTGAAACAAGTCTCGGAGTACATTGGAGATCAAGCCTTTCAATGTTGCTTTATCCACATTTTTTACGCCCAAGCTTTTCCGTAGAGTACTGGACAGTTTGCCATGTGATGATAGAACGTCCATTGTTGATGGTTGGGGTTGCGGGATTGCTGTTGTTGATACTAAAACAGAAAAGCAAAGAGTAAGACACAAATATGAAATCGTAAGATATCGGTACAGTACATTTTTGTATGAATTGCTTTTTTCATACCTGATTCATTCTTTGGTATTTAAGTTATGCATTTACCTTATCTATTATTTCGATAGGTTTGCATTTTGTAAATGACCATTAAAAGAGGAACAACATTGAGGAATAACATTTGGAAATAAATACTTAACCTACTGCAAAAAAGAAAGAGCTTTCAAGTGTACATTTGTTGTTATAACTCATAGCAGCCCAAACGCTTCCATATGTAATATGTGTGCTGTTTTAAGAAAGATCCAATCGTGGGGGTAAATGGATATTTTTTTAAATTGTTCTTCTTAATATGTTTCTTGATATAATTTGTTGGGTTTTTTATCTATTATTCTAAAAAAAATAATTATTATTTTCTTTTAAGTGCATATATGCCTTGCTTAAGAAATAGACATTGGAAATAACTGTATTTTAAATAAATTCACATGGGTTCAAATGATTAATTTTTTTACTCAGGTTTTATTTTAAGAAGAATCATGCTCACCTGACAACTCCACTGGAAGTGCTTTAACTGTTGTTGTTTCTCCTGTTAGTACCACTGCTGACAAAACATCAGTGGCATTCAGTGTGTCATTTAAAGATGTAACGTTTTCGAACAACATTGATCCACCAGTGATATTCAGTAACCCAAGGTCTGTTAGATTAGATACGGCTATATTGTCAGTTACACCAATGGTTAAATTTGTTATTGAAGAAGCTGGCGTAAAAACATCGGTTATTGAAGTGTTAGCAATAGCATTAGTGGCATTAAAGTCGAGTAACGTGAAGCTAGTTGCATTCAATATATCAGATATATTATTAGACTGTCCAAATAACTGCTCACTAGACACAGAAATATTAGTTTGAGAATCAAATGCAGGCATGTTTTTAAGCTTCTGTATTAAAGACATTGATTTATTAATAGCTGTGTTAAGTCCAGCAGTCATATTTACACTAAACTTCTTGTTCGAAACGAAGGGTTCAAAGGTTGTAAACAACGATGGCGGAGTAGGATTAGCCATCGTTAATGTAGGTCCAATTGGTTTAACACTGTGGCTTGTTACGGTATTTTCGTTCAGTAAATCACTTGGTGCCAATTGATTGTTCGGGAATGACTTCGTCACATTGCTTCTTCCGAAGAAACCTTGAGCGCCCAGTAGTTGGTTGTTCTGTCTCATCAGTATTTGTTGTATGTTTTTTTGAAGAAGCTGCCTTATTGCTTGGTTTTGTTGTGAATTTTGTAGTGGTACTCCCTGTATTTGGTTTGGGAATAAATTTGTTTGCTGCATGTTGCTTCCCTGTGCAATGTTATTTGATAACAACTGTGGTTGTCCTAGAATACTGCTTAACAAGGGATTGGATTGCATTGTATTTTGTAGTGAATTGCTTGGTCTGTTAGATTGTATACTATTTCTAAACATTGATCCCTGCAGAGGATCTTGGCTTCCAAGCAGGCCAAAATCTTGAGGTTGAAGCGCATTTTGCATTTGAATATTCACTACTCTTTGCAAATTTGGAATGTCTGGTTGTTGTGTTACGCTTTGCAAATTTTGATTTTGAGGAGGGGTTCCAGAAAGTAATACGTTCAGGTCATTGAGTTGTTGTTGACCTCGGTTTGGCAAAGTTGAACTTGTAGCACTATTCTGTTGTAAAATATTTCTGATTATATTTGCAAGATTCTGCGAATCTAATAAAGGTTGGGAGCTACTTAACTGTGTATTTTGAGTTGCTGGTATTGCATTATGCTGGTTTTGAAGATCTTGTACACTGCCGAAGGATGAAAACGGCAACTGGTTTTGTGGTTGTTGAATTTGCTGTTGTTGTTGTATTTGCTGTTGTTGGAGTGGTTGCTGTGTGTTTGGTGGTGTAGCAATAGGATTTTGTTGTATCGATTGACCCTGTAGAAGGTTTGTTAAAAGTGTTTGCACTGTGTTTGCATTTGAATTCGTTTGTACGTTTTGGGGTGCTTGGTTATTGAAAATTGTTGCATGATCAATGCTTCTTTGGGGGAGAATGCTATTTAGTTGGTTGCCTTGAAAGCTATTCAATATATTTTGATTCATATCTACTGATTGAATAGGTGGTTGAATATTTTGTAATTGTGGTGTACTAGTTGGTGTTTCCATATTTAAACTTGCAGGTGACAGTCTTGCTAAAACTTTTCGCAGAAGTGATGCCAAGTTTTCCTCTTGTGCGTTTTGAATTGGTGTAAGTTGATTATTCATATTACTAGAAGTTGGCGTTTCTTGTGAAACAAAATTTGGTTGTTGAGTATTTAACTGATTAAGAAACGAACTGGGTTGTCCCCCTAAAGCATTTGAAGGTAAGTGGTTTGGGTGTGAAGATGTTTGTGGAGGGTTAAATTGCAATCCAGGAAAAATGTCTGTAATGGTTAAACCAGATAAATGATTGTTTTGTAACATGCGAATGTTATTGTCATTTAATAAATCGTTTGTTCCTTGTATATTCAATTGTGATTGTCTCGAATTTAAGTTGTCTTGCAAAAATGAGTTAGATGGTTGAATAGTCTGTGTGTTTCTGAGATCTTGTGTATTCAATCCAAGATCTAATGCTCTAGGTAAACTTGCACGAACTTGAATTTGTGGAGATGATGCAACAAATGTTGGATCATTGTGGTGCAAATCATTATGATGCAGGTCATTATGATGCAAGTCATTATGATGCAGGTCATTATGATGCAGATTATCTAGATGTGGATCATTAAAACCATGACCTAAACCGACATCGCTTAATCCTTGTGGAATGGCGTTTTGGTTGATTCTCTGTAAGTTTCCATTACGTATTAAGTTATTTCCACTTTCAACATGACCTAGTGTGTGACCATCTAAAGTATGGTGGTCTAACCCTAGATTGTCAGTTAACTGACTTCTACCACGGCCGTCTTGCGGTTGCCGTCTGTTAAAAGTGTCCAGTCCTGATTTATCTTGTTGTTTGTTATTATTATTGCCACGTGCATTGTTATTGCCGTTAGGGTCTTGGTTAGTATTTATTGTTATAGATACTTTTCTACCTTTCTCCTTTGACTGACCATTTGATCCACTTTCTGTTTGTCCTCTTCCGCTGTTTCCAATTAAGTTGACTGTTCTGGGAGAATTTAATATATCTAAAGGTTCCGCACCAACGTCTTGAATGCTGTTCCTAATGACCTGTTGTCTTCTGCTTTGAATTGTTCCTATGCGGTTCTGTGACGTCGTGTCCACGTTAGGTCGTACTTGTGATTCAGATGTCATTTGTCCAGTTGATCTATCGAGAAAATTAAGTCTTCTGTCATTTATTCTATTCGCGCGTGATCTGCTCCTTAAGCCAGTTGTCCCCATGAATCTGCCGCGGCCGGAAGACGTAACCCCAGTTTGAGTTCCTCCACCACCGGTGGATTGCGATTGGGTAATTTGTGGTCCTGTGTGATTAATAGTAACCTCAACCTGATCACCGCCTGTTTCTGTGTTTCTTTGCTGCTGAATTTGATTCTGTCGTCGACGTTGTTGTGAAATTCTGTTCTGCCGAATTCTATTTACTCTACCATTTGCTGAAGAAGAAATATAACATGTTATGCTACACATTATATAGTAAATAAGATAATACAAATGTATGTTATGCTACACATTATATAGTAGATAAGATAATACAAATGTATGTTATGCTACACATTATATAGAAGATAAAGCGATAACAATGTATGTTATGCTACACATTATTTAGTAGATAAGATAATACAAATGTATGTTATGCTACACATTATATAGTAAATAAGATAATACAAATGTATGTTATGCTACACATTATATAGTAGATAAGATAATACAAATGTATGTTATGCTACACATTATATAGAAGATAAAGCGATAACAATGTATGTTATGCTACACATTATTTAGTAGATAAGATAATACAAATGTATGTTATGCTACACATTATATAGTAGATAAGATAATACAAATGTATGTTATGCTACACATTATATAGAAGATAAAGCGATAACAATGTATGTTATGCTACACATTATTTAGTAGATAAGATAATACAAATGTATGTTATGCTACACATTATATAGTAGATAAGATAATACAAATGTATGTTATGCTACACATTATATAGAAGATAAAGCGATAACAATGTATGTTATGCTACACATTATTTAGTAAATAAGATAATACAAATGTATGTTATGCTACACATTATATAGAAGATAAAGCGATAACAATGTATGTTATGCTACACATTATTTAGTAGAAGATAAGACTATACGAATGTATATTATGCCACACATTATTTAGTAGATAAGATAATAAGAATGTATGTTATGCTAGAAATTATTTAGAAGATAAGATGATAAGAGTGTAATGCGTTACAGATTAGTGAAGTTATAATCCCAACTTATAAAAAATAGGGCATCTAATGGCATATTATATAAATGATACCTGCCAAGATGTCTTGTATCAGTATTCAAAATTTTGTTGGGTTGAATTAAAACAATTTAAAATGGAAGTAACATTTGTATAATAATCCGATTAAACTTAATTCGACCTTAATCTGTATTTCGTAATGATGTATATCACAACTATATAAAGTTATAACGCAGATTCTTCTAAATCTTCTAAAATATCATCTGGAAACTATCGGACTAACAGAAGGATGGGCAAGCACTTTTTCGGAGGGTATCATTTGAAATTCGCCACATCTTTAATAAAGAGAACGTTTGGTACAATTTTAATGTGACGTATAGATGTTTGTATTTAAGAAGAATTGAAACAAACTTCAGAAACTTCAAAAAAAAACATTCGCAACGATAGATATTTCTGACTTCTTAACATAATTATGAGAAATGAATGGATAGATTGTGTCACTTGCCTGCAGCAGCTGTTCTTGGCCGCAAAACAACCATTGATGGACGCCTTTGGTTTCCTGAAAATGAGGATAAAATCACTTTTGGTAATTGTGTCATACAATTCATCCATACTTTAACGAATTCCTTTGGCCGCGATTTTGTAAAAGCTTAATTTACTCGTATTTCATTTTTCAAACGCGTTTATGGAAAAGGGCTTGAGTATTCAGAGAGAAGTATTTTTAGGCTAACCAGTAGGTTGTGGCTGTGTGGCGTTCGTCGGAAGTAAATTGGCTCTTCTTGCAGCAGCGACAATTGTCCTTATGTTTAAAGGCATTCCAGCATTGTTTACCCTTCGCCCTCGTCCTAAAATGAAAATACAAGATTTATTTTCTAACTTAAAACCCTTTTGTAAAGGTTAATCGTAAATCGTGTGTAATTGTTTCAAATATTTTCGAATATACTTCGTATCGTAGGGAACTTTCCTTGTAGCACAAAAATGCTTGTAAACTTTGAAAACAAAACAGATACACGCACCATTTTTGATAATTGTTTATTTAATATTGATCATACTTTCTTACTTTTGTTAAAAAAAAATTGAAAAAAGCATGTAATTTCTAAATTAATCTTGAACTACTCATTGTCCATCAATGTATTTTCCTATAAATATTCTGATATATCTACAGTATTTTTTCCTACATCAATGATTTTGTTAAACTGCTAATCTTACATTTTGTTAGGAAAGCATTAAACCCCGTAAAAGCTACACTAAAGCAGTACATATACTAATACATGTAAGTACACTAGCCTCTGTCAACAAGGATAAGACAGTTATCATTGCACTATATTGGATATATATCAAGCATGCATATATGTAAGTAACAAAATCAGTACTAGAAGCAAGTATCTACACACGTTTTATATTTCTTACGCCTGTACCAGTGTGATCAAATAATATCACGGGGATGGGGATGAAGTGCACGATATAAAAGACCATCATGTCTCATTATTGACTCTATGGAATTTGTTTTTGTCGATATATTGATGACATCTATTCCCTAAATCGTTCAAATTAGTTAATATAGGGTTATTGCTTTCAAAAATGCTTGTAGCAATTATTAAATTATGTTTAAACATTAATAAAAAAAAAGAACTCTCTAAAAATGGGATTGCATTTTTAACGGAATAAAACTTACTTTTTGACATATTCCCTAAAAACCTGACAATTGAATGGTAGAAATATAGAGTAATCAACTCGTAGGGTCATTTGGAAATGCAATAATAAAGAAAGATATCTACACCTCTCCAAAAGGGAAGGTTTACACTTTTTGTTACCTTCGGCGAAAAAACGCTCAGCGTCTGTAAGTAAATTGCATGTTATAACAGCTATAAGCACATATAGCGAATTGATTTCTCCTCCAGCTTTGGCAGTCATGCAGTTTCAAACCCGCGTATATTCAATATTCAATATTTAAGTATAAAACTATTTAATCATTTTGTCGTTATTTGTTTCATCGTGGTGATAAATAATGATGCATTGTACGTTCAAACGTTACATATTAAAAGAAACTAGTACCCACGTGAATTCTGAAATGAAAGCGAGACTCACAAGCTAAATGTTCCCCTTTTTATGTATAATTTATAGGTTTTAGTACATTATGAGTACTGTATGTATATATTTATGAATATGTTATATTTAAAAGCCATATCAGCATACAGCAAAGCCGACTATAATTATAATCATTATTATTATCATTATTTTTGTTATAATAAAAGCAGTTATGCGTTTAGATAAAATTACATTAGTATGTAAATTAAGTTAAAAAAAACAAAATCCAGACAAAATTTTAAATCAGATTTTCTTCGATTCATTTGACAAAAACTGAAATGAAGAAAATAATTTCATATGTATTCATCAACTTTTTTATGTTTTTGTGCCATACCTTATAGATTGATTATAATATATATAAGGCAAAGTTAGTTATTTATTCTGTTACTGTGCAATGCGATTTTTAAACACAGTCTTGCTTTACCTAGCCTTATTGTATCCCGACCATCGGGTCCACGAACTAAATAGGCTACAAACAATGATACAATAACACTGTATTTGTTCAAGATATTTTCCACGTTGAAGTAGAATTATCTGCATGTTGTTAACAAAAAAAAATGATAAATCAAGGATTACTGTTTTACTGCATCTTTGTCAAATACTAATGTCTTACAAGCTTGTTTCATATATTGAATTGAATGTTTTATGAAAGTTAAAAACAGAAAGTAAAATATTTTTGGAAACTGTCTTTCTGAAATATGTCAATGTACGGACGATTACACCTTATGGCAGTAATATCTTTTTTCGTAATTTCAATTGGCATTTATAAATGGCGTTTAGATTCACTTTTAAAAACCAAGGCTTATTAAAACATATTAACATGTAAAGCAAAATAAACAGAATTTGAGCCTTACCTGGCATTAGTCGCAAACGTGTTCGTCCATCATTAGTTGGAATAAGGAATCCTATTAATAGAGATTGTTACAAAGATAAAGGTGCATAAAACTAAGGTTTTTGATAGATTAAATATACATTCAGTCATGAAATTCTGGGGAGATGGTTGTGAACATGCTCAAGTACTTTAATCCCGCCGATTTTTTGCGCATATCCAAGTCAGGAATTTCTGGCCTCTGTATGTCTTGTTTTATTTTCACATTCAGTTTACTTTTTTATCTTGCTGGAGTACATGTATATAGGTACAACTATTTCGCTATACCTGTGTATAATGATGTTTTTGAGGCCAGTTGCATACTGCCCTGTGGTGTGAGGATTTCTTCGTCGCTCATTGAAGACCTGCTGAGCAGATCTGTTTATTCCAGTAAAGTAGTTGACAAATTTATCATATCTATTATCGTTGTCTGTAAGTGCTTTTCATTTTTCAGATACTAATCAATTCCTGTGTGGTTATGAAATATATCTTTGTATTTTGTCATATCGCTGATTACCTCTCGTGTTTTGTACATCGATTTCGTCTGATTTAACACATTTAAAATATTACTATAGATCATGTTGGTGAGTATGTACTAGTGTCATATTAATAACTTTGTAAGTATGAATATAACTAAAATTAAAACTTTCTTACAAAGGCGCAAAAGTGTGAGCAAAGCTCGAAGAATTATGATCTCCGCTGTTACCAATGTAGGTGCCCATACATTCAAACACGAAGTTCTCATTTATTTAGTTTGAAATTGAATACCACGATATGACATATCTATATAAAGCCTCTGTCAAAATATCAAAAAGTTGAAATATGTAGTTGCGTTGCAGGGAAAAAATGTAATGAAACATTTGTGGATAAACCAACGGAAGAGGCGGACGGACACCATGATCACTATTATACCTCCTTCAAAACGGGATATAAAAATCACATGTGTCACTATGGTATAATTGGTCTGTTAAATACCCTCTTAGTAGATTTTACATATTGCATGTATTGGAACAGAAATATTTTATTTTTATTAAATTTTACCTATGAGCCTTGGGGTCCCTCGGGTTTGTCCTGTCTGAAGCATGGTTCGTAACGATTGCACCGCTCCTTCCTGAACTGGTGTTAAAATAACACTACTTCCGTCAGGGGCTACTCCGTTCACTACTCTGTTTGGAACCCGATTTGTTCCATCTATTCGTCCGTTTGCTTTAAAATAAGTAATTTGAATACTAGGCAAACATAGTACAAAATTATAGCATTTCCTGGTTTAGTTTTATTTGTTGATACTACTTATTTTTTATATGGTCGTTTAAGATGTAATTAATAGCAAAATCATTAAGAGCAACACTCCGCAAAGGTTCGATAATATTTGAAAAAACGAAACAAGTTCTACTCTTTCAGAAAAATTAAAACCAAATGCTGTAGAATTTATTGATTAACTTATTTGTTTTATCTTTTTTATCCTTTACACAAAATATTTGCAAAGTAAATTTCATCTAAAGCTTAATACTTTAGGTAGAGTAATGCAGACAGTACATTGTAAGTTGCTATCATCACTATTGTAAACTACACTAAGGATAAGCAGTGCAAACTTAATGGTGTGCGTTTGAAACATGCTAGCAATATGTATGCAACTCTAACATATGAGCAATGTAGAAAGCAGCATGAAAAGAATCAAGCACATAAAATTCTACACATGTCGTGCAAAAAGCAGGGTTAACTTCTTTGCTGGTTCAAACGTGTTCTATTTACTCACGACCTGTAATATTTGTAGATAACTCTGAAATCGAAATTCTTATATGTACATCTATACTCGTAGTCTATTAAATCAAAATAAGGTCAAAGACTGTTTTGGTGAGGAGAAGCAAATAGCAACTCATTCAATCACATGTTAATATGAGTAAACATGCTTAAAACATTTGCATTAACAACATTGGCCTTTTAGTTATACTGATAGAATTTATTTCAGAAGCAACATGGTTTCTGATTAAATAAAAATTTTCGATTATCATATCATAGACAAAATTTTGTAATAACTGTGACGTCTATCAAAGCTCTTTAAATGATTTACTCGTTGAATTTTAGTATATAAATTAAATTATAAGGAGTGACTGTCATATTTTTTCGGTCTATTTGAAATAACCTCAATGCCTATGGCGCAAACTTTAAAATAAACTTCTACGCAGGTTTCTTAGTGCGCAACACGTGACTGAGGTTTTTTTCTTAAAAGACCGAAAAAAAATATAACAGTCATTCCTACATTGTTATTATTTTATTTCAATATTCTATTTACTTAACTGAACGGCATATTCTTGTAACGACAAATAAAATAGAGAATTCGTGAACTGACTATATGATATCAGTCGAAAAATATTAGCTATTTGACGAAATCTAAAATATAAGCTAATATATAATGCTACAGTGTATTGACTAAAATATACAATCCACTACATCAACAAACTGTTTACATGTACAGAACATGTTATGTAAAATATGTTAAAAAATTATATTACTAAACCGCATCAAATAAACAAATTTTGAGGTAGGACGATATATTTACGTATATAGCATGGGAAACTATATACCAACCGTCAACAAATACAGTTTCCGTAAAGTCTGAAATAAATAACCAACTTAAGAGTCAAACAGATGTCTTTTTGTATATTTATTGAGTTTGTTACATACAAAAATGGATAACTCCATATCCACTTCATATCAAATGAACGAAAAAATGACCTCTCCCATGCAATGGTTCTGTAAAATATCAGGGGTGATGCGTAAAGTTACACATTCTAACAAAGTATGAAATTGAGACGAAATATTTACTTAAGGCGGTAGACCTAGGATGATGGACACCTCTTACAAACCATTGGAACGTTTGTGTGAAGCATTTTACATCAATTTCATCCAAGCGTCAAGGAAACTTGGATTTATTTCATCCTATTTCAAATGAAAGCTTGATAAGCTTTCATGAAGTTTGATATGACTCAAACATATCTCTGATTTCAAAAGTTATGTCCCTTACCCCAGATTTACCTCCTTAAAGTCTCCTTAAAGTTTTCAAATGTTGACCGTGTATTCGTTTACACTAAAGTCGACAAAACATGCATGTATATGTATCATTGGTTAAGCAAAATGTGTTATGATGCAGGTGCTTATCTTAAAATCAAATTTAATTTGTAATTCTACTTAAAATCGACAAAACACAAACGACGGGGAGTGACCTGTTATTGTTTCGTTTTGCGATACAATTGCACTATAACTTATCTCTTACCATTTGCCCCTCTTTGGATTTCTGTATTTATTCTTCTTGGATTCACCGCTATCAATTAAAAATAACATATAATTGTGTAATTATATTATCATATAATTATGCACATTATTTACTGTATGAAGCTGATTTACCACAGGCGATTGTCGGTCGAAGTCTTGAGCAATGTTCAAACTTGTACATTCATGTGATCAACATGTATATATTGATGTAAATATATATATATATATATCCTTAGGTCTCAAGAATTTTACAGATTGCAACAAGATCGGAACAATTATTTTCGAATGTTATTATTTTAACAATAACCATGTTTTCAATAGCAATGATATCCATGAAGTAATTGCTCTTCTGTTTATTTCTACTTCTAGAGAAAACTGGCATGGTAGTATATCAAGAAAGGTACAGGACAAATACGCGTATCTATCAGCCTCATATTTTTTTCAGGAAATCGTGTGTTTGCGATTCCTATACACGACGGCCGAAAATTTGTGAAGTTAAATATGTTTGAATAAAAAAAAAATGGTTCATTTAAATGTAATACAAAATTTTAGTATTATATAAGAGTCATAAGTTTTGTTTGTTTTGTTTGTTTCCATACCATTGGTGGGGATTTCTGTATTTCGTCTTCTACTACTTGCTGCTGAAATGGTGATATTAGCGTAATCAGAGGGTATAAAAACACAACTAATAGGTATAGTTCCATAAGTTTGATAGAAAAAAAGATAGTCGCAAAAAGATAAAAAAAAATACAGGATGAAAAGATCACTGAACTTAGATTTATTTCAACTTGAAATCGGCCAAGATCAATAAGTCCTGCTGTGTTTGATGTATAAGATCATGAATTGTGTTTAAAGTCAAAAATTGGTTTAGTTTAGACAGGTTTCACAGTATATCGGTTTAAAGGTGTGTCGATCTTAGTGAACTTCCATGGGTATTTCAGTAGAAACATTTTAAAGACAATAGTGTATTTCGCTGCTTTGGAATGAAACTATTTTATATTTCTATTAAGTATTATCCTGTGATCTATTTTTTTTCGATTTTTCTGCTGCGTAGCTTTAATGAAAAAAATATTTGATTTCCAGAATTTTATTTGTTACATAACTTCATTATATATGTACACGTATACGTATACCATGATTTCGATTTTATCTAAAGCAATTTTTAATTCAAACAAAAGAATATCCTGATTTGTTACCAGCATTCGAAATGGCGTCTTAAATCTAGGTTTTACAACGCGCCAATCTCCTTCTTTCACCGCGGCATAGTTATATAGTGATTAAATAGCATTAGATGCTATAATGTCATTAATAGTAAAACAAAATATACAAAGATTCGTTATTAATCATACTTACTTCTAATGGCGGTTCTATTTCTTGATAAATCTGAAAAATATTTATAAACATAATATTCTGTTCTTTGATAAACAATTTGTGGCAATATACTGCCCTATCTATTTGAAAATTTTCTGCTTTAACCATAATATTTTATGTATACTGAATAGAGGGGAAGTTATTTAGCATAAACAAAAATCGTATTTTCGTTTGAATACTTCTTTTTTTCTACGGACTGATGTTGCGAAATATGTATATACAAATTGTTTTGATCATTTTATTCAGTCATTTGAAAGTTGTCTTTTTTTCTTTCTCAGGGGGTAGAAATAGTAATTTATTTGTACTCACGATTTCCCTGGATAATACCTGAAAAAAATATATATATATATATCAAAATCGGTTTATTAGATATAGAATATTCATATTCCTGGTAAAAGCATAAACAGGCGCGGTTCCAAGGACTAGCGTACCGGGCGTACGCCCCTCCCCCTAAATCGATAAGAAAAAATGTTTTCACCACAAGTTTCAGCCCGTAATATTTTTTGCCTTGCTTTGCACGGCATTAATTCAATTGACCCCCCCCCCACACACACACACACACTCAAATCCTGGATCCGCTCCTGATAAATAAAGAGCGTATATGCAGACAAGAATAAAAGACTTTGCTAAGTGTTCAAGTTAATTGGCGTATGAATATTGAACGTATCTAAAAGGGAAATCAAGGGACGCAAGGTTCGAACAGTGATCTAAAAACAACATAGTCTATAGATAACGTCTAGAAAATGAAAATGAAAATAGACATAAACAACAAAAAACATGGGATAACACGTACATATAAACCAAAGTAACGAAAAACACAGATTCAATTAAAACCTGGGAGCATTCCACATGTGAAAAAAACATCTAAAAAATATTTTGTCGTTGACAGTTCATGATTGGGAAATCTGAAAACAATATATGTAGTCCGAAGTCCATGGAAACATTTCTTTTTTCAAAAGGCTTAAGTTCAATACTACTTTTTTGCTCCTCAGCAAATGAATATAGCTATATGACGGAAGAAAAGCAATAAAATAATGATAATAATAATATATTCCAAAATCTCTATACTCTTAACCAAGACATAAGCCTTCATTTTCTTCTCTTGTTGGTAAACTAAGTAAATGTGACAAAATATCATTTGCTGGAGTGTGTAAAAAACAAGGTCAAGACACTTTACAAACAAACAAGAAATATAAGATTAAAAACAATCGCGATTTGCGGTCATCTATATCCTCATTATATGATCAGCGTCCTAGTATTCTAAAATAAGATGTCATAAATAAATGTTAAATAAATAAATAATTGTTTTCTCTATACAGAACGTAATTGTTTAACCGTAAATTCATAAACCACAAACTTCATCCAAAAACAAAATAATATAATAAGCTATAATTGTTTGTTTAGTATCTTGAATAGGTCAACTTTGTAAAAACACAAATACGCTTTAGATATTGTATCGGAACTTTTCCATAAAAATGAATGATCTTCACATAAGTGTCATATGTATAGTATCATAAAAGTTAATAAAACTAGTGGCCAGTTATGTTAATGCAGAGGAAATCTGTATTATAACAAAACAGTTCATTTATATATTTAATTTTTACTCTAACCACTGCCCTTGATTTACCTTTGAACCTGCACAATAAGTGCACATTTGCAATCAAGTTCGACTTAAGTCAAAATTGAAAATCATATTGTTCTCTGTAATCTTATTGTGAGCAAATACCTCAATGTCCACGGAAATTTATTTCACAATACCAGAATTGAAGATAATCTAGTTAAAGGCAATAAGACGATCAGGTACAAGTATCATGACATTCATATTTCGGTGACCAAGATAAAAGACCATAATTAACACAATCTTACTAAAAATATACACTTAGAATTTGCAGATGATCGACACAGGTTATTAAAAAACTAGGAGAATGTACTACGTCCAACAGAGACCGTCGCGTATACAGGTGAAAATGGTCTGCAAAACTAACACATACAATGATTAAAATTAGGTCAGTGCCATCATTAAGTATGAAGTACTTATAAGTCTACAAAAGACTATCTATGTCAGATTGTGACGGATCTTACAATTATGTGTCGCATATATGTCATCCTAAAAACTGCGATAAAATCAATGCGTCTAACTCAACAATCTTACAATTCCCCTACTATCACTGGAAAATGATATAAACCACAAACACAGAACAACTTTTGAGAATCTTATAAAAGAAACAGTTGCATCATCATTTGAAACAGTAAAGAAACCAAAGCGTCATACGTTACAAAATAATTAACACGACAGATAAAAGGAGCATTCATTAAGTAAGGCTATCTACAATTATCGTCAAATGAACCCTACGATAAATGGCTTATATCGTTTCTCGGAGTATTTAAGTAGCAGTCTTTGTAAGAATCATGCAATTTCTGTAATATGTGATACACACTGAAAAAGGCTACACATTTTGATTTTTTGTTATTTAAATTGTCATATAGATGTATATAATGAAATGTATAATTATTCATTCTGTTTGCCCTTAAGAGATAATCCACATTGAAAATCCAACAGTTTCTGTTGTATTTTAGTGTCATCTACAGAGTTACCTCCCTGAACTTTAAATTCTACAGTGCGTTCTATATAATTTTATCTCTTTTGAACAAGGGTTCTATGAGGAGCCACATGTAATGTTCTGTTTACTTAAGCATTTTAAATAAAATATCAAAAATAAAAATATGGAGGCTTTCCAACTATATATCATATTTTGAATGATTCTTGGATGGAATGCTACATAAGTTTACGTTTACACACACACTAAAAACATGAAACAATAATAATGATACAAAAATACAAAAAAAATTCTCTAGAATAAGGTTATTTTCATTTATTGTGAAAACAAAATAAATGGTTTGTACTGCAAAACTCTCAAATGTTGGGGGTCTTGTTTTCGTAGAATATCAACGTTCACACAACGCAGTACAAAGCATGTAACGATAGAAACAGTATGACAATTACTCATGATAATTGACAATTATAGTGTACGTGTGTAGGACGTCCTGTCAGTTTTATTGGTAAACCTTTTGGGACTAAGCTAGATTTAGAATGTCACTACTATTATTGACCAAGTATCAAAAACATGCAAATATAATGTTTATTTTTTTTCGTAAGACTTTTTTTCTTTTTTTAAGTATAAGAATAACTTAGAAATTCGTAAATGTGTATTTCCCCTTTTGGATAATCAGTACAGATGCACCGTTTGACAAAATATCTATTTAAGTAATGACGCGTGAAAGACAATGTGTCTTCATTAATTAATAATATATTTTCGGTCCTGTGTAGGCGGTGTTGAATATATTCCTAAAATATATATTAAATTACGAAAGAGCCAATAGTTCAAAAAGAGAATTAGTCAACTATTTTTTTTTTTTTTTTTTTTTTATTTTATTTTTTTTTTTTACTATTATTATTATTATTATTATTATTATTATATTTTAATAAATTAATTTGAGATAAGTACTGTAATCTGATTGGTTAAAATAATTTTGTTATATCTCAATGGATAAACAAAATATTTGACATACCCCTATTCAGTTAAATTCAGAGCTACTTTTTGCATGTTTTAAAATAAAAATATGTTTAAAATCAATTTACAAATTCCCAGAAACAAAATTAATCAATGTCAGATAATCTTTTTTATACATCCCATATATTTTGGAAATTAAGCAGGTAGAATAGATTCGGATAAGTTTGCTGTAGTGCCTTATTGCTTTATATATGTCAGATATAATTCCATAATTCTTATGCTGCAAAAACTTTTATATTGAGTATGAACTTTACACCAACGAATTACAAACTAAAAGTGGACGATATCGTGTAAAAACGAAAATGTCATATAAATGTAATGTTTAAGTTTGATCATTAATGACAGTTTCATCCGTTTAACACAGTACGGAAAGAAGTACCGAAGCTTCAAATACGTCAAAATCCAAAACCATGGTCTAAACGTGAAAACATGAAACGGACACGATCTACAAAAACAATGTAGCCAACCAAATAAAAAAAGATTACATATAAAAAAAACAAGTAGATAAAGAAAACAAAACGTTACACAAAAAAAACTAAAGCACTAACAATATGAACGGGAGTGACATCAAGAGTTTCGGGAGGGTAAGCATGTCCTGTTCCTGAAAGACCATACAAAACCATTTTAACATACTGAAATAAACTTTCATTTGTGCCATAGCGTAAATTTAGGATACAATGAACGCTCTTTCTCACTCAAGGTCGATGAATTTATATATTTTTTTCTGTATTAAAACTGTTACCGTTCTAGTAATCGGTTGCATGTAATTAAATGTTAATAAACGTTTAAGGAATATTTCTTATCTTCAAAACGGGTCATACAAAATTATCTTGTTTGATCAAAGAAAACCAACGATCAACTTAATAATTTAATTTCAGATTTAACACGCGTATTTTTCGGTTTGTTTAAAAAAAAGTCTTAATGCCCGTGGTGCACACATTAAAATAACCAGCTAGGGTAGCTATTTAGTGTGCACCATGTGAAAGAGGTTATTTCTTCATAAATCAAAAAATAATATATAACAGTCAATCCTTAATTAACGTGATGTTATGCATTGTTATGCTGAAAGTTAATACTATCAATATACATATTTCATTCATGTAATTAACAAAAAAATCCCAAATGACCTCGCAAGGGCGATAAAATGATCCGTTCAAGTGGATGTAAATGACATATTTGAAATGTACTAGTGTTCTCCTCTTCGCCTGGTGCCCCATTACTCTTAGCTTTTATTGCATTTTTATTACATTCTGTTGTGTATTGAATTGTAATTGAATGACAAGTGTGAGAAGATCCCCAGCTGGCTACATGTAATACAATATATGAAGGACCTAACAAATGAATGATCAAAACGCTTCTCTTGTTGGATACATATGAAAAAAAATAAATTAGGGGTACTGAAAATGGTAGAAGGAAAAAAGTTAAATTAATTTCATGAAAAAAAAATAATTATCATCAAGACTGTGTATAATGTGTTTCAAACTGGTGTATGGAAATAAGATTGATAAAACATTTTTTTTTAATTCATTTAATTTCACATTAATTGTATTAAAAGCTATTTCACCTAGTTGTCGTATTCGCATGTAGCCTTTTTACAAAATTTAAAACAAAATCTACATTAAACAACCTAAAAAAATTAGACTGCAAGAATAGCTTAAAGCTTCTATAAAAATATATTATTCTATTCTGTAAATAATACCTTGTTAACCGAAGATTATTCTATAAAAAATACAATTGCATTTTCATTTCTCTTAAAACTGAAAATGTGACCGAATAGTTAATTAATTTTATGATAGGATTTTGGTTGAACCCGTTATTTCTTAAGCAGGACTCCACATAAGAGTCATGCAAAACGTGATTCATGGTTGGAAAGCCAAAATATTTTTATTTTTGATATTCTGTTTAAATTGTTATAGTA
The DNA here is from genome assembly GCA_037379345.1 of Perna viridis. Classification (NCBI taxonomy): domain Eukaryota; kingdom Metazoa; phylum Mollusca; class Bivalvia; order Mytilida; family Mytilidae; genus Perna; species Perna viridis. The sequence continues at coordinate 36,614,360 of CM074518.1, forward strand.
AACAGAAATTGACATACAGTTTTTCATATAACCCTTGCTCTTAAAAGATAAAAATTACATGGAATGTACTGTAAAATTTATAACTAAAGAGATAACTGTAAATAACAGTAAAATACAAAATAAAATAAAACAGAAACTGTTGTATTTTCAATGTGGATTACCTCCTAAGAGCAGACAGATTGAAATGAATAATTACACATTTCATCATATACATGTAAATCTATAAAGCAACTTAATAACAAAAATAAAGATATGTAGCCATTTTTGAGGTGTATCATATTTTGCAGAATTTGCATGATTCTTACAAAGACTGCTACTGAATCATTGTTGTTTGATTATTCTGTCCTTGCTATCCGAACAATTTGTCACTAAGGCATATTGAATAATACCATTTTTCTGTCATAACTGTTTGTATGAAACGTCCAACTAAAAAAAATTAATGTTTAACAGCGAGTGCTATAAAAATAGTTCAAATGTAGTGATTGATATGTTTGTTGAAGCGACAAATAGATCAATGACTAGGAAAACTAAATTAATACAAAAAAAATCATCAATAATACCAAAATTATTAATCATACTTATTTATGGTAATTGTGGTAAACGAGAGACGGCATGTTTCATTATTTTTTACATTTTTATGGCGATATAAAGTGTAAGTCAAATACATAACATTCTACTGTCTCCAATTATTCTCCCTAAAAAATTAAAGACTACATTTAGGAATTGGTTTTAGCCATTTGAAAAACAAATGGTTGTTTGCGTATTTTATTCAACACTTTGTGATTCTCATTCAATATTGCAACAAAATATATTTCAATGCAGTGGCTGTATTGAATTAAGAAAAATAATTTTTCAGCTTTTTTCAATTCATTTCCTTGCATTATATGGCAATAGAATAATTACAGAATAGTCAATGATTGTTGTGTCAATAATATATAGTATGTTGCGACTGCATAATGGTAGGGATATGAACCAAAAAAAAAAAAAGAAACTGTTATTGCCCGATCCGTAGGTGAGGTGCAATATCGGTTTCTTTTTCCTGACCAAATCTCATTTGCAGTCCCTATTTGTGATATAACCCTCACCACCAACTTCCTGATTACTGCATTGAAGAACCATGCATTAATATGTCAAAGTCACCGCTGCGTTCTTTATAAGGGCAATAAGTAGCGGTCCGAATTTTTGGTACTGATCGTCTATACCAGATAATGGACCGTTCACTTCCAATACTTTGGATTTCTGAACATCAACTGATAAATGTTTAACCAATTGAATTTATTACTGGTATGCGATAACAATAAATACATTACCCAACAATGATTCGAGAACTAAAATATCTACTTGAAAACTTTGGTTTTTTTTTTTCATGAACATATACATGTGACAGTGACCTGTATATCTGATAATTTTGTTTTTTGAAAGAATTGTGGCCATATCAAAGTAGTAAATCAAAGTATTTTTGAAAACATTCATTAACATCATGTATTCATGTTTAATATTGCACAAAAAGTATTTACTTACCAAACAACAGCGAAACTACTAATATGTTTAAAACACTGGGAAATTCCATATTTACTATAATCGCACTACTTAATTGAAAATCTTAACGTCTGATCACAAAGGTTTGTTTCTTTCTATTTAAAAAAGAATATCAAGAATTTCCATGCTTGAATGTTTCCTGTTGACCACACTGAAGGACACTACCATGTGACAAGTGCGAGTAGTGACAAGAAATATACAAGCTTGTCATTGTCATTTGTTTGATTATATTGTCATTTTATGACGAGTTAGGTACCATTAAACATGTTCATGCTGTAACAACTTACGGTTTTAATAGGCAAAGTGTCAAACTTCAATCGTTACGTGTTTCACTGTGCACATTCCAGCTCAATTACCTAAAATCATAATTGTGCCAGAAATTAGTTTAATACACAAATTTATGGTAACTGATGAAGTAACAAATGTCGAGTTGCACTGGAGCAAACTTACTTATAAATGACAGGAATGTAAAAGTACTGCAATTGTCATTTATTAAGGACAACTTATGACAAGATACTGTTTTTTTTTTTCAATGCAAATCATAAAACGTAAAAGGAAAGAAAAAAAACTTAAGCTTGCATTTTATATTAAGTTAATTTTAACGTTATTTTGACAGTGTAGATAAATGTTCTAAAATAATAAATACAGTGTTAAGACATGTTTTGTGTGCTACATTTTTAACAAATAAAAAATCATATTGTTCCGGAGAGATGAAGCAAATTATAAAATGTGGATTTTGCTACTATATTCTTAGTTCTCCCATTAATTTTGTTTGTTTGTGTTTTGTCTGTTTGTTTATTTGTTTTGTTTTTTGTTTTTCTTTTTCTATATATATGTTTGTTTTTGTTTATTTCACTTACTAATAAAAAGTGGGTCAAAAAGAGCAGCCCTGCATAACTAAATCGCATTGTTGAAAGTTGCAAGTAACCTCCCTTTGGGACGCTTACCCTACCGGTGCACCTGGTCCATGCTCCCAGTTTTTAGTGGAGTCCGTGTTGCTCATTTGCTTTTTGTTTCATTGTAAGTATGATTTTAGTTACTTTATGTTCTTTGTTGTGTATGTCTTTTTTCCATGTCTGATCTTTGTCCCTGGATTAGTTTCTTTTGATTACCGCTATAACCTTGGTTCCCTTGATTACTCTTTGATCAATTCAGTTTTGTTCAATGATTAAGAGTAGCAATATTTGTTTTTAATTAAAATTTTATATATCCATTTATTTTTATCTATTTGTGTGTTTGTTTGTTTGTTTGTTTCTATGTCATATTTTGGTCTGTTTGTCTACATTTCTTAACTGATTGTGTTCATTCACTGTTTTTCTTAGTATCATCTCTCTTGTTTTAAGTTCGATGAGTATTTTGCTGATTTGGCAATACTTACTTTAACCAATTAATTACCTTCGTGTAAATTTATCTATTTTTTTTTACTATTTAAATTTTGTTTTAATCAATTGTATATATTAATCATTTATTTATCTTTACGTCTATTTTCTATATTTCAATCACTTAGTTGACACATAGATTCGAATTTTAGTGTGTGTGTGTGTGTGTGTGTGTGTGTGTGTGTGTGGTTTATTATTATTTTTAATTAACTTCATTAACTTTGACCAGTTAAAAATTGATGAATTCGTACTTCGAAATGGGAGCCAAATTTGAGTCATGATTGTACTATTTGTAACATTGATCTTTTATAATTATTGTACATAAATCAATCATTATCGACAAGGTATTTCATCGGTCACGTGATGGGTGTTGTTCATTGTTCACATAAGATTGTTATCGTAAATAACAGTTGTCAGAGAAGCAGAGGGTCTGTTGTTTGTGGCTTGTTTATAAACAAACAACGCGTCATTCCATAATGATTTCATTTTAAATTTATTGGATATATGATTACCTATGATGTCATTTTTTACACGTACACAAATGTATTACATTAATATTACATAACACTGTAACACCTAATTTGTGATGAAATAGATGTGTGGACGTCATATGTTATAGATAAAAGGGTTCACAAATTCAAAAAACATTTATCATTAACTTAATGTGTTGCTTTGAGTGCAATGTTTCATAGTTAGGAACAGTGTTTTTATATTTGTTATAGGCTGAATCTCAAAAACCAATTTTAAACTTTGGCGTATTTAGTTGTCTTTTAAACACAAAATGACACATTTTCCTGTAGCTGATTCGATTTTTAATATAAGAAGTATGCATGTATAGTACTTGTGTTACTGTCAATGCTTGAACATCATCATAAAAAAACAAAAACAAAAAACAAAAACAAAAAACAAAAACAAAACAAAAAAAACAATACTTTCAATGAATTTAACATTTCATAATTTTCGCTGAGAACAAAAACTGCATATAGTTTCTATACGCCCATAAACAGGTGTAGGATATTTTAGCACGTTATGTGAAACATGTCTTGATGGATTTGTTTGTTTGTTGGGGTTAAACGTCCGAGCAGCAATATTTCAGCTATATTCAGACGATGTCTTGATGGAAAAAATTCTCATTTGTTTTGATTTTGTTTCAATGTGTATTTTTTCAGCGGTCATGGAGACTTATTCAGCAATCAAGGAAGCGTGCAACATGTGCTATCAATAAAATATACCAAACATGTTTTATATGTACAATGTATGCAAGTACATAAGATTCAGTTTGGTTCGGTTACAGTTTTTGTTAAAAAAAATAATTTGATTCAGGAGATCGGTTATTTTTATAATGTTAATTTAGTATTTATTGATTTGATTTGATATATTAATATAAATAAATATTATAAATATGTATATTTGTTTATAAATGTATTACAGATTTTGACTATGACTTTCAGGACTGTAAGTATATCCTGGGACCTCTATTCTCTCTATTCTGAATGGATATCTGTGGATTCCTTTGTGACTTACACTTTTCGATATTTATTTAATGAGACATATTGAATTTCAATATAGTTTCATATCTATATTATCCAATTTCTACTCATTCTGGTTTTGAAAATTTATATCAAAAGATATAAAGTATAAACAGTGTATTCAGCATAGACTAACTCAGAGGAAATCAATTAAGCTAAGCTCTTGTAATCAGTTACATGGGTGTTTAATCTCACCAATAAATCTATAGAACCCTATAGCTAGATAGTTGTTTTTTTGTTTTGTTTTGTTTCGTTTCGTTTTTGTTCTTGTTTTTGTTCTTTTTTGTTTTGTTTTGTTTTTTGTTTTTTTATATTTTCACGATGCTACATAAACATGAATTTGTCACGATCAAAGAATAGGGCCATCACCTTATTTACATGAGTACAGTTAAGTATGGACTACCACATGTCGGCTAACACTTGTTCTCTACAACTTAATAAGTACAAGTAAAACCTGTCTAATTTTAAGTCTTTAAATTAAAGACGTGTATGCCTTTCTTCGCACTCTCTGGTGAGGATCATTTCATTCACCACAAATTGAATTAACGGTACCAGGTTACATCCTCAGTTTCCGTCATTTGTTGGGCTCTTGAGATTAAGTCCCCGAATTCGGCGGCAGCCTCTCGATATTTCATTGAAAAATGAAACAATCTTCCATTAACTTGTCCGCGTCTAAACGGGAATTTTAGTACGTTGCATTCGGAAATTCATCCTGTCTGTTTTGAATGTTCGTTTTAAGTCTTGTTGCAGTGATATTGGAATTCAAAAAGGTCTGCTTCTTAACATAAAACATTATGGAGGAGAAAAAAAACAACGTCAACAAATCTCCCTCTTTAAGAAAATTTTGAAAGCGAGATCTCCCGCGCTTTAGAATTTCCGAATTTAAGCACCCATGTAGTTGGTCTGTAATTGTCAAATATTAATAGATTTATCATTCAAAATTTGCCAAATTAATGTGTTTAACAGCAAGGACCAAATAGACACCCCAAGGCGACCCAGGGTTTTCAGTGAACGGCAAAGCTAGAGTCTCAAAAAAATGAAATGAAATTTTCGTTCATGCATACGTATATATTCAAAATATTCTAGCTTTAATCTTAATTTCATTCGAAATTTTCGACAACGCTAAGACCAGTGGATTAAATTGTTCCCTCATGTCTGAATACAAAGATGAGACTTTTTACAGAGTTGTCTATCCTTGAAATGTTCATTTTCAGTGCAATTCAATAAAATCATAACTAAATTTACCAAAGTGGTTGGGAATAATTTGTCTTTTTTCTTGATTTTGATGGTGCAAATAGTCAAATTAAACTTCCAAAATAGTGAGTTTTTTTCGTGTCATGTTGTACCCACTGCCTGATTCACAGGGGCTTGATGAGTATTTTTAGTAACATATATGCCCGCTAGGCAATGGGAACGTTCCCATTACCTAGCGGGCATATATGTTACTAAAAATACTCACCAAGCCCCTGTGCCTGAATCTGAAAAAAAACCTAGGCCTCCTTCTGTTTAAATGAATGCTGAATCCTACTCTAATTAAATACAGGCCAATGATTGAATGATTGAAATGTAATTAAATCTGGTATGTGTACATGGTACATAAATCAGAATATTTAATTTGTGTTGTTGTGTATTTATATATATATTTTCGGAAATGGATATCAAGAGTACTCCGATTTGGGTTTGTATATAGAAAAAGACTTCCGGGTCATCAGGTCATTGACAAGTCGGCTGCAACAATCACAGCGAAACATGAACATTTCTAAAAAGATATTTCTTTCCACATGTAAAGTGACACGCTTAAAACATTTTAGATTTGGTTATAGGGTACATAGAACTTCATGCACGTGCAGTTTGCATCACCGGTTCTTCTCGAGTTCGACATACGATGATAATTTTTCTAGGTCAATCCATTCACCCGAGGAGTTTTGGGCAGAACAAGCTGAACAGATAGTATGGCATAAAAAGTGGGACAAAGTGCTGGACAACTCTAACCCTCCGTTTAGCAGATGGTATATATTTACTTTTGCATTTGTACAGTTTACCCATGTTATTTAAAGATAAAAGTCCTATTTATAGCCACTGAAGATAAACATAATTTTACTGCGAACTTTAAATCAACCAGTATTAACCAGTCTTAACTGTTGTTAATTTGTTGTTGTTGTTTTTTTTTTTTTTTTTTTTTTTTTTTTTACTTATTATAATTTTTTATTTTATTTAAAAAAACATGTGTGAATGGTTAAACATTATTCTCTCATTCAAGTCATTTTAATTAATAAAAATATAAAGACTGTTGCATGTAGTCTATACAAACTTTGTTTATTTTTACGGAGGATGACAGTTACTTCTTTGTTGATTTTTGGTTAACAACTTGACTGTTTATCATTTGTCACTCTTCAATAATTTTTCCTGCTTTCAAGGATTTGGTTAATATATATGGAGTAGACATTGCCTTATTTAAGTGAGCTCTGTGAGCTTCACGGTACTTGAAATTTAATTTTACCTGTACAGTACCTGAACTGGTCTATGCTAAGAAAATTGCAATCGGTCATTGATCACCGATCAGTCATCAATCAGTCAAACTGATCCCATTAAACTAGTGAACGCATCACGTGACCACAGAGTTGTCAATTTATTTTACATTTTCCATTGTCAATTTTACTCATTTAAACATAATGCAGTAGATTTAAACATTAATTTATACTTTTATTTTACATTTATTTTATTTTTAACAGATCATTCATCATTTTTCATAACAAAACTGTGATCAGATCGGTCTCCGGTCATCAGTAATCGATCTGTCAAATCCTTGCACAGATCAGTTCAGGGACTGTACTCAAGTACCTTAAGCAATATCAATATGTACAGCTGTTTTCTACAGATGACTGGAATGTTCTGCTCATAACTTTAAATATGAAAAAAAATTTGTCTGCATCACAGCATAAATTTCAGAAAATAATGATTGTTGTTCCTACCTTAGAAAACCTATGCTTTGATTAGGATATTTCAATTGAAGCTTTATTTTTTTTCCAAGGCAGGTAGGTCTCTTGAACAGTCAGTAAAACAGCAAAGAAAGATTATTATGAATACGGAAACTTTATTTGGATTCAGTACATATACATGTAATAACAGACAACATAGGCTCTAGTGAGCTTTTAACTGAATGTACATATATATCACATACACAAGACATGTAAAGCATAGAGATTGCACATATAAACAAGCATACTTCCCTTAATTGCACAAGAACAGTAAATTACAAACATGAGCTACACAAAACATGAAACATAGATTTGCATTAAAAAAAAAAGCACAGTAACTAGCACATTTTGAAAAGCATACATGGACAATACAATACACAGTTTTGTGCACACACATAAAAGACATAGACATAATAAGTAAAATATCAAAATGTATGCCCAACTACATTGTAGCACTTGTGAGCAGCAAAAAACAGATAAAGTGATAGAATCGATTGTTCATGCATACATCCAACTTTTCCCGAACTTTGGGAAGGAGAACAAAAAATTGGAAAAACTCCAGACTAGTCAGAAAAGATGAGGTTATTTTTACTGAAATAAAACCTTTAACTATATATTTTTTTGGTAAAATGAATTGCTACCATAAATGTGAATTGCCTCAGAAAGGACAGTCTATTTTGGTTACTTTTTTTTGTAAAATGAATTGCTACCATGAATGTGAATTGCCTTGGAAAGGTATTTTTGTTTCTTTTGGGGCGTGACTTTTTTCTTGTTGGTATATTGGTGACCATAACGAAATTAAGATACATGTACATGTAACAACCTAAGACCTCACACTGTTTCAGGATGCTTGCAATGACTCCTAATTTTTAGGTTTGTTGGAGGGGAATTAAACACATGTTACAATGCAGTTGACCGCCATGTTGAGGCCGGCCATGGGGACCATGTGGCAATCATATATGATAGTCCTATCACTAAACAAGTACAGCATATTACTTACAGAGAACTACTGGATGAGGTGAGGGTCTTTGTCTTAACTAATGTTAAAAAGAAAATAAAAAATATGGAACTAGATGCCTCTATTGTTATAAGTATTTCATTAACTGTTTTTTTTTTTATTTTTGAACCGTAGTTAAGCATATCAATTACACTTGTGTGTTTACAAAATTGCTCTCTTCTCGAGTTGAAGACTAGTAAAAATAATCTCCAATTACATCTCTGATATGGGGTGCCGCTGGGATTGATTCTGTCACCCCAACCTATTCATATGTTTTGCTTTTGGAAAAATTTCAGTTAAAATTAGAGCTACTAGCAAGTTTTGGCTCTAACTTTTCTTACTAGGTAGCCCACAGGACTATTTGATACATTAATTAGGTAGGCTTCAAAATAATTTTGTGGTCCTGTCCTTACCAGTAATACAAATTTAAGAATGAACTCAAGAAGACTAACAATTAAAATTTCAAGGTAGCCCACTCTCAAATTAGGTAGGTACAGGTCTACTAGACAAGTGTTTAGTGTTAAACCCTGCTACAAGCTAAAAAGGTGAATGTATGGTACATATTGTTATTTTTTTAATCCCATTTTTTGATTAATATTGACCTTACACATACTGATACTTTCTTAAGGTCAGTAAATTTGCTGATGTGTTAAGGAGGAATGGTGTAGAGAAGGGTGATAGAGTTTTGATTTACATGCCCATGATCCCTCAAGCCATGATTGCCATGCTTGCCTCAGCTCGACTTGGTGCTATACACTCACTAGTTTTTGGTGGATTTGCTGCTAAAGAGCTCAGTACCAGGATAGACCATGCCAAGGTAAGTAATTACACAAGATTTTGATTAGAAGCCTCTTAACTTTCTGGGATTGTCAAATAAAATACAGACCTGAGAGCCAAAATACTTCAAAAAGATCAGAGAATATTGTCTAAATTCCCAGGTAGCTCTAATCAAAGCCAAAAAATTTTATTATGATGTCACAATTGGAATGTTAGTAGGCCTAAAAAATTGTTTCAGGTTTCATAGTGCCAGGTCCAGGAATTATCAGAATTTAAAGTATGATAATGTTACTCAAATTCTTTGCATGTGATATGATTCGTATCATAGAAATGGCATAATCTAGGTCATATTAGAAATTTGCCATTGTGATTCATTGTGACGTTACAACCTAAAAACAGCCGGAAGGCATTGATTAACATTAAATACAACTCACACATCTAAATGTGCTACTATCACTTACTATGAAAAATTTACATTTTTGAAGAAAACCAATATAAATAAGTCAATATGAAATAAGATCCCACAAATTATTGATATGGTTCTCAGTCCCTACATCATCTTTTATTTGGTTTTGTCGCCATATCAAAATAATGAAAATAAAAAAGCACATCCATCACAGTTTTTCAGTCAGTGAGCAATGTAAAAGGTACCCTTATCACTAATTATGGGCAATAAAATGGTGATAATAAAGGCCTCCTGCATTGCACAGTTTTCATAAAAAAAATAACCTGAAAGCCAAGAAATTCAGTTTAATAGGCTTAAGGCCATCATAAAAAATTCCTAGTGTATCATCCAACATTTTTCAAAATGAGGGACAGGCAAATTTTATTATTACTATTTAATTTTTTTTTTGTTTAGTTCTCGTGAAAAATGATGTCAATTTGAAAGAAATTGACCTAAATTGGGAAAAAGATCAAAATAAAAATTTTCTGGGGATGGTGAAAAAAAGGCTCAGGAGGGGAAGAGAATCTAGGATATTTTTTTTTTTATTTTTGGTATTATGTGAACATAAAAGGAACAAACCACACTAACAAGTTCCTGATATTGACTTTATTAAATCAGATGTTTTTGTCTTTAAGCCAAAGGTTATAGTGAGTGCTAACTGTGGTGTTGAACCGAACAAATCTGTGCCATATAAACCTATGTTAGATGGAGCTTTGGATCTGATTAACTTCAAACCTAATAAATGTATCATCTACAACAGACCTGGGGTATGTTATGGCATTTCTTTTTTTTCCAAGTATATTATTCCCGTCCTTAATGTGTTGGTGGTGTATTTGAAACACCTTATCTGTCCTTCAGTCGTTCTGTCCATTCAAGTTTCAGCTCTCAGTGGATGGATGGGTTTCGGATTTTGTGTGTGGCTTTATATAAATAGAGCATATGTTGTAAGTCATTTTTTGTGCTCTCCAATTTCAACTACCTGTTTTGTAATACTTCTTCCATAAAATTCAACAGCAATTGGCCTTTTTTTAATTTTTTTTTCTCACCATTTGCATTCACTTACCAAATTTCATCTTAATATTTGTGTCTTGGCTTGTTCATCAAGAAAAAAAAATAAGAAAATGCCATTAAACTAAAATTCTCAATATAATACAAGCTTTTTGACATTATGCAATTCTTGAATTTACAGTAAATTACCTTTCATAAAATGGTGCTCAAAGTGTTAGAATTTAGCAGCACAGGACCATCTTGTTGTGGGGGAAAAAAAGATTTTGTTGTTTTCAGTAAAAAAAACTAAAATTATTTTCATTATTATTACTGATTATAATGATTAATTATAGATCAAGCATTTTAATGTTCATTGTTTTAATGACACTAAATATTATATAAAATTATATAGTGATATTAAAAAAAAGATATACTGTGAAAGTACTATTGTTCGTGGGGTACCAATATTCGTGGATTACGTTGGTAGGCCAAACCACGAAATTTGTTCCTAACAAAAAGGAGATATCCTTTGTGTGTGTATTGAAAACCTTCCAACCACAAATTTAAGAATCCACAAATCCGTTTCTGCCCTAATCCATGAAATTTGGTATCCATGAATTAAAGTACTTTCACAGTACCTTTATCCCACTTCAATACATGTAGACCATCCACGAAAGAGGTATATATTGTCAGTTCCTACATGCATGCTTTTAATTGTTATTCACTTATTTTGCTTCAATTTTCATACCGCTTGACGAGTGTGGAATAAAATGTTTTTTTTTCTCAGAGTTCGATTAGCTTAGATATTGTTTGTCTTGTACTTCATCTTGAATTGCCTCGATTGCCATTGTATTTATATTTCAGTTAAATGAGATAATTCTGGTGTTTTCTTACCTTAAATAAGAATTATGAAGGGATTCAGGAAGTTTTGAAGTGAAAAAACCTTTCAAATCGTCTGGTTTCTTTTGTATAATGTTTGCGTTTGTGTGACGTCAACGTGTTTCCTACAAATTGGAATCATAACATTTAATGCGCTTTTAATTTTGGGGTATTTTTGACGTTTTTAGGGCATTAGAAAAACAGAATCTACACTCAAAGCTTGTTGATTATGAATTTCTCACATCTCGTGAAATAAATTTTATAGTTTGAATAGCTCGGCAAGCTTCGTGATCAAAACTATCAAATTTATTTCCCTTGATGTGAGGAATTCCATAATCAATTAGTTATCGTTGTTCATTCTATATTTACCACATATTTATAGCTGGATCATCATCACCATTCTCACGGAACAGAGTATCAGGGTATGATATTTTGAACCTATCTGTCCATTTATCCATTACAACTTGCTGTAGCCAGAAAGTACTTCCATTTTTTGACTGATTACCTTCTTTGGTGAATGGTTAGAAGCAATAAAATCTTGGATGTACTTGATTTCCACAGAAATTGGGACCAATTTTTGTTCGGGAGAGGGACTTAGTTAAAACAATAATGATAAATGTTTGTTGCTTTGATAATGCTTCAGTTGTTTTAGGTTTCCTCCCTCTGTGCCTGATTATTGTTTTATTAGTTCGGTTGATAGTACGGTTAATTGAATAGCATATATATCTTGTTTTATATTTGAAAGATCTGGTAGATGATTTTAAAGTAGCAGATATGGAAGTTAATGCAATGGTTAACAATTTTAAAATGAAATTAAAAAAAAAAAAAACAATCAAAGCAAATGTTCTGTTTTATTTTGTTGATACAGTAAAACTTGTATGAACTGAACTTCTTGTGGACTGTAGAATTTGTTACAGTACCTGAACTGATCCGTGCAACAAAAATTGCAATCGGTCATAGATCACCGATCAGATTCCAGTCAGTCATCGATCCGTCTAACCGATCAATTTAACTGGTGATTGCATCACATGACCACATAGCAGTCAATGTTTTTTTATGCTTTTTGTTGTTTTCGTTATCAATTGTACACATATTTACATAATGTAATAGATTTAAACATCAATTTATACTTTTATTTTACATTTCTTTTATTTAAAACCGATCTTACGTCATTTTGCATAACAAAACTGTGATGAGATCAGTCACCGGTCATCGATATGTCAAATCCTTGTGCGGATCGGTTCAATGACTATAGAATTGGTTTACCCTGGTTAAAATGCCTTAATATTGATATAAATGGACTTAAAAAAAGTGTCTGGTCTAGACCAAGGGTCCGGAAATTTTGACAGCCCATGCCGGTCATTTTATCAAACTTCAACAGAAGTTTGTCAATTCGTATATGCAATGGGACTGCACGTGTACCGTTTTTATGCCATCAACTTATCAGTAAAAGGTAAATCACAGTTACAGGTGGCTGCAAGTCGGCTTAAAAATAAATATATTATGACCTTACATTTTCCATATTGCTTAAGTATGAAGCCCTGACTGTCTGGGGAATGATAAAGGAGTTTCAGGCTGATACCAGAGGCTATATGGAAAATACCATGAATTAACCTATAGTAATTGATTTTCTAGTTCCAAATAGCACCAATGGTTCATAAGCGTGATGTAGACTTCCAGATTGAAATGTCCATGGCAAAGCCAGTGGACTGTGTTCCAGTTTTAGCTACTGACCCAGTATACATTTTATACACCTCTGGAACAACAGGTTTGCCAAAGGTTTGTATATACTTGTATTTTGTTAAATATATCTAGCTGTGCTTTTCTGAATTTGATAGATTCTGACATGAGCGAAGAGTGAAGATTGAAGATTGGGTTATCTTTCATGAGTTTGAGAAATTCAAGTCTTTTTTCACCAGTGGAGTATAGCGGAATGAGTGAAAAGACAAACAATTCCTCTAAGTGCCTGTTTCCCCTGTGAAAACTTACATATTTTGATAGCTTCTCCTAGAAAGCACCACCATTTCATTAAGTTTAGTATATAGTGAGGTCAATTTTTTTGTTAACTTTATTGTTAATATGACACTGCCACTTCTAAGATGCTTCACTGTGGTTAAGAGAATGAGTTGAGATTAGTGCATGTGACCTCATCTCAACTCACAAGAGAAAATTCCTGGAAGAAGATAGTATCTTTTAATGCCCCTGTCATTAGGCCTCATTTTAGGGTATCTTGTTATTATGCTATACATGCATGCATACATATTTCAATCTCTTGAATTTTTGTAACCTGTGAAATTTTCGTTGGGGTTTTAATTTTGATTAATTGATATCATTATCATCGATGAAAATAAACCAAATTTATTTCCAAGTGAAAATATTTGCTTTAACAGTAATTATGAACCAAACTCCAGTTGAAATTTGGGGAAACTGATCCCTGTAAGTGTAAAATATATATCACTGATAAGTATTTCATTACAGGAAATTTAAATACAATGTACTGGGTTGTTTTGTTAAAGACAGCTGCATTCGTTGGATCATGTTGCCTCGTTCTTATCATGTGCTGTAAACTTTGAACCTGTGTAAACATAACATCTGTTATAGGTAGATGCAAAGGCATTCATTATAACATAATGCTTCTTAAAAGGACCATGCAGTGATCAGAACAAACTATCTTTCATGATGAGTGAACTTGTTACACTTAATATTGCTGTGTACTCTTAGATGTTAGATCCATTGATACTTGTATTAAATATCTAGCAATTGTCTTAACAAATTCATTAACTGCGAAATTGTTGCTCTTGATCTTTTTTTTTTTGATTTTGCGACCTAACTTTATAAAAATACAAAAAAATAGTTAGAGCTACGTTTCGCAGCTACAAATTCATAAAATTGGCAAGACAAGAATTTATTTAGGTGCATTTCCTACAGGTTTCAAATTTTAATAAAAGTATTTTATATAATCTCATATACTACAATATTCTATATATGAAGCCTGTCTAGATAGAACCCCTTTGTTGTAAGTTTAGTTAAGAATTGGCTATGATAAAAATTTTGTCTATTGAAAAATAACATAAATTTTCCATGTGCATATTGTTTATTGCGTGAAGCCAATTCTAATAAATTAATTTTAAAACATATTTTATCTTTAAACATGAGGAAAGTAGCTCTGAATTTAACTGAATAGGGGCGTGTCAATATATTTTTTTTATCCATTGAGATATAACACAATTATTTTAACCAATCAGATTACAGTATTTATCTCAAATTAATTTATTAAAATTTGTTTAGTCCAAACAGGTGTTTATTTAACCAAGGTTCAAAATACATTACAATTGATATAAAAAAAAATCTATCAAAAACAGTCTGGGTTCACTGTTTCTATATGATTGGTATTTTTTTATTTAAATGTTTACTTTTTAGGCTGTTGTTCGACCAAGTGGAGGGCATGCAGTGGTACTGAAATGGTCAATGTGGAACATCTATGGTCTTAAACCCAAAGAAGTAAGGGCTTATCATATATTTGTTTCTACCCCCCCTTAAGTAACAGGGGATATGGTAACTATAGATGTCCTTCATCCACAGGTATCTTATTTAAAAGACCCCAATGCCATTCAGGAGATAGGGTTTACCAAGGGGCAGATCCAGGATTTTATTAAGGGGAGGAGTTATTACGAGAATCAGTATAAAAGGATACCAGATTATGACGCGTTTAATGAATAAATATGATTAATTGCCATATTCAATACAATATTGAACAGATTATGATAGTTTTGTGTTTGTTTGTTTTTTTTTCTTTAAAAGGGGGAGGGTACACCCATTATGCACTCAGCTGGACCTGGTACTGTTTCCAGGGGTTCAGATTGGTAGTGTTCCAATGTCCGGGAACTTCAGTTTATGAACTAGACACTTCGAAATTTCATTTATCTAGGTCCAGGATGTTCAACCCTTTTTATTGTCACTTTTAATGGACTTTTGATTGACCTCAAGTGGACCTTTGATTTGAAACTTTCACTCCCTAAAGTCACTTTGAATCTATGTATTTCCCTTGTTTTCCATTGGTTTGTAACAAAATGCATTCCTCCATAGCTACTCATCATTGTAATTAAATTTTGTGTATAGAAGGCCATATTTTGAAGGGGGCAACTCTTTTGCCGTAGCTGTGTATAATGATATTATGGAGCCAGCTGCAGCCTGCCATGTATAAGGATTTCCTCATTCATTGAAGACCAATGGATGGCCTTGGGCTGACATTTTCATTCTGGTGGAATTATTGTTTGTTTGACATATACACCATATCTGATCTCGTTATATTTGATTTTGGCTGTGTGGAGGGGCATTTTTATACATTGTATATTTACATTTATATTCTTGTACTAAAGGTATGATGACCAATCTCTGACCTTTGCTGGAGGTAGGACATTCTTAAATTTCAGGTTTTTAGATATGGTGGGCAGCTTTGGACATTGGTTGGTAGTTTGTCTGTCTTTTATTGTACATATTAATTTCTATGTTTTAGGTATGAAGGATTACCTCAGGACCTAGCTAGATTGAGGGCATTCTTATATTGTACATGTATATTTCTATATTGTAGGTATGGTGGGCAGCCTCAGACCTTGGCTGGGTGGTGGGACATTCTTATATCACATATGCCCCACTGCTGAACTGCAATACTACAATATTGTTTGAAGTATGTATTAGTTAATTAGTCAGTTTCAGTGCAAATAAAAAATATGTGCAAATATTTGCCAAAAAATGCTTAAGTGTCAATAATTGGACAATTTAGAAACATCAAAATCTGAGCCATTTCCTTAACATAAAAAACAGGAAACAGACATGGTATACACAATGTAGCAAACAAAACAAAATCCAGTTACATATAGAAACTGAAGATAAGAAAACATTAAACATCAAAAATTAGCAAGATGAACTCCCACATATAAAATGGTTGCTGACTTCAGGTGCTCCAGAGTCTATCTGCATTAATGTGGCTCTCTGACATACAGTATTGTCACTGTCATGGCAGAATCACAAAGGTCCAGTCAAAGACAATGGTTCCATTCAGAGTCAAATAAGAAAATATTTAAAGTAGTAAATGG
This sequence comes from Perna viridis, assembly GCA_037379345.1. Lineage (NCBI taxonomy): Eukaryota > Metazoa > Mollusca > Bivalvia > Mytilida > Mytilidae > Perna > Perna viridis. The sequence continues at coordinate 36,630,966 of CM074518.1, forward strand.
ATAATTTCTTATACATTATATAATTTGAAAGTACTTTTATTCTTTGGTACCAATGTTTAGCTCACCTGGCCATAAGGCAGTGTGAGCTATTGTCATCACTGCATCCATGGTTGTCTATCGTCATCTGTCGTCATTAACTTTTTCAAACATCTTCTGCTCTTAAACTGCTTGTCCAATTGAAATGAAACTTGCCATGGTTGTTCCTTAGAGGATCCTGCACATACTGATAGTTTAAAATTTTTTAAACTTCAGAAAAAACATGACTGCTGTTACTTAAAATAGAACATAGGGGTCAAGATACTATAAAAATCATCTTCTCTGAAAGCATGTGGCAAAATTTAATGAAAGCTGGCATAATTGTTTGCTTTACAAACTGATTGTTTAAAATTTTTCATCATTTTAAAACATGGCTGTCATTACCAAAAATAGAACATTTGGGTCAAAATACAGTTATTTGCAAATATTTTCAAAAGCCATTGAATTTAGCAAAATTCTGATGGAGAGGTTAATATTGTTAATTATCAGAAGATTGACCTAAGCTGAAATGTTAAAAATGATTCGTCACCCCTATGTAGGAGTTACGGCCCTTGAAATAGATTTCTCTTTTGTTTTTCATGTGTAAAACTTGGAAAAGCTTCTCAGAAACTGTGCAACAAAATTCAATGAATGTTGGCATGATTGTTCCTTAGGGTATCCTGCACAAACTGGTTGTTTCATAGTTTTCAATGGTTAAAAAACATGAAAAACAATAGACTCAATGTAAATGTAAAAGGAAATCGTTAAATAAAAAATATGCTACATACCTACTCTGTTGTTTGTTTTTGTTTGTTTGGTTTTTTTTTTTTTCAAAGTGTAATAGGAAACACATGTTTAATACTGTTACAAAGAACTATAAGTTAACTGTCTACCTGAAGTCAAAATTACATTGAATTGAATTAACCAACTGTCATTCATTAAATGCTCTTTAACTTGACTCTATGAAATATGATACTTTTAATGATACAGGGTAAACCAGTGGGTACTCCTGATCCTGGTGTTTACTTCAGAATACTCAGGGAACATGATGTCAGAGCTATGTTTGTTGCCCCAACTGCCCTCAGAGCTGTTAGAAGAGAGGTAATGTTTCTTGTTTTATGTCTGCCTTGTTGTTTTTTCATGCTTTAGTATTTGTTTCTTTTTTTTCTTGAAAACAAGTATTGATGTGGTCTGTTTGAATTTTTTTTCTAAAATATATTTGGCTGATTTAAAATACGGGAATTTAAACTCAGCATTTTTAATATTTGTGTCCATACTAAAGGTTATATGACATGTTTTGTTAAAATTATTCAGAGACATGTAATGCAGTGACCTATTAGACATACATGTATACAATCGATTTACATGCACTTAGATTTAACATATTGAAAATTTTTGTTATTTTCCTAATAATAGATAATAAACTGGTCAGAAAAAAAAATTTATAAACTACTTGCTAAAGACATTTTTTTTTCTTATCAAAGTCATACAAAAAATAGAGCCAGTTGATAAGCATTTTTAAAATAATGTTAAATGGGATAGCCTTCAAAAATCAAAATCAAATTCATTTCATAGCCTGTGATATGGATACGTGAATGTGATCAGACAAACCTACTTGGCCTAAACAAATTCCTGTGTTTCCATTAACCCTACAGACCCTAACTTTTTGTGATTATCCTAAATATTTTATTGCATTTTTTGACTAGCACCATTAAAGTCAGAATTTGTCTACAATGCAAAACCCTTTGAAAAAGTGTTGTCTCTTTACTGACCACAGCTTTCAAGAGTATTTAGGGGAAACACAGGTTTTGTTTTCTTAGCTCTGCTACTGAAACTAAATACTTTACATGTTGGCATGAATTTTCTTATTTTCTTCATCCTCTTTGTAACATGATGTACTTTATTTTTTTATTATTTTGTTTATCATATAGGATCCTGAAGCATCTTATGCTGCAAAGTATAAACCTTTACATGAGTGAGTAATTCTTTACTTTCATTCATGATTGTCCATGCAAAAGAAAATCAGTTCTCAAAAGTTAAATAGAAAAATATTTAAACTGCTGAAATATTTTAGGAATACAATGATTTTGTTATTAACTATGTTTATATGTGTTGCTTTTAAGGTATGATAATGCTTTGGTTTTAGATTAAATAATTGCAAGAGAAAATTGTTTTACTTTATAGGTCAAAAAGCAGCTTAAAATGTTGAACTTTTCTTAATGGCTGAATTCAATTATGTCAGAGAACAAAGAAGCTAAACCTCATCCCACTGTTTAAAATTTCTATTTACAGAAGGTATTTTCACTTTATAGCTCACCTGGCCATAGATCATTTGAGCTATTGCCATCACTTGATGTCCGTCGTCGTTAACAATTTCTTCAAACATCTTCTCCTCTGAAACTACTTAATGGATTTAGATGAAACTTAAGATGACTGTTTCTTAGAGTATCTTGCACAAAATGACCGATTGGAATTCTGATCCGTTAAAAAACATGGCCACCGTTACTAAAAATAGAATATAAGGGTCAGATAGCAGATTTTTGCATATATCTCCAAAACTGTAAGGTTTAACCAAATCAAATTCTAACATGGGTAAAAGTTGTGATTCCATGTCAGAGTAATTGCCCTTGAGAGGTGAAAAATTACTTTTTTTTTTTACAGTTTTCAGCCAATATCTTGAAAATCAGATAAATAGAATGAAACTTTCAGTTGCTGAAATGATTCTTATTATAAGGCCTACAAAATTTTCCAGGATGCAAAGTTGTCAGATGACTCCATGTAACAGTTATTATCCTTGAAAGGCAAAAAATTACTTTTTTAGCAGTTTTCACTCAATATCTTGGAAACTATAATAGATAGAATGAAACTTTCAATTGATGAAATGATCCTTATGATAAGTCCTACCAAAGTCTTCATGGAGTCAAAATTGTCAGACAATTCCTTGTTAGTTAATCCACTTGAAAGGCAAAAATATAATTAGTTGTGCATTTCAGGCTCCTGGGAGCCTCTTGTCTTATTTTGTTCTCTTTCCCAAGGGGATAGCTGGACAAAGTATTTAAGAGCCTTTACAAAAGTTCTACTTGATTGAACAAGATGGCCTCCAGAGGCAGTTAAAGCTTTAGATTGGCCAATTTTCAAAGATCAACTCCTCTGAAACCACACATGCCAAACCTTTGAAATTGATAATTTTAATGATCTCAATGCCCTCTACAAAAAATTCTCTTTTATGCAGCTCAGGGGGCTCAGTAGGTAGCTGCAGCCGCTCATAATTTTCATTGCAACCCTATGGAAAACATATTTTGGCCTTCATCTTTGCTTTAATTAGCAAATGGTGACTAAACTTGGCAGAACTTATAACATGGACAAATGAATCCTGTGGTCAAATTTTAATTTTGTTTGATATATTGAGATGGCTGCCAGAGGCTATTTCAATTTTCAAAGACCAACTCCTCTAAAACCGCAGGTGCCAATGTTTTGAAACACAATCCTGGCTACCTGTAGCAATCTCTACGAATACATGTAAGTAACGATCTTTTTAAAACGTATTGTCTTAACTTTCTTGTTAGGTTTAAAGCCCTGTTTGTCGCAGGTGAACACTGTGATAGAGAGACAATGGAGTGGTCAAGAGATGCTCTGGAAGGAAAACCGGTCTTAGACAACTGGTGGCAAACTGGTCAGTACACTTCCTGTCTAAATTTTTTGGCAATCTTTTTGGAATAGGAAAATTAAGAAATTTTCTATACATGAAAGCTCTTGAAATCATTATTGTTTTGAGTTTTTTGTCAATCTGTCTTTGAAACAGAAAAACTGAGAAATATTCAATCCTCTTATACCTCCTGAGACATCGTTTTAAGAAAGTGATCAACAAAGCTTAGTTTATGTGCTTGGGTAGTATTGTCAGAACACTGTTCTTAGTCATTTATTTGTTACATGCACTTTTTTTTTGTTTTTTGTTTTTTGTTTTTTTTTTGAATGGCTGTTTTTTTTTAATCAAGTCATCTCACTCTTTTCATAATTTTTACTTATTGCTATGTTTGTTTTTTTTCATAATTTACTTTATTTGTAATAATGCAGAGACTGGATGGGCCATATCAGCTTCATGTGTTGGTATGGGGATGAATCTCTATCCACCTATGGGTACAGCAGGCAAGGCTGTCCCTGGTTGGAACTGTAAGTAACAATACAATGTAGTCGTATCTGCCACTTATAATTGAGGTAGGTACCTGCCTCAATTATAAGTGGCAGATGAAGGGTTGTGAAGGCTAGACCCCCCATTTTGTTATTTTTTTTGCAAAATTTGGCAAAACTTAGTAGATCCACTCTCACCTGCCGTAAGACCTATACTTTCATTTGATGAAATGATCCTTCCGTTCAGGCATACAAGTCTCCATTGGGTCAAAGTTGTAGGCATTCTAATTTGCAACACCTCTAAAGCTGCTGAATGGACTTTGATGACACTTTTGCAAGTTATTTGCTGCTGTTTCATTCTTTGGGTACCAATTTTTATGGTTTTTGTGGGTGATGTGGAACTGTTAACCTTCAAGTAGTAGTCCAGCTAAGAATTATGCAAAATGTGATTCATGGTTGGAAAGCCTACATATTTTTATTTTTGAAATTTTGTTTAAAATGTCATAGTAAACAGAAAGTAACATGTGGCTTTTCATGTAACCCTTCTTCTTAGGAGATAAAAATTATATAGAATGTACTGTAGAATTCCAAATTAAGGGAGATAACTCTTTAAATGACACTAAAATTCAATAGAAACTATTCGATTTTCCATGTGGATTATCTCCTAAGTGCAGATAGATTAAAATAAATAATGATACATGTCATCATATAGTCCTATAAAGCAACTTAATAACAAACCAAAATATATGTGTTTTTTAGCTCCCCTGGTTGTGGGCTATATGAGCTATTGCCATCACTTGGCGTCCGTCGTCATCGTTAACAATTTCTTCAAACATCTTCTCCTCTGAAACTACCAATAAGATTTGCATGAAACTTACAGTGATTATTCCTTAGGGTATCCTGCACAAGATGTAGGTTTGGATTTTTGATAGGTTAAAAAACATAACAATCGTTACTAAAAATAGAACATAAGGATTAGAAAGTAGTTTTGTGCATATATCTCCAAAACCATTAGGTATAGCTAATATCTTTCAATTTCTGAAATGATCCTTACTGTAAGGCCTACAAAAGTCTTCAGGGATCAAAGTTGTCAGACGACTCCATGTTAGAGTTATTGCCCTTGAGAGGAGAAAAATGACCAGGTTTATTTTACCGATTTCAGCTAATATCTTGAAAACTATGATAGATAGAATGAGAATTTCAGTTGCAGAAACAATTTTTATTATAAGGCCTACAAAAGTCTCCAAGGATCAAAGTTGTCATACAAATCCATGTGAGAGTTATTCCCCTTGAGAGGCCAAATAGTATGTTTTTAGCTGTTTTCAGCCAATATCTTGATAACTATAATAGATAGAATGAAACTTTCAGTTGATCCTTATATTTTCTGCCAAAGTCTTCATGCAGTCAGAATTGTTGGACAACTCCTTGTTAGAGTTATTGCCCTTGAAAGGCAAAAAAAAAAAAAATAACCAGGTGAGTGATTCAGGCTTCTGGGAGCCTCTTGTTTTAGGTGTATCAATTTTTTTTATTTACAGAATTCGCATGATTCTAACAAAGACTTCTACTTATCTCATTAGGAGTGGCATTCTGTATTCTCTCCTTTTGTTTTGACATCAGTTTTTGTTAAAGTAATGTTTGGTAAACTGTTAGTTTTATTACTTTTGTAGAAGTAATGGCACCTGATTTTATGATTTGTTTATCAAAGACGAAGCTATTTGTACTCAAATAACATGTGATTTTGTTGATAATACACCAGTATCTTTGTAAATTGCTGATTTCTGGGTCAACAGGAATATACGAGGCTTCCTATAACATACACCGTGCATCTGTTTTTAATGTTTAAACAATCACTTCCTAATGGCATACATCATTTCATAAATATGTCACTTCCAAATGAACAATTTAGAGCCATGTGTGTTTCAGAGCATCTACATATATAGGACATCCATGACACTCTGTCTATAATAATAACTAAAATATTTAGTGACACGTTTTTATTTATACATTGAATTTTTTGTTAATTTTACAGTAACCGTCCTGAGAAAAGATCTAACCCCCACAGAACCAGGTGAACTGGGTCAAATAGCTGTGAAGTAAGTACATTATTGAACTATCAGATGTTCCTACTGCCTGATAATTTCTCATCTCAGGCTACTGACTGATACTAAAAATTATTGGCATACCTATAAACATCCACTGATATTGCCGATAAGCAGAACAATGTCAGTTTTGAACATCTCCACACGTTATTCTGTATGTATTAGTGGGGCTTAGTTATTTGCTATACTGCCTCTGTGTGATGGCTACTGTACCATTTCTTCCCTTTTCATGTTTGACCAAAATGGTTGAGTTCAGGTATTATAAGCACAACGTAATGCGAAACTTCTTTTTCTTGCATGTTTACTTGTTTATTGTTTTAAACTGGACAATAATTTCTATAAGCTTGATGTGTATACTTTAAAAAAGTTTTATTATTATGATTAAAGACCTCCAGGAAGTTTATATGGAAATAAGCATATCTACATTTTGCTGGTACTCTGTGGTAGGTTATTTTGGTAGATATAAAATTAAGTGATTTTTAAGGCCAGGGGTATAGGAAAAATTGTGGTGTGTTTATAATTTGCTTAGACTTAAACCCAAAGTTTGCTGAATTTGTTTTTGATTTTGCATATTGACTGCTACATATACAATGTGCCAAAATTAGCAACTTTACCCTCTTTATTGTTTAAAAAATTAATTTGAGATAAATACTGTAATCTGATTGGTTAAAATAATTTTGTTATATCTCAATGGATAAAAAAAAATATTGACATGCCCCTATTCAGTTAAGGTCAGAGCTACTTTTCTCATGTTTAAAGATAGATATGTTTTAAAGTTAGTTTATAGGAATTGGCTATGATAAAAATTTTGTCTTTTGAAAAATAACAGAAATTTTCCATGTGCATATTTTGTTTATTGTATTGCAAGCAATAAACAATATGCACATGGAAATTAATGTCATTTTTCAATAAACAAAATTTTTATCATAGACAATTCTTAAAAAATTTTTTTTTTTTTTTTTAAATGTTCAATCTGTTATTGCAGGCTAGTGAACTGATGCCCAGCTGGGGGACATTGGAACACTGTTCCTTTATTACATGTATTATTGGATGGCTTTAAAATGATTTTAAAATTACCTTAGAAAGCAACAAAATTTTGCACAAAATGAAAGAGTTATCTCTCCTTTTCAATGAATTTTAGTGCTTTTTATTTAATTTATTTCTTTTTAACCATTACATGACTTTGTTCACAAATTGTAGATTACCATTGCCTCCTGGTGCCTTTACCACATTATGGGAGAGTGAAGATAGGTTCAGAAACACTTACTTCCAATCAATACCAGTAAGTGTGCTGGAAGTAAATCAAGTTGTTTGAATTATAAAGTGGTAATGAGTAAAATGGATGAAAATTAAAATTTTATATATTTTAAACAACACAGTATCTATGGAAGACCCAGGCATTGCTTGACATGTGCCAAATTTTGTTTTTAATTAAAGTTCTTGCATATGAGTAATGGGCTGATCCAGGGGGTGCAAGGGGGGGTTGGCTCCCCTCTTTTTTATTGGGAAATTTGTTATTTTGATGTGTAAAATTGAAAAAAAAAGACAAACAAATGACATAGCAACCCCCCTTGTTTCTGAAGAACCCATGCTTGCACCCCTCTTTGTTCAAAGTGTCTGGATCCACCCCTGCTTTAGAGATGATAAACTTGTGTTTTCTAATAAATGGATTATTGGTTTGTGATTTACTGCAATAGTAAGAATGAAATAATTTTCATAGAAAGAATTGGACAGAAACTTTAAAATAAAACTCTTTGATATGGTCATAATTGAGTTGATTTGTTAGGAGACTTTGAACATATATTTTGAGTCATCCACTTTTGATACCAAAAAATCCCTGTTCCCTTTGGCATTTCTATAAATGAGTTTAACATTACATTAAAACAAAAAAAATGCTGGGATGAAATTTACCCTGTACTGCCCATATAGTATCTGCCTGTTTTCTACAAATTGGGCATTCTCTGAAACCTTTAGCTTACTACCAGTATGAATATTCTTCTGACTCAATTTAATAAGAATCAGGTTTGTGTGTCTGGCAGGATAATTTCAAATTTTTATTTCACATTTCTTGTTTTTTTTTGTTTTTTTTTCTGTTTTGTTTTGTTTTGTTTATGTTTTCTGTTCATTTCAATACTTTTAGATTTCTTTCCCCACATATATTTCAGGCAAAGAAATTCATCATATTTTGTGAATGCATTCATTATAACATGCTTTATCATCTGTAAAAATATATGAAGTTGTTTTTAGGATATGGACATAGTTTTCTTGGTGTAGAATGTCTAAAAAACAACCAAAACACCTCCCAGTGGTTTATATTAAATGTCACCATTGTAATGTCATTATAATGACCTAAAGCCACATGTATGTGTATATTTTACTATACTTTTAACAGTTTTATGTTATTACACCAAAGTTGATATTTTTTGGTGGTATTCATAGCCTATGGCTCCTACAGGGATGGTTCCAGAAAATTTGAAAAGAGGGGAACTTCCAGGCTTTCTATTTACGAATTTTTGCTAAAATTTTGCCAAAAATTAAGCAAATTTTCCGTTGACTTTGGGAACCCCCTGGCTCCATTCCTGCCTCTCACCTTTGTGCTAGTATTGATATGTTAAGTTACATGCTTTGTTTTATGTAAGGGATATTATGACACTATGGATGCAGGGTTCAGAGATGAGGAAGGATACATCAGTGTCATGGCTAGAACAGATGATGTCATCAATGTTGCTGGACACAGACTTTCAACTGGTCAGCTAGAGGAGGTAGTTATAGTATACAGGGATACAATATGGTGGATAGCTCTGTGTGTAACTGTCAGCTCTGCTACTCTGCAACTCCCTATGTACTGAAAGATTTGGTTTGATTTTTTTTTTAAATACAGTATATGTGCATTGTTACTTAAACTGATTTTCAAAAGTGTGTTGTTTTTTATTTTTCTAATTGACAAGCAAGAAAATACCACACAAACAAGTTGTGGCTAATTAGTCTATGCATTGTGATATACAATTTTAAGAGAGTGTTAGTCACAAAATTTAATATCTTTGAATTCAAATTGTTCTCTTAAATACATGAAAATAAGGGACTGCAAAAACAAATTGTTCTACGAGTTAATTTTTTTTAGGGCTGTTTAAGATGTATATGGGGAAAGGGGTTGGGAGGCACTTTTATTTTCTTCCTGACCAACCACTAATTAAAATTGATGTTTTTTCCTTTTGTTGAATACCGCAATTGCCCCTATACCCGCCACCTATAATATTTATTCATAAGAAGTGCCTATGGAACTCCTCCCCCCAACACACACTCATACACAGAATTAATTCTGGAACGGCCCTTATAAGATATACAAAGTTTTATTGATCTGAGGAATTTTTTGCACTGATAATATTTTCTTGTTTTAATTTAATGAGCAAAATGTTGATAGCTACCAATACATGAATCAAATATTATTGAAAAGCTTTAACACAATTTTCTACATCTGTATTCATGACCTTGATTTTCTTCAGGCCATGTTGGAGAGTGAATATTTAGCAGAAGCTGCATGTGTTGGTATACCTGATGAGTTAAAAGGAGAGGTTCCTTTAGGACTTTGTGTATTAAAGCATGGTAATAAGACCAAAAATTATATGTCTGTTCCTTGCTACCCTATAGTTACGTACCCTGAATATGTTATTGCCAGTTTTGCTCACTCAGCACTATTAAGGTCAAGATTGTTACTTCTTGAACACAATGGAAAATGTTTCGAAAATAAAATAGTTTCCCTGTCTACTTACCCTATTTTTTTCTTGCTGGTAGCAGGAAACAAGACTTATTTCTTTTTGCCTAAAACTGTTTTAACAATATGATGTCAGCTATATGTGGTCATAAATTAATTTGTGTGTGTCTGTCAGTCTGTCCCGCAAATATTTCTAGAGGATAGATAATTTTTTAACTTTGCATGGTTGTTGAGTACCATAAAATACAGTTTCAAGTTTGGCGATCTATTCTTTTTTTATAACATAATTATACAGTATACACAACAGCACAAAAATCACGGCTCCCACTGGATGGATTGATTTAAAATTTGAGTGTGTGGCTTTATTTAGATGGGGTATACCTAGTAATCAATTTCGGTTGCTGTCCAATATCAAATTTATTTTTGAGTGGGGGTATACCTAGCATGACAACACATGCAACTTCATGCCATTTTTCTGTTTTAGGTGTTTCAGTAGGTAATGAAGAAGTATTCAATAATGTTAGAAGTGAAGTAAGAAAGAATGTTGGACCAGTGGCAAGCTTTCATCATATGGTTGTGGTGCCAAAACTTCCAAAAACAAGATCAGGGAAAATTGCTAGGAACACCATTGCTGCAATGGCTGCTGGGAAGGAATATAAGGTATGATACATGGTTTTTCATAGATAATGGAATAAGCTTTAAGGATAATGATGTATGTAGGATATTATAGTAGGTTTCTTTGTCTGTCTGTCTGTCTGTCTGTCTAAATGTTAGTCTTACGATCATTTCACATGTGTTTTCTTGGGTCTTTAATGCACATTTTTTTCAGGACATACACATGTATATCTCTAATGCCTCTAAATGTCTCAATGGTAGCTAGCTGGTCATGCATACTTAAGGGTAAGTTTTATCTCAGAATATGACTAGAGAATTTGAAGTCACTATATCTGCCAAAGAAACAAACCTCTTTGACAGTGATTTCACTAATTTTTTGAATAGAAGGAAAATTTTTAGGAAAAGGTGTAAAAATAAAAAAAAAAACCAAAGGAAATCTGAATCAGAACTGAGATAATGGCAAATGCTGGTAATTTTACTGGCTTCCGGCTCTTAATGAGAACACTGTGACACATCAAAGTTGTACACATTTAAGGAGGTAGACCTAGGGTAAGGGACATCACTCTTTAAATCAGTGATATGTTTATATCATATTCAATTTCACCAAAGCCTCGCAAGCTTTTGTTAGAAGCAGAATAAAATCCATCAAAGTTCCTTAGATGATTACAGAAGACAGATGTGAAATGCTGCATACAAATGTTCCAATGGTTTTTAAGGGTTGTGTCCCTTACCCTAGGTCTACCTCCTTAAAGTGTAATTTTTTCAGAATGGCCTGAAAAGGTATATTCCATAACATCAAAAATCTTAACAGAATAATGACATTTAAAGTTAGTTTTCTACATTTAGTATGTAAGCGGCACTATATTTGAATGATGAAAATTGAAATAATAATTTTCTGGCTTGTGCTTGTGTGCTTGTAAAGAGTTATTATGCTTGAAACTGAAAAATATATAATTGTGCTGCTTTAGTATACAAAACTACTTGTAAGTAGATTAGTTTAATTGAAAATTGCTTTAAATGTGTTTATTCATGATCTTATTTACAATTATGATTATATATTCCGTGACGCCTGTCTAAATTGATCGTCTTTTGGACAACAGGAATAGACATATTTACAATGGTGGATACTATTGTGCAAAATAACACATTTTCTTGCTGTTTTCATACTGATTTCTTCTTCAAATTAAAGATTAATTACATCACAGTGTATAATTACATTGTTTGTCTGATGTCAAAAGGTTATTCGTAGACAAATCTGGGTTCATTCAGAGCAAAATAAAGTGTGAATTTGTGTAATGTTTGGATTAAAGTAGTAGACCTAGGGGAAGGAACACAACTCTTACAAATCGTTGGAATGATTGTATTCAGCATTTTATATCGATCTCATGTAAGCATGAATGTAAATTGGACTGATCTAATTCTGCTTCAAATGAAAGCTTGATAGGCTTTAGTGAAATTGAAAATGTTAAAAACATATCACTGATTTCAGGTCTACCTCCTTTAGGAGGTGTTTAGTTTATTCAGGTTCAAAATGTATTGAAATCAGTATGAAGGGACCGTTGAAATCTGATGTTAATTTCATAAAAAGTTTAAAGAAGAAAGTTGATTGTAAATATTGACATTACAATAGAACATAGACTTTTACACTTACGGCTTTTTGTGAAAAGGTCTGCTGGATTGGTCAGATTGTTGGTTTATTCGGGGTTTAGTTTTACTGTACCACAATTTTTATCAGATTCCAGTTACAATAGAGGACGCTAGTGTCTATCCAGCTATCCAAACAGCTTTGAAGACAATTGGCTATCCTAAAAGTTGGTAAAATTTTCTGATGAATGTGTACTAACATAAGCATGATTACTGGAAACATATTAATTTTCACCGTTTTCAACTTTTGTGGATTCTGTCAAGTAAATATATTCATAGGTATCAATTTGTGTGGTTTCAAAAAGTGATTAGTGTTTTATTATGCTAAAAATCAATCTTGTGTGTACTATTTTTTGCACTTTTCTATCCAAAGCAAAAATAGCGAAAATTAATATGTTTACAGTAATTTGGTGTTACGTTTTGCACTGTTTATATTTACTTACTTTACAGTCATTAATTAACAATAAATGCAGAAATTATTGTGGGCATATACAATCATTTCCACTGTAAAGTTTCATGTGAGCATGGAAAAGTTGAGATGAGAGAGCAGGGAAAATATTTGAATATTTTTTTTTTTTTTTGAAAGTTTATATTGATTTAAAGGTACATTACAACTTAACTATTTTGTCTGTAAATTTTCTTAATTTTTCTCAAAGATGGCCTTGAATAAGCATACCTCAGAATTTGGATTTAAAAAACGTTGGTCACCAAAGATGATTTCAAGGTTGTCTTAATGTTGGCAATTTTTGATAAGATTTTGTATAGGTTATGTTGGAAATCCATTATTTTTGTAAACTATTTTAAATTAAGATTTTTTTTTTTTTTTAATTTTTATTTATTTATTTTTTTTTATTTTATTTGTTGAAGAACATTTACACTGGATGATATTTGAATATCAAAATGAATCTTGTTCTTCAGACTGCATGCCTGTTCTTTTGTATAATATTCAAAAACACTTTCAATGGTTTGAAAATATATCTCCTTTTATTTCTCCTTATTATATTTTTCACTTCAAAAATAGTACACTATTTACATGTAATTATAAAATCATAATTATGATTTATTTTTTATTGTGTTTCAAATATTAAATCGTAATAATCATTATACTGAAAGTTACAAAAGGGTATTTCAGAAACAATCATCACAGTAATTTCTGCAAAATGCCATACATACATGTATGTATTAAGTAGCAGTCTTCATAAAAATCAGACAGTAGGTGATTCATGCTTACCAACAACCCACCAAATTTACTTTAATTTCTTATTCAGAACAGTTTACAGTCCACATAGCTAGTCTTAGTTTTTCATGTGGGAGTTGCACTTTTGAGAGAAAATTTACATAGATTGTACATGAAATTTGCACTTTGCTGGAGTTGTTGTTCTTGATTCTGTTTGATTTGGTTGATTTTAGTGGGAGATATATGATTTCCTCAAAAGTACAGATCTAAGTGCAGAAATGACTACTTTTAGATAAAATTACAGTATATGTAGACAAAAATAGCATCATTCATTCAGTGGGTTTTTCTTCACCATGAATCACCTCTACCACAGGCTATGTCTGAATTTTGCATGGGATTTTTCATGGTTCAATTAAGATAGGTTTTAGATTCTTTGGGTTCAATTTAGACAGGTTTCAGATATTTCAGGTTCAATTGAGACAGGTTTTTAGATTTTTTGGGGTCATTTTAGACAGGTTTTGGGATTTTTCAGGGTTCAATTTAGACTGTTTTTACTATGTTTTCGTTTTTTGGACTTGTAAAACATGGACAGAGGGGAGACAACCATATCATGTGCTTTATCACAGTTGTATTGTGTTTGGTTGTGGTTTTTGTTTTGTTTTTGTTTTTTTTTTGTGCATACATTTAGGGAAACATGAAATAATGTTAGTATTTATTTACTAACAGTTATATTTAAACACCTTGTGCAATTTTCTGGCTGCTTGTTCATTTTTGTAATGTTATTTTTTATCTTTTTTTTAAGAGGAGGGGGGCCAGCTTTGTTTTATCAAGTACCTGTATTTAAGAAAACTACTTTATTTTGATTTTATATTTTAGAATTAACTGGGATTTGAGTTTAAAATTGTAATTTTTTATATAATAAGCCATTTCAAATACAATCTTGTGAATTAATGTATAACAGGTATCGTTTAATTGTGTTGCTTTTACCATGTAAATAACTTATGCATTGAATTAGTTAAATACAAATTCCTGAGATTGGTTTAGGTAGGTCAAATACAGCAAGAAGTTCCAATCTTTATCTTGTCATGTCTATTTTACATTCCCTTGTGTATCCTTCTTCTTATTTTCTGTTTTATTACGCAATCATAATATGTGTATATTTTCATTTGTTAGAATTTTATTTTTTCATTGTTGAATGAAGGCAAAACATGAATCAGAAGAATTCTTGAAGTTTCATGTGATAAGATGAACTTTTACAGCCACTGTGATACATCATAGATGAAAGTTAAGAAAGTATAAACAAAAACAACACTTTAAATTAAAATACATTGTGTTTGATATGTTTGTATAGGAGTATTTCCCCTTCTGCACCTGTGATTAAAATAAATGTGACTTTTAAACCACCAGCCTTGGGAGTAATTTTTTGTTAGAGGTTTGAATTTTATAAAGTTTTCTATAATTACCATGGTAATAACCACTTCTCATTTAGCATATTCTTGATTTGAACTATTTCTTTACTCTCTAATGTAAAATAAACATTTTTACATGCTCACTAAGGCTTGCATGTTGAAAAATCTTAATTTTACCATCAGGAGTGGAGAAGTGGTTTCAACTACTCGTTTCCTGAAGGAGAATCTTTATGTAATCAATTGTTATTGTTTTCATCTTTTACAGATACCTCCATCTATTGAAGATCCAACTGTATTTGAAGCAATATCCAAAGCTCTTAAAATGATAGGGATGGCATGTGCTGCAAAGTTTGGAAAAACTGTAAAATAGAAGGATTGAAGAGCACCTAACGATGTACATGTTAGTTCATTTGTTAGTTTTCTTCTTTGCAAATTGCCACGACAACTCAACTATCAGAGCTATGCTCATTTTTTTTTTTTTTCAATATAATTCAGGGTTGAATGATCTCTTGTATTGTAACTTGGATTTGAACATGACATTTTTGGAGCATATTTAAGCTAATTATTGGGTTAATGTTTTGGTTTCATTCTTTCATTCATCAAGATGCCGCAAAAATTTATAGGACGACTTTTCACATAATATTCCTAAGGGTAATACTGTTGATGTATCATGATCTTAAAAGTGTCCCAAGGCCATTCAAAGTAAACTTCTTGGATTCTAGACCATTTTGATGAAAGGGAAGGAGACATTTTTTTTTCTATCTTACCACCTCAAAAAGTGAAGGTTATTTTACATTGTTTATTGCCAGAAAAAGAAATGATAAAAGTGCCTTTTTTGTTGCTTTGTTTTAAGATGCACCATCAAAATAGTAGAGGAAGGGCATGATAACCAAGAAGTCATTTTTAGTTTGCCTTATTTAATGTCACTCAACAAAACAAAAAGCACATACCACCTCGAGAAAATGAATGGTTTGTGCCTAATGAGTCATCAGACCAAGGTTTCTGATCTGTACATGTTATTACATATATGGTCTTCCATTGTAAATTTATTGATAATTGATTTTGTATTTATAAATAAATGATACACAAATTTTGTAATTTATGTTTACAGATTCAGGTGTTGCAGTCTTTAATTTTTATAATATGAAATAATTTTATGTTCTTATTTTAGAATTACGATTTTTTCGTTTTATTTTTATGATTGATTTAGAATATACTAATGATGAAAATATACTCAAGTGCCTTACACTAATTTCTTGTTTGTAAGATTTGTGTTAACTTTGATTGCAGTCTGATTATTTAATTTTGTGATTGGCAGATTGATATTTAAGTAGCACTCCACCTAAGGATCATGCAAAATGTGATTCATGGGTAAAAAGCCTACATATTTTTATTTTTGATATTTTGTTTGAAATGTCGTGGTTAACAATAAATAAACATGTGGTTTTTCATATAACCCGTGGAGATAAAAATTATATAGAATGCACTGTAGATTTCAAAATTAAGGGAGATAACTCTGTAAATGACACTCAAATACAATAGAATCTACTGTACATGTATTTTCAATGTTGATTATCTCCTAAGAGCAGGCAGATTTGAATGAATAATTACACATTTCATAGTATAGACCCATAAAACAACTTAATTACAAAAATGAAAATATGTAGCCTTTTTTGGGGTGTATCACATTTTTTAGATTTTGCATGATTCTTACAAAGACAGCTACTTAATTTGTGACATTTTGGCTGGAGACAGTTTCAAGAGTGAAAGTTTGGTATTTATTTTACATGGTTATTACAGAAATATTGTTACTGAAGGAACATTTACTTGATCACTGCTAGCTGTATAAAAATGTGATAAATAAGGTTGTTCAAATGATTTGTTTTATTTGGCATGGACTCTAGTCATATGGATTTATTGTGTAGGTGTATCTTTAAGTACCAGTCCATTTAAAATTTAGACACTGTCTATGGTAAGGTGATTCATGCTGTAGAAAAACCCACGGAACAAACAATGCTTTGTTGGTCTACATATGCTATAGATATGTAACAATAGTTATTTCTGTATTTAGAATTGTACTTTTGAGAAAATTGCACTTCAATCTTCCACTAAAATCAACTAAATCAAACCAAATCAAGAACGATAACTCTTGGAAAGTGCCAATTTCGTGTACAGTGTACATAAATTTTATATCAAAAGCACAACAACCAAATAAAAAAAAGACTAGTTATATTGTCTATAGCTATTTCTGAACAAGAAATGTAAGTGAATTTGGTGGGTTTTTGACATGCATGAATCACCTCCTGTTTTATTTTTTAGAGAGACTGATACTTAAATTGTTAAAAAAATATGAAAAAGGGGAATAATCTGGAAGAATCAGTTGAGGACTATTACAGAATTAATTATGAGGAGGAGGAGGGTACCTCTATTAAAATTTTATGGATGGTTGTTATTTTAGATAATTATCCTTTACAATGAAAGAAAATAATCAATGAAAATTGTATGCATAGTGGGGTCAAGTAAAAAGACCCCCCTTCCACATACATTTATTTCTGGAATATCCCTAATTGGAAATGCTAAAGCTGGCATAAATAGGATATATTGTACAGTTCGTCGGAAGATATGGTAAGATATAATTTGGGTTATCTAAAATTCAGACGGCTTCCTTTTTAGAATATATTATTAATGATCTGTATGCCTCATCTCGATAAATATTTGTAGTTTCTGGCTTTTCATTGTATGTTTTTTTTTTGTCTTTTTGGATGATTATTAACACTGTTCCATACAAATGACTTTAATTTTCTACTTTTTTTTATAATTTGTTAATTTATTATCAACTCACAAAATGCAGGACATTTAATCATTTGACCTGAGGTTTTAATTTCTGTGCAAAATGTTTATATTATATGTGATGTGATTATTGTATTTTATACAT
The DNA here is from genome assembly GCA_037379345.1 of Perna viridis. Taxonomy (NCBI): domain Eukaryota; kingdom Metazoa; phylum Mollusca; class Bivalvia; order Mytilida; family Mytilidae; genus Perna; species Perna viridis. The sequence goes on from CM074518.1 coordinate 36,648,700, forward strand.
TTGTATGTAAATTATAATATTCAGAACTCTTGTAGAAATAAATATTATATCTTTGCACTTAACTTTACATTTTTAAACAATATATCATCTTTTGTGATAATATTTCTGGAAATTTTTGAATACCCTTTTGTATTTATTTTTATTTATTTATTTATTTATTTATTTATTTATTTTTTTTTTTTTTTTTTAGGGGGGGGGCTGTTTCATATTTCAATGATAAATAGTATTTGTGTTATGCATAGACATGTATGTACTGTCTTTGAGACGTTTACATTTCCCCACGTATGATACCAGAACATACCTGAACATACACTCCTTGAGACGTTCACGCATGATACCTAAACACACACAAAATGCTCACCAAGCTTAGATAAAACGAATGCTTCTATCATGTGTTTAAATGCAGGATAAACTAATGCTTATAGCATCAATTTCAATGCACAATAGAAGAACAATGAAAAATATTAATGCAGAAAGAAATATAATTTTTTTAAAGAAATAATACGATACAAAAAAAGTAAAAGTAAAAATATAAAAAGTGATAGCTGCAAAAAGCAAATAATGAATTCACAAAAATAAATAACTCCTTCTATTGCACATTTAAAGGAACACTCGTATCGTGTGTTTAAATGAACGCTCCAATTACATGTTAAATTATGCAGGAATGCTAAAATGGGAAACCTTAACATTTAAAGGAAAGTACTTCAGGTCTGTGGTTATAGAAGACAGCGGTACACTCTTTCATATTCCAATAATTATAGTCCCATATTGTTAAAAAGAAAAGTTGGGACCAGTGAAAAAAAAAGAAATTCACAATCAGGGACTTCATGATAAGGAAAGCCCTGTCACAAGTAACAATGAGATCATTTTGGAGGTATACCACAATTCTTATGTTACAGATATGTATTTAAAATAGGTACATGTAGCTGGTTTAAGTCAATAAAAAAAGGCGGATATGTGAGAAACAATAAATGCACCAACGTATAATCTAAATACAAAATAGTAAATACTTTCAGAGACCACCAAAAGCAGTGGAAGATCCCAGGGCCCACCTCACCACACCCTAGCCGAACCCAATTTATTTTAAAGGTGATTGTTTTCAATGAGTTAATTAACAAATAAAATTTTAAAAAATAAAAATTTAAATTTTTTATCGTAATAATTGATTTAATTGCTTCAGCCTTGAGGTGTCAAATTGACAATTTAAGGATCAATGAGTTTAACCTGGTATTTAGTTGTCAAAGAAAACTCTGATTGAAAATAATTTCATTCCATCCAAGAAATAAATGTTAATGTTCCTATGTATGGGACCCAAAGGAACATCTCAGTGTACTTGCAATTGGTGAGAAAAAGATGATTACTCAAATATTAACTTCCTTAAATTGCTGCATTTGCGGTTGCTGTTTCTTATTCTGATCATAAGATATAATTATATAAACAGTGACAGATAACTTGAAAAAATATATGTGGCAATATAGAAAAGAAAATAAAGCATTACAAAAAAAAATAAGAGAAAAGAGGAACTCGATTGTCTAAGTGTGATAATACTGGCGATGACATCATGTATCACTTTATCAAACAATGCAGAAGTAAACAAATGGTGAAGTCATGTCTTCTGTAGTTAAATATTTTATATTCAAAACTTGCCTTAGCAATGACTCTCATTCAGCATGTTGACACCAAGCACGCTATTAGTTGGAACCCGACTTATCTAAAAATTCGATGGTGAAAATATCAGGCGAATTGATATAAACGTCGAAAATCACCTGGGACCACCCCGAAATGTCTTTCTGGATCCGCCACTGAAAAGGTCTTCAACAAGTATACACCTTTAAACAAACTCTAATACGCCCGGACGACAAAAGTAATAAAATTGGCGGTGACAAAACAATTACATTTTTTTTTAAATCACACTATTTAAACAATGTTAAAAGAATCGGCAATAATTTGTAAATCCTATCTTTTTCTGTAAAGTAAATTTTTTATCATTGTGAACAAAATGAAATAGCAATACGCACGGGTACATACAAGAAATCCCAGGACTAAAACATACCGAAAATAAAATATGTAAGAAAGACCAATTGTCCAACACAAAAGAATTAAAATTAAAAAAATTACAACACGAATCTAAGGTTAATCAGCTGATACAGTAAAGTTGTACTGGTATGAAATTGCAGTTTTAAGATTAGAGATTGAAAGTTTTCATGAACTCGTATATTGTTATGGTGTATTTATTTTCACCATGAGAACCGATTTGTTCATTGTGTCGTAGTTACACTATCCTTTACCGACTTCCACGAATCTGACTTTTTATGAACAAATCGGCAGGTGTTCGGCAGGTGTTTCTAAAGAAAGCGGAGGCTTCTTATAAATACCCTATCTACACACCTGGTCCATGCTCTCAGTTTCAGTTGAGGACGAGTTGTTCATTTACTTTTGTTTCTTTGTCGTGTTACTTTGATTGTTTCAGGTTTTTTGTTGTGTGTGCCTGTTTTCCCTGTCTAATCTGTATCCCTGCATTGCATTCTTTTGATTTCCACTAGAATCTTGGTTCCCTTGATTGCCTTTCAGCATCTTTAACATAAGGGTTTTATCTAACCATACTGATCAAATTAGTCTTTATTTTTGAAATAGTAAATGTCATAAAATGAAAATGATTTCCTGAAATATTCTTGTATTATTTTAAGACAGAAAACGTATCAGTTGATTAAGGACTGTTTTTTCTTATAATTATTTAGAATTGTTCACATTGTGGCTCTTTAATTAGGTAGAAAATGGCGATTACTGAATTTATTTTTAGGTATTGATTTTACAACAAGACATTGTAGTTTATTATATTGTTCTACAGAAAATAAAAATATAAATATGGACGAAAAGACACATAATAAAGGACGGAAAATTGTGAACTTATAACTTCACTACACCCTGCAAGATTGTCTTCATTCCGTTAGCGGCAACTCCTTGAACTGTTATATAGCAGGTTTTAAATTTTACAGATTTTATTTTCGGTGGTATGGTGAATTATAAGAAGGTATTCTTCGTTTCTTGCCACTGAATAATATCTGCACCGCCCAAAGTAGTTCCAGCAGATACTTCGTAATATATTGGTTCTGTTGTCTGGAAATTGTCAGCCCATGATGTTGTAATAGTTCGATTATCTTTAGTAAAATCTAAGTGCGAATCTGCAATATAATGTAAATATATTTTATGCTTAATATTTATGAGATTTTTTAATTTCACCAGAGCCTATTCAAGCTTTCATTTGAAACAAAATGAAATCAGTCCAAGTTACTTTGATGCTTACTGTACAGATCACTAACACCCTATTGCACCTATTGTACGCAGATCAGTAACTTCGGTTCCTCTTTAAAGGGGGTTTTAATAAAGAGATAAGGTAAGGCTTATATGACATTGATGAAAATGCTGAATACAAACGTTTCACAGATTTGTAAGAGTTGTGTCCCTTACCATAGGTCCGAATCCTTAAAACAAGTTAAACGTGTGTTTGCAAGTCCTGGCTATCCAGTTGGTCACAACATATCTTGTAAGTAACTTGATACACAGAAGGACTACAGTAATTACTAATGACGTGATTTTAGTATCATCATTTAACGAGTAAATCATTAAAGAAAGTTGTTTATAATTACTCAATTATTATAAGTAAAATTCAGTTAAACTATCAGCTCCTTTTCAATTCAGATATTACGTATCAAATAGTAGGTACTATGCTTGGCTGGCACATTCATACGAGGAAAGGTTTATTTTACTGCCATCTTATTTCTTTCATTTTGGATACCTACCTCGAAGGTGTGGAAAATTCGACGAAATTAACACCACAGCTTTGACGGGTTGACTTCTAAGATACATTTTATTGATAGCTTTCACACTAGCAGTATGTTTTCCATCATTTAATTCAAGACCTTGTAGAGTACAGTAAGAAATTTCCTGATCTTCTGCCGTTATTAGTTTCGTAAAAGCAGTTGTTTTGTCAAATCTTTGAAGTGACAACTAAAAATACATATGAAGAAGAATGTTGAGCTAATAAATGTTTGGATACTCCATTTTTACTGCAGGGATGCATATTTTTAATTTCAATTCATTTAAAAAACGATAAGGACATTATTGTTTAAATGTGAAATGAAGGCTTAGTTGTAATGTTCATGACCTAAGGTAATTGAGTCCGGAGTGCTTTTCATTCCCACTCAAATTCAGTTAAAGTGCGCCAAAGCCAATTTTCGTAGTCACAAGCTATATTCAAAGACAAAAAGCTATTTCCTGATATAGTTTTGGGTTCAATTTACTATCAAGGTTATGCCAGATTGTAAAAACATACTTTACGGGGCATTGATCGGGTTCACTGAACAAAAAAAAGATAAATGTCTAAGACTCAATCGACAAAAACTCTATGTCACAAATTAAGGTTCCCCTATAAAAATACATGGACTAATATAAAATACTCCAAATGAAGAACGCCTAATCAGTTTCTAGTGAATAAAAATGGCTAAAAAAACACAATTTTAACAGTTATTTTTACATCGAAAACGATTTACATTTTTTTACCACAAAATAAGGATGTCCCATGAAACACAGTGAATTACGTTACACTTTTCCTTAAGCTGTATTGAAAATGTAACCGACACATATTGTAAGTCTATGAGAGGAAAAATACCATAAAATAATAAACAATAAGAAAATGAATGATTCACACGTAAAGGATAATGTTTTTATTGAAAAATTACATGATTTTTATCTTTTTTTCTAAATGTGCATTTAATTGTGAATTACGTCACGGTGTCTCTTGCATCTGTTAATGGTAGCACCAAACATTCCATATTCTTAATTATACACAAACCAATGTCAGTCATACATGATTTTCAGGTGCTACATATTTTTTTTTCAAATCCTTGGTAAAGTACAAGTCCATGAATTACGTTACTGAATTACGTTACGGTTATTTCTTTTAAAAGGATAATAACACTGTTCTCTGAACAAATTAACTATCAATCATTATCAGTGACATTGGCTATCATACAGGCATCTTTAGAAAGGAAGTTGTGACGCCGGAACAATTGTAAAGGCGTTCCTGATGTAAACATTCCCTCTAGTTGTTGGTGCCCTTAATTTGTGTTAAGTTCAATTTTTTAGATATTATTAATTTTCAGTTTAATTTAACTTATAAACGGAGAATAGATGTATTGGTAAGATGTTATGACAAAAGGATATTGCTGCGTATGATATATGAATCAAGCATTGGTATATATTACGGTGTAACGTAATTCATAACATTGTAACGTAATTCACCTGTTCATAAACTGTGTATTTTGATTATAGAATATGGTTTTACATGACAACTTGTCAGGAGAAACATTAAATTAATGTTAAACAAATAGAAAAATACCTTTCAAAAAACAAAAGCCATTCAAAAACGATTTAATCATTGCAATAACTTAAGTAAGCACAAAAACAATATGCAAGCTTCTTCGTGAACTGATATAGATAAATTATTTTTTTGGTTTTGTTTATTCAGATGACTTGAAAACAACGAACATATATTGAAAGAGTAATCAAGGGAACCAAGGTTATAGCGGTAATCAAAAGAATGCAATCCTGGGACAAAAACAAGACATGGAAAACAGACATACACCGGTAGGGTACGCGTCTTCTGCTTTGCTAGAAACACCCGCCGAGTTGCTCATAAAAAGTCAAGTCCGGGGTAGACGAACGAGGACCCGTTGAATAAATCAGTTTTCATGGTACAGATGGATGCATCATAACGATCCACGAGTTCATGATGACGAATAAAACTTCTGTAGTGATGACTTCAATCTTGTAGCAACACAACCCTGCTCTAAAAACCTAGTTGTTAGAGTTCGAGCGCGATACAAAAAGTCTGCGTAGTTTCGGTAAGCTCTGGCATAACGTATGAGTTGTGATTTGAACACTCCATACGCAGGTGCCGAAGCGGTGTTGCCACAGATGAAAGGAAAGTTAACAATTCTGAATGAAAAGTCATCACGTTCGTCATAACGTTTGGTCAATAGTTTTCCTTTACCATCGATTTCTAAGTGTAGGTCAAGATATGAGGCTGACTTTACATTGTCTGTAGTATCCTTTATCTCAAGTTCTTTTGGGTAGATGCGATGTATCAAATCCCCGAAATTAGGATTGTTCAAAGATAATACGTCATTTGTATAGCGGAAACTGCGGTTAAATGATCTAGCCAAACGATATTCTTTCTTTCGAATCAATTCAGCTATAAAGTCAGCCTCATAAGAGTGAAGGAATAGGTCAGCTAGTAAAGGAGCATAATTTGTTCCCATTGGAATGCCGACCGTTTGTTGAAAAACACGTCCACCACACTGGACAAATATGTTGTCGATTAAAAATTCCAGCATTTTGTAAACAACTTCCGCTGTATATTTGGAAGATGATTTGGAATAATTTCTTACAAAATATGAGGAATCTCCACCAAGAACTATATATTTGTATCTAGGTGTACCATTTTTTTTTTTTTTTTTTTTTTTTTTTTTTTTTGGAAAAAACAACGATGTTTAATGTTTTTAAGTCGGAATTATAACTGAGTATGGGGAATAGAAGTATACGGTGTTGAAAAATCATAGATTTTAATGCAATTATATTCAGATGATGATAGTCTTGAACTGATTGTCTCCAAAAGATCTTTCGAATTTTTCAGGATCCACATTGAATTAATACCACTACGGGAGTACGAAGTGTCATGGTAGGACTGCAGAACCTCTTTGACAGTTGTGAGTATAGAAGTGAAAAGTTTCAGAAGAGGTTTGGTGGTACATTTTGCAGATCCAGTTATGAAACGTTGTTTGTATGGACTCTTGTCGAGTTTAGGAATCCAGTACATAGACGGTAAATCACAATCATCGTCTTTGGTAGAGAGACAAAAGGAGAGTAGCACAGATTTATGGTTTTCCAGAATCTCTTCTTTGTAGAGTGTGGTAGCAGTATAGGTCTTATCACTGCTACTATTTTCTACGTCTACCTCTGATGATAAACATTGGATGTAAAACGTTTCACAGACAAAAACAATATTGTTTTGGGCTTTGTCTGCTGGTACGACAACATACTTGTCATGTATAGTAGGCAATGTTTTTGCTGCATCGGAGTCTTTGACAACCGATGTAGCCTTGGCACTCATTGACCTACTTACAACTTTACCTCACGGCCTTTAACCACTCTGACAGAGAATCAATGTCTTCTTGTTCTCGTTTTATCCATTTTCTTGCATATTCCTCGACGGCATCCATAAGAACTTACAAGTTATAATTCCAATTTATGGACCGTGGTTCACGGTACTTGGGACCTTCAGAAAGGATATTACGCAGAGATTCGTTTTCGATGATGGTTAAATCTTCCGTAACGACGTGACCAGAAGGACCATATTTGAATGGAGAGTTTTTGCAAGAACAGTCAGGTGGTTTAGCTTTGAAGTCCTCAATATCGAGGTTCTGCAATAGCCTTTTATAATTAAAAATTTTTGATGCAATTGGTGAAGTAAAGGAATATGAAATAATTAGTATGGATTTGTCTTTGAAATATGGGGGAATTTTGTTGGTAACGTTTTTGTGATGGAGGATGTTAGCCAAATTAAATGCATCTGTACCTTGACAAACGGTAGTGATCGTTTTTCTTCATCTTGACTTTTCACACAAACTGGGTTAAAGAGTGTGTGGAAACCAATATCCAACATGATGGCAACAAGTCTGTATAATGATGAGATGGGGTCAGAAACAGGAGTGTCAAGATATGTTTTGTAAAGGGAGTACAGTAGAGTGAGAGGTATAGATTAAAGTTTGGTTCTAATGTGATGAAGTCCAAGATGTTTTTGTATGAAAGGAAGGAGACCATCGATGGAGACATCATGTAACTTAGAGTGACGTAGAGTGGCGATGGCCATGACTCCTTTCCCGTCTAGGATTTTTGTCAAATAAATTCATCATATTTATGCTATTGTTATATTGGCTTGGAAGATTTCCTATACTTTTGAATTTGTCATTACATCCGTAAGATATTGCAGTACCTAGTCTGCGTATCCAGTACTCCTCTCTTTCCCTACGATAGTTTTTACTTAGAACGGGACTGTTTGTAGGATGGTAGATCAAGCATCCCTACAATAAAATATTTGTTAATGCACCTTTAAGCATATACCAACGACCAATTTCAATTTCTCAGCTATACAGATGAAGTATTATCTTCAAACAAACCTAATTTCGGGGATTTGAGACATCGCATCTACTCCAAAGAACTTGAGATAAAGGATACCATAGACACTGTTAACTCAGCCTCATATCTTGACCCACACCTAGAGATCGATGGTAAAATAAAACTATTGACCAAAGTTTACGACACACGTGATGACTTTTCATTCAGAATTGTCAACTTTCCTTTCACCTGCGGCAACATCCCTTCAGCACCTGCGTATGGAGTGTTCATATCACAACTCATACGTTATGCCAGAGCTTGCCGTACATAGAGATGTATCGCACCAGACTTCTTACAGTTAGGCTTCTGCAACAGGGTTATGTTGCTACAAAATTGGAGTCATCACTACAGAATTTACATTCTTTTGATTTCCGCTATAATCTTGGTTCCCTAACTTGATTACTCTTTCAAGTGACGTTACAATATCAGCGAAAAGTTGTCTCTGTGAATTACGTTACATTTTTATATAATTATTTTTGCTAGAAGATTACTCGATGATCAAACATCTTATGTTTTGAAAGTACCAGAATTATTTTTTATAATATGTTAAACAATTGATCATACCAATTGTACCATTATCATTTCCTTACATGCCACTAACGATTTCTATATTTCTTTATATGACGTATATAAAAATGACACACTTAATAGATATGATTTTTTTAAATATTACTTGCCAAATTCTTTATGTTTAACCTTCCAATTCTGTTATGTGTTCCAATTAAAGCATGAGAAAGCCATGGATTATATGTTACATTGTTATAAGTGAATTACATTATCAAGTCGGTCATTCGCGTTAAGCTAATTATAAACATTCCAATTGGATTTGAATGCACAATTGTTTTCTATGTATCACCTTAAAGATATATGAATGGAAATAGGTTGCTAAATTGGCCTTCATCTTTTGCTAATTATGTTTCCAAAGAATAATAAATTTCATTTTGTTCTACTATTTTTTTACTAGATGTTATGAAATATAGAGTATCTTAAAAAAGATACCAATTTCTGAACAAAATATTTGTATCGTGTTGTTAATTTATCATTTATCTATCGAATGATATCATTTGAAGCACAGTTTTGAGTAATTGTATAATGAAACTTACTATTCAACATGGGTGTCCAGATGTAACGTAATTCACTTCCAAAATACACTGGGCATGTTCAAAACGTCCTACAGGAGGACATAAATCAACGTATCAAGAGCTATCAAATGAGTTTTCTTGCAATTCAAACATTGGGTTTTTTTTTAAAATTAAATCATTTGAATTGTTTTCGATATTCAAAATGTCTGTCCATTTTTCCGTCCCTATTGGGGTACTTTAACTGAATTTGATATACGGTGCGTTCCATTTGAACGACAGATTCATGTTCCATTATTGGTTTGTACCCAGTGGTTTGTCTCTGACGACAAACCAGAATAAACCGGAAGTAGAACTAGAGAGAGTTGGTTTGTACCGGTTAATAGAAAACAAGACAGGTTCTATGCTTCCAGTTTTTAGCCTTAGAGTCCGAGTTGCTAATTTACTTTTGTTAATTTAATGTGTATACATTATTTTGGGTATATTACGTTCTTTGTTGTGTGTGTCTGTTTTCCATGTCGGAACTTTGTCCCGACATACATTTTTTTTTATTTCCGCTAGAATCTCGGTTCCCATGATTATTCTTTCTTGTTTGGTTTTTGTTATTTTACTGTAGCAGCTGTAAGATTACATTTGTTTTGGGGAAATATTTTCTTTCATAAGAATGTGACCCAGGGACAAAGACCATACATGAAAAACAAACATACACAATAACGAACATAAAGGAACTAAAATCATACATACAAAATAACAAAAGCAAATGAGAATCCCCCATTGAACTCACTCAAATTTTCTATATTATTTCAGCTGTCGTATATCGTGCCTCAAGTGCTTTTTTATGATTTTGCATTCTCTTGGTTGTAGCCTTTTGATTTCTTACTTACCATGAATGAATCTATTCCCGTCACATCTTTAAATCCTGTCCACTTGAGTTTGGCCGATGACGCATCACTTTGGTAATGACTTCTGGCATTATACTCTGTCAGGGATCGTGGAAGAATCTGTACTTCAGCATATGTTGTATCAGGAGGCATATTGGATATCTTTACTCCATCAGTTGACAATGATGAATGTAAACCAGCCTTATTTCTACATCGTAATGTAACGTGAACCATTTGCATAAACAGCTTTTGACTGGGAAACACTTTTGCGATAGACTTTACATCGTTGGAAAGTTTCACAAATGCCTGGATTTCATTTCCATATGGCTGGTATCCTGAAATCCAAATTCATCAGTTACCAAACCCCAGGCCATGTATTATAACTCTAATAAAGCATATTTGCCGACTATAATTTGTGAAAAAAAACATATTCATGGCATTGTTTATTCTTTAACAAACATTATATTTATGGTATAACATGTACTTACCGACAGCCCATTCACAATAGTCGATGCCAGACTCCGAATCTCTAACGTCCCAGTTGGCTGTAATTATCTTACTTAACTGGGATGACAGATCAAAACCTGGGAAAGCATAAATAACAGTTATTAATTTGAAAATTCAAGAAAGTGCGTATGACATCTATATTTGAAAATCATAACCGGCAGTTATTTCTAGCTATAAAACCAACAATATTTTCATCATCTTATTCATGTATATCTATGTATATAATTTTCATTTATTCAAATGTACCTAATTACGTGTACCTCTATGTATGTATTTATTTATTCATCAATTGTTTGTGAAAAATCAACGAAAACAGGATTCGAACAGTAATCAACAGAATATAATCGAAAAATTACGACAAGACAGGGAAAATGAACACACAAAAAACCAACATGAAATAAACAAAATAACACGTACAAAGAAAAAAGTAAATGAGCAACCCGGACTTCACTAAACCTGGGAACATGGACAAGGTTCACTGGTAGGGTAAGCGCCCTCCTCTTTAATTTGTCGAATTAAATATAAATGCACTTACCTAAACCATCATTGATGAATAAAATTTCAGGTGGTGTGAGATCAACAAGAACCTCACCGGCATGAACCTTACTCCGCAATCCAGCTGCGTTGGTTGCTACAACTGTGATATGAATAACTGATGTATGAGCCAAAGTAACATTGTAGTTGTAAGCAAAATTTCGAAGACCAACGCTCTTAAATCCCTGGACCTCTGTACTTCCTTCCGTGTATCCTGAAATATTTTTTATTTAAATGTGATTTACAGTGAATATTAACAATAAACCATATTCAAATTAATTTGTTATGTTTAGCTATGAGATCTACCGTCAAGGTGCATATATGTATTTTTTTAACAGCAATTTGTTATTAACCATGTTTGAAAGAATGCTAAGAATATTTCTTTTGGAACTACGAGCGATAAAATATACAGAACAATTCTTTCCGCGGACGATAACAATGTGTTTCCATTTCCGTCTAAAGAACAAGCAATTAATTTTATGGAAGATTGGAGCTTAGTGTGCGATTTGATATACCAAAATGTAAGCTGACTTAATAGATAGCCACATGAGGCTAATATTTTACATACTAGTACTTGTTAACAATAATAGATCTGTGGAGATTGCGAGCGTTAGAAAGACAATAGGTATTAAATACAGATTAATAAATAACCGTTTTTACGTGTATCGTATCGTGAACATGCATAAATCGTGTCTATTTATAATGTTGGCGTAAAAGTGAGTTTATTGCATCGTGCTTTGTGCCATATTTTTTCTCATAATACCGCATATAATTGTCATTTCTTTATGTCTGTCAGAAATATTTCCTTTATTATTCTCTCTCCATCTTTTTTACCAATGATTTAACATAGAGCTGCATCATGAAAATAACACATATATAATTTGATTTAATTTTCGGTCCGTGTATCGTGTGGGTCGACTCGAGAGCAGTAGTCAAGAAAATCATCATAACATTATAACGTACCAACAGCCCACATGTAATCCACAATCGGACTTTCTGGATCCATGAAGCTCCATGATGCGTGTATTGACGACCATTGGTGAAGGGAAACGACATGGACATGAACTTGTTTATTTGCGCTGTCGTCGTCATAATTATGTAGTTCAATCTCCTGTATTTTCACATTATCAAACAGGAGACCAGTATTACCCGCCATGCTCCCGAGTTTGATGGAAACATCTGGTTTATAAGGACGGAAATAGAAAGTATGATGCTGCCAATCCACACTATCTAATGACGTGGTTTGTTTATATTGTTTCGTGTATATCATGAATATAAAACGTTGACCACCAACATCTACAAAGCCTTCTTTATTGGCAAGAACTTCACCATTATATGGTAGATGAGCAGTGACGAATGTTACTCGGTAAGATCTGTTGACCAGGAGACCCTTGAGTGTCTGTGAAACTTGACCTTTTACATACAGGAATGCTCTGCCATCCATAGCAACGTCTCTTTTAGACATAAATATCCTTACACAACTACCGACAGAAATATTCCAGTGAATTGGTTGTACATTAAATGAACTTGAACAAAAAGAAGCATTGTGCACTTCGTCCCAGTTTTTTAAAGCATCAGTATTGGAGTCTTCAAATGATGGGTTTGAAGCTATGTTATGTTTCAAATGCTCCATGTACGTGGGTTCTGGGTGGGTCGTGTCTATAGTTAGGCCATCTGATTTGGACATCTCTGATTTTTGTCCAGTTAGATCAACTGCGTAAACCAGACTTTTAACTTTTATTGCTAAAAACAAATATATCATAACATGATTATTGAAAAACAAATGCTTGAAATAGAAAGTTTTGTGGTCATACATATACACAGGCGATTCATTCTCAAATACCATGTTCTTCGTGTTGGTGATTTGTTGCATCATTTTTATTTTGTATCCAATAATTTCTTCTAAATTGCTGTTGATATATAATTATATAATCTTAATCAATGCTATAGTAATTAAACATGAGAATTATTTTTCTCTTATTGTACCTTGATATAGAGTAGAATCATTTAGAGTCCTAGATACTGATCTCTGAATCCCCACATTTTCCCAGTCTCTTATGTCGCATGTTCCGTCTGGCAAGGAGTTAGACTGTACACACCACATATAGTGCAAAATACCAGAACCCCGGTCCGAAAATCCGTTCCATGATGCACTAATAGATTCGGTATTGTTCTGGTAATTGATGTCATGAATGCCTAGAAAACGATTTAAGAATTAATTTTGAATTGCTATCTCCGACGAAAAAGGGCACTGAAACAATGCTATCTTGACATTTGTATTTTGGAAATCAGAAGTCTCAAGTCGTATCTTTGCGTATAATACCGTATGGCGGGTTGTTTTGGCAGGTTTAAAATGTGGCGATTTTGAGACAAAAATAATGTATAAATCTGCCTATTCTAATATTTGCGAATGTTCAGTTGTTCATTTAGTACTTACACTTTTAGTTAGCTTTTTGCGGAATTTAATTTGGCGTTTTATAAAAATCGAAAACAAAATACGTCAAAATTAGCACGACAAAAATTTTTACTGCTATACTGTACATCGTGTTGATATGTAAAAGTACCAATATAAATGATTACAAGTACCTGTTTAATACAGGTAACACAAATATCTCTTACCGATTCCATCATGGACTGTTCCTACAACTGGCTGTTGTAAATCTATCATAAAACCGTCCGACGTTTCGGTTGCATGAATACCAGACCAGCTGTAACCAACAACATTACTGTAAAATACTATCCCAGGTGTCAGAGGGACTCGGCTGATGTTAAATGCTGTGACTGTTGCCGGAAGGTCTAGTTCTATAGTATGAATATCATGCCCTAGGAAAATAGTATTTCTTTATCTGTAAGGTATTTTATATTTCTTTTATAAGTCTTAAGTATAGTTCTGCATAAAAGTCAGGCTGGGTGCGATTCATCATGTCATAAGATAACTGTATATATATATATATATATATATATATATATATATATATATATATATATATATATATATATATATATATATATATATATATATATATAACTAAAATCTATGTGCTTATATTTCCAGTGGGCAACTTTCATTTGCACTTTTATTTTTCAAGTTTACAGTTTCCATGGGCCTCATAAAGGATTTCCAATACGAAATATGTTTGTTCTCCTATATACTTTGAAATATTTTTAACTGGTTATAGTGTAAAAGGTCTGGCGGAAAATTTTTCCCATACTTTTCTGTAGTAGAACATTACGAAATTTTAAGTTATAATTTCTATAGCGGCCTACTTTTATTTGCACTTATATTTCCTAATGCGGTTACTATGGCGCCTACAGAAGGATTTGCAATAAAAAATGGAATTTAGAAATCATTAATCACCCATTATGACCCTCTGCCTAGTTTTCAGGTAGAGCCGGTCTTCAGTATATTATTTGCACATTATCCAACATTGAACTTCAAAAATATCTCACCAGAGGCTTCAACTGTTTTCATAATGTCTGTGGGGAAAATGATAATTGATGTGATGTGTCCTGTTTATCTTCATTTTTAAATTTTTAATGTGTATACTAAATTTATCATAATTATCATAATTATCACATTATTTAGGTTGTTTTCTCTTGTAATCTTTAAATAAGTCATATCTTGTGTATGCATGTTCCCGGTTTACTAAGAAAACTTTCGTATGGGTGCATTGTGCACCACATCATAGATGTTGTTTGGGGACTCTCAAAAAGTGTAAACAACTGAACAGTGGATAAGGCAATTTCTTAACTTATCAACAACAAAATTAATGTAAAGAAAATTTCTTTATGATGATTGGGTTCATAAATATTGTATGTTAAACCAAACTATTGGCATGAAAATGAACACATACATCTACATTAAATCAATAGAACTTTTGGCACAAAATTTAAATAATAATAATAAAAAAACCGAAGTAAAGGTGAATCAATCTTAAATTTTATTATTAAAATCATAATCTTTAAAACAAGATTAGCAACAAAAATAAACAAAAATCGTATTTAAAACCAAAAATGATCATAGTTTTTTAGATTGAATTTCTATTGCAGTTGATTATGTTCCGTATGAACAACTACACAAATCCTTACGTTAAAACGACCACATTTTGACACAGATCTTATAGGATGAATTTTAAAGATTTGAATTTAATAAAAATCGAAAATATTGTATATATACCTCCAGGATAGGTGCTCAGATAAACCATAAATCTTTCAATAATGTTGACGTCATCTCTAAATACGTTACTCCATCTTATTGTAAAAAGAGAATATGGTCGAAAAAAATCCACATCTTTTTTCCGGTGTCCTGGTATTTCTTCTACAACCTTGAAAACAACGGAAGTAGATTTCTTTTCTTAAATTCATTTAAAACCTCATAAAACCTCATGGTTCCCTTTATTACTATTTAGAATGGTAATACATTTTAAAAGGATCGGTGCATTTGAATAAACCTACATAGAAACCGGGCAGTATTTAAAATGCCATAACAGTTTTATGACAATTTAGTTTCTACTACACTGCCGGAATTTTATCGTTATTATCATGTCGTGTAGCAAAAGGAAAAGAAAAAAAGCAGATTGTTTCTAACCGAAGAACCTTTGATTTTGCGTCTAGATAGTTTTGATGACTGTACATGTACTCCATCTGTTCTGAAATCAGCATACGTGTCATCACTGTACCAAGCACGTATCACCATAGAATAAACTACATCAGGCTCTTTAAGGTATCTTCCTAACAGGTGATAAGATATAGTTTATGTATAGATTAAAATATGGTTCAGCTTCCATTAAAAATAGTGTGTAAAACAAGACATAAGTTGTAACGACGTAACATAATAAAATATTGTGACGGCATAACTTACTACTTATTTTACACTTACGTTTTTTTTTTTTTTTTTTTTTTTTTTTTTTTTTTTTTGACAGGATGTTTTTGTACGAGCTGCCCTTTTATAATCTAAAGTCACAACCTATAATTGGCACTGGCCTCTTAGGACCTCGTTTACATCTTATACACTTTATAATACAATAATTTTCATCGAATTGCAAGAAGCTAAATCTGAAAAAAATGCAACTAATTACAATCGTTTACCCTGTTTAATATTAAACACTGCTTGGTTTGATTGACCAGCGTGATTCCATACACTTTCTGTACCGGTAAAAATTCCCTGTATAGTTGCAGATTTTGTAAGTCCTGCAGTCCATTCATACCTAAATCATAAATTGTACCTTTGAATAGTTGTAATGCGTCTGGAATATTATTTGAAAAATCGCTAGACTTTTTTCACGCCATTTTTTCAAGCTCAATTTCAGTATTATGTTATAAGCTTTATATTTTCATTTTGATCATTGATGTAGACCCTGCACACAAATCATTTCAGACAAACACTGTTGTTAAAAATATTTTTAAAAAATCAGGATGTGTTTTAAAACCATAGAAAGATAATAACATGTTCTTATTTCTTTCATTAGTAAGTATCAGTTAATTCATTTTCAAATCATATGATCAAGATCGATAAAATATGTTTTTCGTTTTGCATAAAATAAGTCAGCTTCATAAATGAATGTTAATTGTTTGATCATACCATAATGGCCTTTGTCCTTGTGCTATTATTATATGCCATTTAGCAGCCAATGCAACATTTGAAGGAGTATAATCTACATCAGTAAATGGTGAAGTCGGTCGGACGTCTGTTATATCATAAACACCAATCAAGGTATCATTGTTGCCTGTAGTCAAATAAAGTAATGACTTGATTTGCGAATGATATTATGGATCCTTCCATCTTGTGATCATTGTGAAAAAGACGTGTTAAGTTCAAGATGAAAATAACGACATTGCAAGTATAGTTTATGCAAAACTAATGAAAACCGTGATATGACAACTAAAAATTGCAGGTTATATTATAAAGCTACTGTTAAAAAGTCAAGTGGCTGTAGTTGCATAAAAACTTGTTACGAAAATTTATATTCAAACTATATGATCATCGGAAAAAAGGAAAATGGTGTCACGTAAATCTGAAATAAAATTTCAGATGGCGTAGTTATATAAAATGTGTGTGAAAAATCAAGTGATATGATAATTTTTTTCAGAGATCAATTTTTTTGTTTTTAAATGGATAAAATATAAACGGAGTCTAAAATAACTGGAAGATAATTACAATTGCATCTATAAATGCTTCTATCAAAGTATTAAGTAGCTACCTTCATTAGTTGTATGTATAATTGAAACCCAATTTTTTATGGTATTTGTATAATTAATTTCAGACTGAAATTATTCTGTGATGACATTTCATAATCAATAAGACATAATTTAAAGTTTATTTGGAATGATCTTCACGGCGATAGTGTTCACAGCACTCACTTAATTGATATAACAAAATTTCAATTAACCATGTTGTATTCCAAAATGGGCTTAGTAGCATGTTGCATTTGATACTGATTTATATAGATCCATATCAGATGAGTTTGATATCCGCGATAATGTCGCCATCACAAACAAACATCCTCTTATAGGAAATTTGCCCGATATAGATCAAATCATGCATTTTTTCAAATTATTGCTATTAAGTGTAAACGCAACTCGAACAGTTATTTTCTTTAGCATCATTTTGCTGATCTCGACATAATTAACAACTGTATACCCAAAGGTATTGTATGCAAACTATCGGTAAAACACCGGTTTTTATTTTGACGTATTTTAAGATGCATAATGATAGGATTAATCCATACCAATGATTATAAACCAGAGAGAACATCATACATAATAATCATCTCGTGTACTACCTTTTGATATGTCTTGACATCTTTTTCCAATTAAGGGACATCTTTGGCCTTGAGCAGCACAAACACAATGACCTTTACATGTAACTGCAGAACAACGTCGTATAAGTTCAAGTGAGCCTCCAGGAATCAATCTGAACTGTGAGTGTACCATCATACTAGATAGACCAACCTGAATTATACAAAAGTTATGAAAACTATGTAGATTATGGAATAATGTATCCCTAATAACACCCTGTCATTTATGCCAATCTTATTGTTGCATTAAAGAGTAATCAAGGGAACCAAGACCAGGCATTTAAACAGACAAACACAACAATGAATATAAAGTAGCCAAACTTATACACAATAATTTTATAAAAATACGAATTAAAATCCCAACATGAATAATATGCTGAAAATATTCCATACATAGACTACATCAAATTATTAGCAATATCGTTCTTGTTCTTGATAACTGCGTACATAGGGGCTCATACCTTATTTACGGCCAATACACTGACAAACACGTGCTTATACATTGTAAGGTTCGTTACATCGATTTCAAAGGTTTGAACAAATCCCTCATCTTGTTCATCGGCCCCAGATTCACTATGTGTACATTCTTGAGGAGACCCAGCTACCTACGATAACAATGAACGAATTACATTGAGGTAATGGAAATTATTATCATTATATATAAAATCGTTATTGTTTATGGCAGATATATTTTGTTTCTCACTAGAACTTTTCTTTGTTAAACCACATTTGTTATGTCGGTGTTAATGGGCTAACCTTATTTAAATCATCTATCATATACTGACTGCCAACTGAAACATAATATTTGTCTATTCCTGAGTGGATATCGGTAAACCCAAGCCAGGACAACCACAGTTTGTAACGGGACCATGTCATCCAACCCTCAATATGGCGGCGTAAATTGGCTGCACAGTCCGTCTTTATAGCAAACATTCCTGTCAATCAAAAATAGATGAACAAAAATATGGAATGCTTCCGACACTTTTTGCTATGTATATGATTACCCTTGGGTCTTTTGGTCACCCCCTGTGCAATTATTTATAAAATAGCAGGACTTTTGTTGTTTTAAATTTAAAAGAGTAATCAAGGGAACCAGGTTATATCGGTAATCAAAAGAATGTAATCCAGAGACAAAGACCAGACATGGAAAGCAGACACACACAACAAAGAACACAAAGTTACTAAAATCATACATACAAAGTAACAAAAGCAAATGAGCAACTCGGACTCCACTGAAAACTGGGAGCATGGACCAGGTGCACCGGTAGGGTAAGCTATGTTAAAGTTATGATCATTTCTATCAAAGTGTGCAGTATTACACAGCAATTGTTGTGAAAGAACGTCAACGTTTTGAATGCATTTGAAAGTAAGGTTATTTGAAAATGTCTTCCATCATCTTTACGTCTGTACAATAATTTGATATGCATAGTTTTTACATCAAGCACCAACCCATATTATTTTTTGTCATATTTATTACACTTCATTCCCGATGTGATAGCAAAATTATGGTTCTAAATACCTGGCGTTGGCGGAGAAGAGTCTACCAATATGCCCAAACTGTTGCTCTCGCTACAGATTCTAGCCCCATTACAAGCTATTAAATTCACTGTATAATTACAGCCGTCTTGAAGATCCACGCGGGAAAATGTATACTCTCTCATTATACCATTGACCTGTAATATACACAAGTGGACTTTTTTCTATAATATATAATAAAAATACCAATTTTATCAATATGAACAATACTGTGCATTCAACGGCGGCAAAACTTTTCAACTAAACACATGTAACTTATATCACGTGTGTAACAAACGAATTTTAGTTTTATGTCTTGCTAGGTCTCTTTTGTGAGACATTGCCATGTTATAAAAACAATACTGGCACAAGTAATCCTCATTATTTTGATATGACCAGTTCCTTTTTATTAAATGTAAAAGAAAACGACAATCTACATCAGTTTAAAGCAAAGCATAAATTTGATATGCATTTGATTGTCGCTAAACTACTGTTAAAATACATACCTTTCATTTCTTTTTGTATAAAGAAGAGCGCGCTTTCCAATCATTAATGAAAAACACTGAAACCCCATACATTCCAAATATCTTACTCAAGACGGAAGATGGATCTAAGCGTTTTATAAGATATGATGTTGAAAACTCTGATAAGCATGTTATTTACCATTTTAGTGGTAGTAAGATAACGTCACTTTGAATTGATATGATTTTTGCCGGCTTGTTATGAATACCACCAAGCTAATATGATGTTCTGTTCTGAGCTTCATCCTGTATTTAATATGTAGAAAATCTTTTTATTTTAGACATATTCAATAAAAATATATACCTCGTCTTGCGAAGAATTAAAATGTCCGCCTTTGTGAGAGGATATTGATAAATATTGCCTTTGTATGTACGATTCTGGATCTTCGACCTTCCATTTAACTCTAATACTGTTTCTGAATACAACTGAATTATTCTTAATTGAACCAAGATCCGTCGATAAATACGGTGGCATGTGGATTGTTGGTGGAGTATCATCAACAATAAAACCGTTTGACGTTGCTTCTGTGCTAAGACCTAAATATGAAGTTCATGTATTATGTTACAATTTGATTTTTGATATAACATCTCTTCTGATAGGTTGACATTTTCTGCATTCATCATCTGAAAGACGTAACTTTATTCTGTTATTGTGACAACATACAAAGTATTACGTTTGTCTATTAATTTTAAAAAAATGAAATATGTGTTTAAATAAAAATTTAGTAGGAATATCACATTTTACAAATCATATTTAGATCAAACCTGCATAGTTATATGCTTTTATCGTAACATAAATCCGCTTTCCAAGAGGTAGTGAATTCTTTAAATTTGGTTCAACTAAAATATCAGTTGAAGTTAGAAGTGTTGATTCAATAATATCATCTAGACCAGGTTGAGTACCAGCTCTCCACGTGAATTTATCCAACCCTGACTCCGGGTCTTGAAAACTATGCCATCTAGCTGAGAGGTAATTCCTTAATTCAAATTTGATTGAAATTAATGTTATTCGATGAATATCAACAATCAATATCTGATATAGCTCAGTTACATAAAGGCCATTTTTTTTCTTTTACTGTTTTTGTTGAATATCCATGGCTACTCAATTTCAGTATGTATTTTCCTTAGTAAATTCAGTGTATCGTTTTAACAAATTTCTCTATAGGCTGTTGTTTGTTCCTCTCGTGACAATTCATCAAAAACATATCGCGTGTTATATAGTAATTTTGTGTTCTACATAATAGCTAAGGGATAGTATTTAGCATTTCCCATGTAATGGAAACAAACTATGACCAGATACTTTTGGCAAAACTTGTATTAGGTCGGGAATTTTACCTCATTGACTGATATTCGATATCGTATACATCAATCCCATCTAAAACAATCCCTTGTGTTGGTGGACTATCATCAATAACAACACCATCTGATGACACTGATGTACACAGATCAGCTGTATTGCAGGCTGTCACTGTTGTGTAGTATCGGATCCCTCGACCGAGGTTCATATCATATAAAGTGAAGTCTGCAAAATAATATGTAATATTGCAAATAAACTAACAATAATTTAATTTTCTCAATATACAAAACAAAAACATGTTCCATTAATACAAAGCTGTTCTTTCACTTTATCTATTTCAAGAAAAATAAATGATTTTTTTTTTTTCATTTAAGGAATGTAACTTATAGCTGAATATATTGTCTTTTATAAAGAACTTTGGTTAGATTTTTGCAGGATAAACCACAAAGTTACATCGCGTTTAATTTAATATTTTGACAAAACTATGGTGAATGTATATTAATTTATATCACCTGTACCGGTCCGTCCAACAAAAAATTGCGATCAATCATCGATCACCGATCAGTTTACAATCAGTCATCGATCCGTCAAGCCGATCCATTTAACCGGTGAATGCATCACGTAATCACAGAACGGTCAACATATTTTCCAGATTTCGTTGTTTTATTTGTCAATTTTACACATAAACATAATTCAGTAGATTAAACAGCAATTAACACTTTTATTTTACAATCGTTTTATTTTTAACAGATCATCCGTCATTTTACATAACAAAACTGCGATTAGATCGGTCACCAGTCATCGTTTATCGTCCGTAAAATCGTTGCGGGGATCGCATAAAATTAACTTAGTATAACCCCGAATGAAGTTTAAAGTGTATACTTACTTTTTGGTGTTCCAATATCTTGATTACTCAAAATATCATTGCATTTTGCGCATGTACCAATACTGATATAGTAGGTTTTTATTGTTGAATGAGGATCATAAAATCCTTCCCAGTAATTAGACAATTTGTTCCTATCAAGCTGATAATCAATATCATTAGGATAACTTAGAATCTGGTCTGGACTTCCATCAAACACATGACCAGGATATGGCGGTGACATTTCATAAATGTATGCCCACGATGATGCAGTGCTTACCAAATTTGCTCGATTTATTGCCTGAAGTTGAAATAAGTAGAAATGTTTTATAGAAATTTTATATTTTAGGAATTAAGAAAAAAAACTATTTATTAGTATTTGTGAGTTTCAATTATATTTTAACCTTCATAACGTGCATTAAAATTATGTTATATCAATTGCACAAAACTATTGTATATATGATCACTGAATAAAACACAACATTGGTAACAAAAGCGGTGATATTACCACGACCTGGACGTAAGCCCTGTGTCCAACAGTAGTGATTACACCATGTTATGTATCTCACCGGCTGAAGATAAATAGTGTATTTAATGTATAAGTAATATACTACCTTAACTGTAATAAAGTAAGCATGACCATCATGTATATCAAGAGATCTGTCCTCAGCCGATATACCACAGTCAAGTGTTGTCTTAGTAAAAGGAATAATGTCATCATGTCCTGGACGAGAACCAACAGCCCACAGATAGTAATCTATACCACTTTCAACATCCATGAATACGTCTCTCCAACTGTAATAAGTTATAAAATTATTTTAAAAACTATAACCTGACATTCAGTGTATGTAATTATTATGGATGCTGCCACGTTTCGCCACTTGAATATTACATGATAGATTCAAATTTCGAATACCAAATTTGCATTGGACATTACATTACCGTGTACAGACCACTAATATAGTATATACAGACATGACAAACACGAGCCACCGTACGTATTTATATTGAAATAAGTATTCGTTCATATATAAGTATTTTGACGATTATTTGTGATTAACTTTCTAACGGTTTTGAATGTAGAATTCTCAAATTTTGCTCCCCCATTAAATATGTACAATTATGACACCTAAAATTCACTATGCGTATTTGACAATCATTTCGAGAATCATTGATCTCAAAACGCTTAAACGCATAGAATCTAAGAAGTTTTAGACACACTGTTAGCTTATTTACTAACCAGGCGTCGATCTCATTCATGTTAGAGAGATGTCTTCCTTTAATTGATATTGGTTCTTCTGAAATTTCCGGTGGTGACATGTCTATCTTCACAGGGTGAGAAATAGATTGTGAACTTCTACCGACGAAATCAATACCTAAAGAGGAGCATTCAGATTTACATTAAAAAAATATTATTAATTTACACGAACTGTTAAACTACTAAGATCTAAATGCAAATGACTGAAAAAAAAATTTCAACTCCCAACATGTTTTAGGTTAGACCTGGGATTAGTATATAATACCTTACCTATTTTCATAAAAGGGCGTAATTCTTCTTTATTCATTTGATGAAATTTTCGATTATGAATATTCTACCCAATCATTAAAACTTCTTGGATACATAAACAAAGAATTGGAAAAACATACCAGCATGTTTAAATGACTACTCCTAGAAACATTTCAGTACATATTTTGTACAGTTCCGTATAAGATGCTGCAATTTGGGGCAGGTGAATTTGTTAGACGACGAATTTGTAAGCTAGAGTGGATATGCCCTTTTAGTGTTGTTTTAGTAGGCTTTGGAATACTTGTCTGCGGACAGAGTTGTCTAATATGTTTCGAAATCGGAATTTCTCGGCCGTTTTCATCATACTTCTTTGTAATAGGAATGTCCAAGTAGTTTCAATTATCACTGATATAATTATTTACTTCCTGTCAGATTAAAAGATCATATGTTAAACTCATAAAGATTACATTTATGAGAAAATTTACTTCTTGCGCGTCTATATTTTACTTGATTAAAAATTACTAAAACATATTTATATACCTTTAACTGTTGCAAAGTACTCGTGTCCATTTTGCAGTCGAAGACCGTGTGCAGTAAAATGATTGACTAGACCAACAGATTTGTATTCTGCTATATCTGTAGCTCCCCATGTCGAACCTAAAAAGTAAATTTGTTTTCATAGTTAATATGGTAAGAGTAATCAAGGGAACCAAGATATAGCGGTAATCAAAAGAATGCAATCCAGGGACAAAGACCACACATGGAAAACAGACATACACAACAAAGAACATAAATAACTACAATCATACATACAAAGTAACAAAAGCAAATGAGCAACTCGGACTCAACTAAAAACTGGGAGCATGGACCAGGTGCACCGGTATGGTAAGCGTCCTCTGTTTTTTCTAGAAACACCCGCCGAGTTGCTTATACAAAGTAAAGTCCGAGGTAGACAAACGAGGAAAGGAAAACTATGACCCGTTGAATAAACCAGATTTCATGGTGCAGATGGAAACACCATAACGATCCACGAGTTCATGATGACGACAATAAAACTTCTGTAGTGATGACTACAATCTTGTAACAACATAACCCTGTTCCAGAAGCCTATTTGTTAGAGTTCTAGCGCGATACAAAAAGTCTGCGTAGTTTCTGTAAGCTCTGGCATAACGTATGAGTTGTGATATGAACACTCCATACGCAGGTGCTGAAGGGATGTTGCCACAGATGAAAGGAAAGTGAGAAGTCATTACGTTTGTCGTAAAGTTTGGTCAATAATTTTTCTTTACCATCGATTTCTAAGTGTAGGTCAAGATATAAGGCTGACTTCACAGTGTCTGTAGTATCCTTTATCTAAAGTTCTTTGTGGTAGATGCAATGTATCCAATCCCCGAAATTAAGATTGTTTAAAGATAATACGTCATCTATATAGCAGAAAATGAGATTAAAGGATCTAGCCAAACGATATTCTTTCTTTCGGATCAGATTAGCTATAAAGTCAACCTCATAAGAGAGAAGGAATAGGTCAGCAAGTAAAGGAGCACAATTTGTTCCCATTAGAATGCCGACCGTTTGTTGGGCAAATATGTTGTCGATTAAAAATTCCAGCATTTTGTAAACATCTTCCACTGTGTATTTGGAAGATGATTTGGAATTATTTCTTACAAAGTATGAGGAATCTCTGCCAAGAACTATATATTTGTATCTGGGTGTACCATCTTTTTTTGGACGATGTATAATGTTTTTAAGTCAGAATTTCAACTGAGTATGGGGAAAAGAAGTATACAGTATTGAAAAATCATAGGTTTTAATGCTATTATATTCAGATAATAGTCTTGAGCTGATTGTCTCCAAAATTTCTTTCGAATTTTTTAGGATCCACATTGAATTAATACCACTACGGGAGTAACAAGTGTTGTGGTAGGACTGCAGACCCTCTTTGACAGTTGTGGGTATATAGAAGTTAAAAGTTTCGAAAAAGGTTTGGTGATACATTTTGCAGATTCAGCTATGAAACGTTGTTTGTATGGATTCTTGTGGAGCTTATGAATCCAGTACATAAACGGTAAATCACAATCATCGTCCTTGGCAGAGAGACCAAAAGACGATAGCACAGATTTATGGTTTTCCACAATCTCTTCTTTGGAGAGTGTGGTAGCAGTATAGGTCTTATCACGGCTATTATTTTCCACGTCTATCTCTGATAATAAACATTGGATTAAAACGTTTTGCAGACAAAAACAATGTTGTTTTGGGCTATGTCTGCTGGTACAACAACATACTTGTCATGTATAGTAGACAATGTTTTTGCTACACCGAGGTCTTTGAAAACCGATGTAGCCTTGGCACTCATTGACCTACTTATAACTTTCATTCGTTTCAAAATTAAAGACCTCAGGGCCTTTAACCACTCTGAAAGAGAATCAATGTCTTCTTGTTCTCGATTTATCCATTTTCTTGCATAGTCCTCGACGGCATCCATAAGAACTTTAAAGTTATATAATTCCAATTTATGGACCATTAGAAGGGATATTACGTAGAGATTCGTTTCCGGTGATGGTTAAAACTCCCGTGACGACATGACCAGAAGGACCATATTTGAATGGAGAATTTTTGCAAGAACAGTCAGTTGGTTTAGCCTTGAAGTCCTCAATCTCGAGGTTCTGCAATAGCCTTTTATAATTGAAAATTTTGGATGCAATGGGTGAAGTATAGGAATATGAAATAATTGGTATGGATTTGTCTTTGAAATATAGGGGAATTTTGTTGGTAACGTTTTTGTGATGGGGGATGTTAGCCAAATTAATTGCATCTATACCTTTGTTAACAAACGGTAGTGGAAGAAATGATCGTTTTTCTTCATCTTGACTTTTCACACAGACTGGTTTAAAGAGTCTGTGGAAACCAATATCCAAAATGATGGCAACAAGTCTGTACAATGATGAGGTGGGGTCAGAAACAGGAGTGTCAAGACTTGTTTTGTAAAGGGAGTGTAGTAGAGTGAGTGGTATAGAATAAAGTTTGGTTCTAATGTGATGAAGTCCAAGAAGTTTTTGGATGAAAGAAGGAGACCATCTATGGAGACACCATGTAACTTAGGTGACTATAGTGTCGATAACCATGACTCCTTTCCCGTCTAGAATTTTATCAAATAAATTCATTACATTTATGCTATTGTTATGTTGGCTTGAAAGGTTGCCAATACGTTTGATAATGTCATTGCATCCGTAAGGTATTGCAGTACCTAGCCTGCTTATCCAGTACTCCTCTTTTTCCCTACGATAGTTTTTACTTAGAATGGGACTGTTCGTAGGATGGTAAATGTTTTCTAAAATACGAACTTTCATAGAGAGGATTGGATGATCTTGTTGATTAAAGTGTTGATAAACTGTCGGCTATTTGGTGGTGTTAATTCCCGGACGATAACTGCACATTCTTTTGTTTAATTGTTCTTGCGTTTCTCCGACATACACGAAACTACATAAGTTGCATTCTAATCCATATATTAAGTTTGTTGATTTGCAACTTAAGTCATCGTGACTTCTTTTATCGAAGGTTTTATTTGTAAAGGAACTGGAGAAGTAAGAGTCAGTTATAAGAATGTTGCATATTTTGCAATTTTTAATACCACATTTTGATATGGTACAATGTGGTTCGTCATCGTTGTAGTCAAATATAAATGTATAAACATAAATGTATAAATATATAAGCATAGATCCAAATAAAATTACGATGATACCATTTACATATACATTATTTTATCATTTTATCAGAAAGGCTTATTCTGCCTTTTTTTATACTTTAAATGAGTTCGTATATGAAACAAGAACATGAGTCGACTAACAGAAATATGCAGTCGCTTCTGAGAATCAAACACCAGTCCGTACAGTGACAGGTCTATAACAAACCCATTCGACTAAATAATGCATCCATTAGGCATTTCAATTAAAATATCTGTTCAAATCTATTACCTCCTACAACTCAAAAAGCCACCACCCCTACCATACTCGTCTTCTCAAAAGTATGCATACCATAAACGACTCTTAACACAAAAATATCAACACCTATGCAACCCCCTATTTGTAATTTTGTCCAATTGAAACGAGAAGGCTTGATTTGACTCACAAAATTATTCAATCGTCAGCGAGGATAAAACCTTTGACTTATTGATGAGAGACCAGTGATAGACCAATTTGGCTAAAGAATTAATCTTTATCCAATCAATTAATTGTTCCTACAACATAGTCAAGTATTGTCACATAAAGTGTAATAATAATCATTTAGAGTTTGCTCACCTATTCCGATCATATACTCTTTTATGCCACTGTGGACTTTCATATCAAATTCTTCGACATCAGTAAAAGATTCCCAACTAACAAAGATGTCCGAACAAGATGACTTAATAAAAGAGTATAGTAACAAAGTCAGTCATTTCATTTAAGAAAATTCAAGAAATTATAAATAATTGTTATTGTTATTAATATAGGCCATGTCCGCAACTAAATGGACTATTTTTATTTATCACTGTGTTTTGCCATTTTTCTAATTATTTCTAAAGATACAACATAAATAAATAAAAAGAGCATATGAAGTGAATTTATAGTATGAGATTTGAATAGTCAACGTGTGATGTTTTGTCGGCTCTTAAAAACGTTGACCGTCTGCATATTTATAACACGAAGCGCAAGCTACGTATTACGGTGAACGCTTTTACTTGCCTATGAAAAATCAAAAAAGAAACATTCAACTCAATTTACTAGGTACTGAGTTTTAGAATTATTCTCACTTGATACTTTTGGTGTGAATCTAAGCCAATCCAGACATTCCCAGGTTTTGGTGGTGTCAGATCGACAGTCACTCCATCACTACATGCTTTAACCTCGTCCAAGACCTCCGTCCATTGTTCATATTTCACCTCTTTTCTAGGAGCATTGACACATATAATGTAACGATTTCCGTGTACTAGCTCTTCCGTCGAATTGAAAATGGCATTTATGTAAGCCTTTTCTAGAAGTATGAAGGCATTCATTACATTTTAATAAAACATATAGCAAGAATATGTATGGTGTATATGTCAAAAAGACAACAACCCAGCCAGAAGGAAAATTTCAGCCCAAGGCCACCCATTTGTCTTCAATGAACGACGAGAAATCCCTCCCACCACAGGCATGCAGATGGACCCAAAACATCATTAAACAAAACTACAGCAAAAGAGTTGTCCCAATTTACTTAAGTAACTTAAAAGTAACCAAAGGAAGAAACGAAGCATGACATACAGAGGCCAGAAAATCCTGTTGTATACTTTCTTATATATAAGACAAATACAACGTCATCGTTGTTTACCAGACGAAACTTTCGTTATCGTCTATCGTTCGTCGATATTCTAAATGTAAAATGAAAGGGGATGTTGTTCTTATACAGCAGCACCATGCACATGAGTTGATCAGACTTGATAAATTTCGGTAACTTTTTTTATATCATGTGTTTTTGTATGTTGCTGTTTGTGCACAAATTGTACTTTGTCGAATGTCTAAAACGTTTTAAATCTAATCACCTGTTTTGCCACATTTTATTGCATCTGAATGAGAGCAAGGATCTGATAACATTAGCATTTCATTATTCTTGTAGTTATTGTTAATGTCCAAATTTGCAGCATCAATAATTGCCCATGTGAAGTTTTTGTGTCGAAGAGAGGTCCATGTGGCAGACAGAACATTTTTGTAGGGTGTATAGTCTCTATCGTTTTCTTTCCACCGTTCATTTTCATCAAGATGAATATCAAGTCCGAAACCATCGCGTTTCGTTCCATCTAAAATTATTGTTTAGACATTTTCATATAATAAATAATAACTTGTTATGTATCCAAATTAAATACTTTGTTAGGGTAATTTAAAGCATTTCAACTTTTTGCTAGACATCAAGATATCTATTTTTTAATTTAATATCATATATTATTTGTTATCAGATTATGGTCAGAACTGAGACAGTTTGATATATTATATTCAAGTTACCGGCTGTATATGAATCTCTATAGCGTAAAATTGCAATTCAATGTTTGTTTTTCAAATTTATTGCCAAGAAATTCAATTCAAAAAATATACAAGAGCCATATTTTTCACACATAAAGCATGTTTTATGTCTAACATTCACATATTTGTAATACAGAATGTAATTTTGGATGTCTGGAAATTATATATGTGAACAGTACCATCCGCTTTTGAAAGCAGAAAAGTTAATTTACCAAGACTGTACTTTTGTCTTCCGATGGCATCAATTATTTTGTTGGGTGTAAGTACTGAATGCCCTTTTTTATCAACACATTGTTTAATGTCCGCCGAAATAGTTGTCCACAAGCCAGCTCTATTGTATCCTCGTAAGAACACTTTTTGACATTTCGAATGGTCCATTGTTTTATTAAATATAATGTTAAATAAAATCTATAAAATGTAAAGTATTTATTATGACATTGGTTAGAGTTGTAACAAATAAAAATTAAATTATACGTCCAAACACTTTTAAGATTTAATCGTACGATATATAGGTAACGGTAAACACGAGACACGATGAACACAAGAGAGAGCAAGAAAGAGGTCAAGTTTAAACTTACAGAAAATAACATTTAAATTGAATTTCGATGAATTCCTTTGCCTTTTTTCCACATTGGGAAAGGTTTTTTTTTCTTTTTTTTTCAAAGCTTTTTTTTTTTGTGGAGTCCTATTTGCTTATTTACTTTTGTTGCATTGTATATATTGAGCGAGTCTTTTTCAATGTCTGGTTTTTGTCCATTGATTACATTTTTTTTTTATTTCCGCTAGAATCTTTGTTCCCTTGATTACTCGCCCCCCATGTTAAGCTTATTCGGCAAACCTTATTAAAAAAACACGCATATGATACTATGATAGTGGTCAAATTTAAAAAAAACCGATATATTTTAATGTACCATTGATAGTTCTTTCTTACGTGTTTAATGTCTAAATTAGTGTATTTTTCCATCACATTCCACTTTGTGTGTAATCCATCATCATCGCCTAAAGCCCATTCATAGAAACTACACACATTAATGGCTTCTGATATATCGGGTATATCAGGGTCGTGCATTTTCTCGAAGGTCACAAAAAGCTGTAAGTAAAACATTCATACAAATGTTATAGTTAACATCTGTTGCAAAAAAGTGTGGTGTCTAAGGTGTAAAATATATCGTCAGTTATGCCGTCCCAATGCTATTTTTATAAGTAACTACCAACTAAACTCTTACGAGTTTTTGCGAAATTGAAGACTGTACTTTCCATTTTTCAATGTAGATATAGCGATGGAACGAACATTTTGTTGAATTATGAATAAATAATATAATTTATAAGGTTACAACTTCTCGGGTTCGTTTCATATCTCGATTTTTTTGTTGGGAGAACTCTTTCTTTAAAACGTATTTTTTGGGATCTTGAACTTCCTAAGTAAAATCTAGTGCTGCTGATGAGAGGTTTGCAATATGTACATTATTTTTATTTGTATGTATCTACAAACTATAAAATTATACTCCAATGTAAATGTTAGCATAACATGGTTTGTTAATAGTATGGCAAAAAAAAGTGTTTTTATTAGCAATGTAATGATTAACAATAATAAAAAAATACATATTTAGTAGTATATTTATACTAAATCAAGTATGGATGATTTTAGAAATCATTATATTTACAGTGAGTACATAATCACACATTGTCTTAACTGTGACACATATGCACACGAACATTTTTAAAACTTATTTTTAAATATAACATAATCAAAAATTCAAATCATAAATTATATTGCCTCAAGCCCCTGAAGCAAAACACAGCATTATAATATCAATAAACTGTTCGTTATCTATTCTTCACTGCGAACGTCTTGTCATACAATTCTTGCCGTTACTACCCCCCCCCTTTTTTTTCAGGGTTTGTTCCGTTATGGTATGTTAACATTTTGGCCTATTTCTAACGCGTTCATTGTACATTATTTTATTAAGAGTGGTGATGTTTCGCCAATTTCCCTTCAATGAAACTTCCGTATTCCTATGTTTTCTATCAAGTATATGTCGGATGTAAAATTGATATGCAGTCTTGAAGTCAAAATTCAGATATTTTCTTTCAGCTATTTTAATTAAAGGCACAAATTTCCTGACTTCAGGTGAAATTAACTATAGTTTTAACATAAAATCATTTTGTTTAATAATCAAAATTTTGTATGTAAACAATACGTACGAGTTCTAAAAACAATCAGATATTTACAGATTTGTCTTGTAAGTTGTTACTTTATATTTAATCAATTTACCTTGTTTGTTGCATTCAAAAGATTAATTTCAACGTCTCCAGGCACTGGAGAGTTGACTAAAATTGTAACTCCGTCACTAAATACTGGTAAAAAACATATATCTTCCGAACAAAATTGTAAGACGATTCTGTATGTTTTCCCAGGTTTCAAAGTCATATCATTGAGAATAGCAAACTGATGGCTTCCAACGTATGTATAGCCTTGAAATGTCTTCCAAACTCCTAAAACAAATTAAAACCTCAATATATCAAAATACCTTTTATATAACACAGCTTTGTATATACCTGGCAAATGAAAGATTTCTGAAGTGTTTAATTTACCAGGTGATAACAATGGGATGGTAACGTATCAAAATTTAAATAAATATGGTTCCGTATAAACAGATATATTATGGAAGGTTACACTTGATGGTTTCTGGATTGTTATTTTTGCTTGGCTAAAATATACAAGTAAAACAATTAAAATAATATCTATCATTTATCACATGTACCACCTGTTCCTTTTATATAACCCATTTGATTTAAAGTGCTTTATTTCGATTCTATATATCTATGAATTATCTTCCTTTGAAACATTATTCTCTAGTGCTTTATAATTATGAAGAGGATAGAATCTAGCATAAGAAGTCAATAATTAACAAAAAAATCAAAATATTCAAAGGTTTTCCTCTACAAAAAAAAAAACTGTATGCAACGAGTATGTACAAATATGAGGTATCTTCACTATTCATAGTGCACTCGAAGTATAAAAATATCTCAGAAAGAAAATTGCCAAAATAAAAAAAATGAAAAAAAAAAAATGCAAAATAAATACAAAAACACACAATAAAAGAAAATAAATTCTTACTATATGCCATTCAATTACGAATTTTATATTTGCATTAGATATTTCCTTGCGGAAGTGTATATTTAGCATGAACCACGAATGCTCATCGACTATCCGACATTTAGCACAAAAGGGTCTATGTTTTAGTTGGTCAACTGATGCAAATAAATCTAAAGATTAACCACTTTCTTGAGTATACATTTTGTTAATTTGATATGATATGGTTTTACGTCACCCCCGATAATTCTCTCCTCCACTTTTACAAACGCCTCGCGGATGAAAGGTTTATATGCATCCGGTACTGTCCAGTAAGAACTTAATGTAGTTGTTGATGTCTGGAAATCAATGTCGTTCTTACACGACGGCCTTGAGTCCTGCAACCCAAATCCATATGTAATGAAATGGTTCTCATACTGTTTATTTTTCATTTAAATGTTAAAACAAAAGTCTTGATTTAAAATCTTTTAACGTGTATATTCGCACTTTTATATAATGATAAAGTATTAAATTTTATAAAATTGCGAATTGTACAGATTTTGTTATGAAAGTAAAGATGTAAATTATTAAAGTTCGCAATTCATTAAAAATGTCTATGAGGAACTAGGGCTTGCCTTTTGCACCTTAATACGACCGATATATACCTGCTGGTGGTGGCTTGATCTAAGTTCATGCGACTCTGAAAAAAAAGAAATATATATGTATTTAGAATATGTATCACGCTTTCAACAAAATGTGCGACACCACTCTCGATATCAGTCAATTGTTTGTTATAAATAAATGACTTTAGTTGATATTAGCTTATAATCGCTTTGTATTTAAACGGAAATTCGGTAAAAAAATGATACCTTCACAGTTGGTTCCGTCTTTAACCAGAATACCTTCAAGAGGTTCAAGGACGTCAAGAACTGTCACACCATCGGAGGAAACACTGATACTACCATACGACGTACTCGCTTTTATAGTGGAATAATAGATCTACAAAAACAAATCTGATACAGCATGCCGTACATTTTAGGACATAAGCAAATGAATCGAAAATGAGACATGTAAACCGTATATTTATCAACAGAAAGAATTAGTCATGAAAAAATATAACATTATGTGAGGTGGCCTTCGGCTGATATTGTTCATCCTGGTGGTGATGTTGTCAAATTCTCCAACTTATTATTTTAGCCATTGCTGAAATTGTAATATGATATGTTCATTAATCACGTAAATTATGTTACCTTAAATGGCATCAGATCTAAAGACGAAAAGGTATGGAATGAGGTCGACGAATGAACTGCAACCATAGCAACTGTGTCGCAGGATTTAGGGGCGGACCCTACGCAAGCTTCATATGTAACATCTTGATAAGGGTGAACAAAACGTGACCATGTAATAGACAACGAGTTGTTGCCAGTTGTAAAGTCTATGTCTATATTGTCCTGAAAACGTAGAAAATTAATGTTATTTGCCTCTTTATCAATACATAAATTTTACTAACTGATTGAAATAGTTTGATTTCAACGTCTAGTTTGAACAAATCTGGTTGAAAGTGGATGTATCTTATCAAATCACATTTATTTGCACGAGTTTGTTAATTTTGTATTTTACTTACCAATTCCTTTTGAAATGTCGGGTAATCGTTCTTCACATCAAATACAAGTACTTCTGATGGAGGTTGAATGTCATGAATGTACTTTGAAGATGCCCAAATAGCTGATAGACCAGCTAAGTTGGTTGCTTTTATTGTAAAGTAGTAAGCATGATTTGGATGCAAAGACCATTTCAAGTCGTTGATATTGATAGCTGTACATGTTGCAGGAACAGTTCGTTCACAGCTGCCATAAAAATGTAGCTCTCCAAATGGTTTGATATCGGACATTTCTGGTTGATGGCCTTAATAGAAAAACAACATATGAAATAAAACATCATTTGTCATGACAGTGATCAAATGTATATTGCTCTTTGACCACAACTATATTCTAAAGACCATTGATACACGTATTATTAGATTGAGTAATCAAGGGAACCAAGGGTATAGCGAATCAATCAAAATAATGCAATACAGGGACAAAGACCAGACATGGAAAACAGACATACACAACAAAGAACATAAAGGAACTAAAATCAAACATAAAAAGTAACAAAATCAAATGAGCAACACGGACTTCATTAAAAACTCGGAGCATGGACCAGGTGCACCGGTAGGGCAAGCGTCCTCTGTGTTTCTTGAACACCAGCCAAGTTGCTCATAAAAAGTCAAGTTCGGGGTAGATAAATGAGGAAAGGAAAACCATAACGATCCACGAGTTCATGATGACGACCATAAATCTTCTGTAGTGATGAGTTCAATATTGTAGCAACATAACCCTGTTCTAGAAGCCTACTTGTTAGAGTTCTAGCGCGATACAAAAAGTCATATTTGTTATTACACAAAACGAATTCGATATTATTGTTTTGCAGACTAATTCAGTTCATCACGCATTTACTATTTCTCCGCATTTGTCGGTGTTATTGCAAAAACAAATCACAATGGAGTGTTTTAAACAACTGAAACCAATTTATGACATTTCCGGTTTTTGATCTAGAGGAAAATTTGTGCTATGTCTTAATTTTTATTGTCAAAATAAGATTCGTACGTCGTAGCAAGGTGGTAACACTTGACATATAATTGACAAATGATATAACAAACCTATTGCATATTCCAAAGCCATTGGATATGGGTCTTCTTGATCTGAGAAAGCATACTCTGACCAGTTAGCAACTAAAAACCCATTTTCAAGTTTTACATCGATGTGAGTGTCGGTGATCCTTGGCTTGGTAGTATCAACTATAAAAGGCCCTAAACTCTGAAAAAAATATATTATTCTACTTACCTCTTTATTTATTTCTAAAATACCTCTAGCTTGCTAACCATGGTATCTCACATTGTCAAAAAGAGTTTTAAATGGTAATGCATATAGTTTTAACATGATTTGTGTTATCTATAGATGATAATGACAGCAATTAA
Organism: Perna viridis; assembly: GCA_037379345.1. Lineage (NCBI taxonomy): Eukaryota > Metazoa > Mollusca > Bivalvia > Mytilida > Mytilidae > Perna > Perna viridis. The sequence continues at coordinate 36,684,559 of CM074518.1, forward strand.
ACAACGGTTTTTTTTTGCAAGAATCAATTTTGCAAAAAAAACACAATAAGCGTGGACGGTAATTCTCATTACGAAAGATATTTATATGTGACAATTTATTAGTGAAAGGTAGGGTTTCAATATTTAGTGAACTGCGTATTACACTTACCAATTCTTTTAATATTAACACTTTAAAATTTAGCATTTATTTCATAAAGATGTAAAGATCAATATTTTTTTTCAAAAATCGAATTAAACCTGAGTTCCTTCAGCTCCAGATTTACTGATAGTTTTGATTACAGCATAAAATTGTTTTCCATCTGCAACATCTGGATGATTTAGACGGAAATGAGTGTGGTGTTTGGATGATCGAAAAGGTGATAGATCTGGAGCGATTGCACTCTCTGTAGTAGACAAACCAACTTCGTAATCATAAATCAAATTTTCTGGTACATCAGGTTTCCATGAGATCTTAAACTGCAATAAGGTATAGAATACATAAAATAAGTTCATGTATGTGATGCAACTGCCGTAGATTTACTCAAATTATGTTTAAGTATAAACCTGTGGATGTACCCAACTGGGTAAAATAAAACCAAACGTTTTGTAATGTAAAATTGCTGATTATGAGAACTATCAAAGAAAAAAAAACAAACTTTATAGTTTATCGACAGAAAGTATGCTGCCTTGTGTATTAATGATATCAAGAAAACAGTGGATTCACCTACAATTTTGAATTATATCTAAAATGTTGAAACCATACCCCACCTATGAATAGGAGGATGCACATATTTTTGGAAGAGAAAAAAGGTGCATTAAAACAATTTAAAACATAATGTATCTATTCAAATTGAATGATTCTAACGAAAGTTTGATTAAGAAAGATATTACTGGTTGTTCATAATAGAGCATAGGTTCGAAAATACTACAATTTCATGTAACACAGACGATCACGTTTTGTAGATTTCAAACTTCAAACCAGAGACTTCCTATTAAATGTGGGAAGAAAAAGGAATCAAATCGTGGGCAACGTGGTTGTCATTATTGTAAAGGTTTGCATTTAAGGAGGTAGACCAAGGTTGATGGACATAACTCTTGAGATCAATCATATGTTTGTATCATATTAAATTTCTCCACTGCTTATCAAGCTTTTATTTGAAAGAGAATAAAATCAGTCAAAGTTACTTTGATGCTTACATGAGATTGATGTAAAATGCTGAATGCAAACGTTCCAATGATTTATAAGAGTTGTGATCATTATCCTAGGTCATTCTCCTTAAATGTTCCCTATTTGTCACTCTGTGGAACGTTCTATCAAAGTATTTTAGAGACAAGCCAAATAAAGTACCATTTATAGTTATGGGGTATTTAAATTTGTGTTCGTAATTTTTTTTACAATATCTCCATTTATTTTCTATAGCAAATTTAAGAGGTGGGCAACACTCTTGTAATGTCATAGTATGTGCATTCTACTACCTTCTGTCTAAATTTGTTTTTTGTTAATAAGAAAACAATTCTTACTCAAGTATATTTTATATCCTTTATTGAGAGTCGTATCTGATATTTTGCTTTTTACACATAACATTTTGTAAACAAAATATTATGTTTACATAAAGTTGACTCTAATTCTAAAATCAATGTGACAATGTTTGAAATGGTAATTTGACATGAATTGCTACAACATATTGATTTCGAAACGACAGGCCTATACAGGTAATTTATGAAAAACGCAGATAGTATTCGGCCGTATACGTAAGGATCGATTACAATATGCTCTAAAAAAATACACATTGTATTCTTATCATTTGGAATTAGATAACATACTTAGAATAAAATGCCCAAGAAAAGTATTTAGGTTTCAGTTAAATTGTTAGGGTAACTGTCTGGTCTTACCTGTAATGTTCTCGGTATAACAGCTAAGATACTTTTGTTTGGAGAATGGCAGAGAAAGTTGTCCGCTACGTATATTTGTGTGCTTGTAGGCAACATTGCTATTTGTGTATCTGATGTAAATCTAAAGTTACATGGTAAAAATAAAACAATTAAAATGTTTTGAAAATAACATGCAATATTTTGGTAATGCATTATGAAAATCCGTCACTTGGATTCCAAATTAGAAAATAAAACAGGTAAAAAAAGAATTTTTTTGGTTATATTATTCACTTAAAAATCACCATTGTAATGAAATTCTTCTATTGAGACATGAATTGTCAATTAATTAACATCAATCTTCCAAGTATTATATTGATTAAGCAACCGTCATTCCACAGCCTTATCAATTTTATGAAATAGTAGTCAATGCGATCATTTATTTTTCTCTGCTGTATTAATATAAAAATAAAAAAAAATAACAAGCGAAACATATATTGCTTTATTTACTTGCAACTGACTGATGAGTTGAGTACTAAATGTCTTTTCAGATTTCTATCCAGTTTCCAAATTTGCCCTTGGTATTTTACCATTCTCTCCTTTGTTTTTGCACCATCAATAAGAACATCCCTGACGTATGGCACCCTGGTCGTTATTTGCACACCGTCAGAGCAAACAACGTTAGATTTATCATTCGCTCTATTAACAGCAACCACAGACACGTGATAGTAGCCTTCTGATTCCGCGACGGAACTGGCAAATGTTAAATATGTTTTCTTTGTCTTCAAAAGATAGGATGAAACAATATTAACGCATGTACACATTTAATCTTGTTAAGATTATAGAGTTTAATTAATCGTTTGGATAACGATTTTGAAATAAATACCGTTAGTTACATTTCGTAGAATCATAATTCCAAATAAAAAAGGCATAACATTTTACCGTTTTTATTGTAGTAACGGTCGTTACAAATAATGAAACACTTTCGTACTATAGGTCACTAGGGGATATTGAATTATTGATTTCAGTAAATCGTTCTCCATTTAAAAATTTAACTTCAGATGTAACACGCTCACAGATTGGAAAAAAACTTGTCCATCATCTCATGGACCAAATTTGGAATATGACCGTGACTCATCAACCTTTTTTTATTTTTTCCTTGTATTTTGATACAAAAATTCAATTATAAGAAATGATTTGCATTTTATCGATCTATTTAAAATAACTCAATGCCCGTAGTGTATACTTGAAAATAATCTGCTACGCAGAATACATTTCCTCATAGACCGAAAAATATAACAGTCCACGAGATCCTTTGTATCCTTTGATGTGAAATACCTTAGAACTTGATATGAATTCTTCATTTGTAAAACAATGATCGCTGAAGATGTACATGTAGTATTCAACGCCGCTTTCCCTGTCAAAGAACCCTTCCCAGTGGACATTCAGATGTAAATCTTGCTGATAGTCAACTTCCGGATCTCCTCTTATCCCGTCGTGTACAAACCCCTCATAGGGAGGTGTTACGTCAATGGTTATCTTTAATGAATATGTATTTACTTAAACAATGCTAAGCTTTTATATTTAATTGAACTACAGAACTACACTTTAACTTTCCAAAACTACAATTTAAAGTTACTATACTTTTACCAAGAAACTAGATAAACTTTGTTGAATATATATATATATATATATAACACTGAACTGCTATATAAAATGATGTTTTTTATAGGATCAAGTCGATCAATCCGATTACTTAAAACCAACTAAATAATTTTACACGACGTCAACTCGTCATTTCACTGACTAACTACGGCGATGTTTTGAGACAAAAGACCACTGATGTTGGCTTCAGCTAAATCAAGAAATATTTCGTGGCTACAAAACTGCATGTCTGTTGCTGTTTATTTATCAATCAATTTTATTCTACTTATTAAAATGGATGATGCGCATATTTGGTCAATATGAAGCTGACTCAGGTTAAACTGGTATTTACTATTACTGGAACAAATAAATGCACTTCTCGAGAGAATGACAGATAAAATATCACCCACTGAGACGTGTGATAGCCCAGGATATTACCGTCTTAATGAACCAATAAAAACAGCAAATGACATGAAGTAGAATGATATGTGATTTTATTTTCTATATGGTTGTTTACCAATTTTGTTAAAGGTGTTCAATGGATCGATTATCCGATAATTTGATTATTAATCGTGTTACGTCATGGTGATAAGGCTGCACTAAGTCTGAAATGTGTTCATGTGATTACTTTACTTTGAAAACTGATTTGTTCAACGCGTCATAATTTTCCTTTCCTCTTTCGTCTACCCCGGACTTTACTTTTTTATGAGCAACTCGGCGGGTGTTTCTAGAAAAGCAGAGGACGCTTGCCCTACCGGTTCACCTGGTCCATGCTCCCAGTTTTAGGGGAGTCCGAGTTGCTCATTTGCATTTGTTACTTTGTATGTGTGATTTTAGTTACTTTATGTTCTTTGTTGTGTATGTCTGTTTTCCATGTCTGGTCTTTGTCCCTGGATTACATTCTTTTGATTACCGCTATAATCATGGTTACCTTTTACCACTAACATATGATAAAAATATATTTACTGGTCTGGTTCCTATAGACTTGTTGACTGATTGACAATGCAGCACTGTCATAATATAAGAACCAAAGCAATGAAAAGTGTTCATTATGGATTTCATTTATTTTGTTTTATTCGTTTGTTTGTTGTTTTTTTTTTTTTTTTCGAAATAAGTGACACATACTAAAACAGCAATTTGGTGTGTTCCATTACTATCTTCCAAAAAGAAAGATTTGAGTTTGTATATATATATACATACCTTTTTAGATACAGTCGTCTTCAGCAGAGCTTTATTTGTTACTGTGACTTCAATGTAGTAATCTGAATCATGAATTCCTTTGTCTTTTCCTGTCAATATTCCAGCATTTTTACCGACGTCTGATATCATTGGTGTGACATGGAAATGTTTATGGTAACATCCATGGAACATTGTGCAGTAACACGACGGTCCTCTTGGTTCTTCCATGTATTTTGTCTTGCATTGTGTTAAATTCTGAAATGATTGGTTATCATTGAGCTGTTTGTGATTATAAAGTATATTTACTAGAAGTATATATACCCAAAACATGTCCTTAAGTGCATGTCACCCGAAAAATCCGCCGAAATAAACAGGAACGAATGACGCAAAAGTAATAGAGCACCCGGAAGACCAGCCTCTCTTACACGTTCATGTTAATTGCAATGCAAATTTATGGACTATAGTCTGTGATAATTTATTTGTCATTTAAATCGGGTAGATAAATAACATAACTACAGGATGCTAGAAATTGGAGTCTTATTTCACTGAAGACGTTGACATATTACAAGTTCATGCCTACAACTCCTCCTTCCTCCTGATAATAGTTATCATTCTACGAAAAACAATTGTTGATGGAAAAGGTAGAGGTAAGGATCATCTATATTTGTAGCCAAACATAAAGCGGTTTTACACTTTTCATGAAGTTGCATAAGATATTTCAAGCTATACGGGAAGGACAGACGGAAAATGAAATCAACTGTAGTTTTTTCATTAATGTACCTGTGCCAATCCTTGAGCGTGCATTTCTGCTTTACCATGAAGAATTATTTTCGATGTGAAATTATCGAACAAGCGCCATTCAATTTCATCCATTCCGCTGTCATAATCATACGCATCCCATTCAATTCTGTTTATTAATGATAAAATATCAATATGTACAATGAACGTTAGAATAAACATGAAATTATTTTCTGAACATTATGTAATTATAAAAAATAAATTTGTCGGGCTTTGTGCTGTACGCCATCTTTACTTCTCGGTGTATGAGTGTAAAATTACAATCTTTCATCAACAGTATTTGTATCATCTTAAAAAAATTCAAATTGAACTTCATTTATGTAGTTCTTCATTAAATTCACGACTCCTTCAATATATGTTTGCAATGAGTGCTGCAAAGCTTCGTTGGCATGTGATGAAAATGTAATGGCCTGTACACACGAGTATTGTTTTTTCATTAATTATCATGATGAAGTGTTTGCATTTGAGTCAATTATATTATCCGAATTTTGTACTTTAACAATTTAGTAGATTCATGTAATGAACAATTTATATTCGCATCTGCAAAATACTCTTATCCTCCAATTTATTCATTATACTTTCTTCCATTTTATCTGGTCTCTTTCGTTTAAACCCCTGTTTATTCTATCTTTACCAATAAGATAATCTTATCGTTAGTCTATCAAATAGAATTCTATGACACAAACTCATTCATGAAAGTTGAGTTCAGCAGAAATTTGATGGACGCAATGGGCAAAACGTCTGTTCATTCGATGCATATCAAAAACGTATCAACGAAGAATTATTAATAACCAATAAAATGATAATTTACAGACTAAGCGTAATTTATTATAAGCTCGACAAAAATGTTCTTAACATATTTTAATAAGAGTTTAGATGGGTTTCAAGTGTTTTAGTAGAATGTTGTTTCTGTAAAAATCTGATATGGTAATAGATAAGGCAAACGTCTCACGTCATTTTGGTGAAGTCTTCTACACTGTGGACGGATATATTGACACGGTCGCCATCTGACAACCACAGATTGTTGATCACTGGTGGGGTTGAATCTTTATAAACAGTGATTGTGTCGTCAGCATGTTTATTCATTACGTCAATGGCCCTGACTGTTATGTCTAATCGATTTCCATTCGTCCATGGCACATTGATCACACCCTCTTGGGATTTCAGATTCGAAGTCGCTGTGAATCGTTGTTCAAAATTCAAATTCGGTCCGTAGACCTTGTACTGAATTTCAAATCTTACAATTCCTGTAATTAAATTTTTCTCGCTTTCTTATCGAGTATTGGATTTTACATGTGAATTTTGAACCAGAGGCGGCAACATATTGCTATTTTCTTGGCATGTTATTTTTGCCGAGTTAAATCAGTTAAATTTTATGACAGGAACTCTCGGAAATATATCTCTTGCCATGTACTGTATTTTTACACTGAAAATCGAAATAAATATTTCTCCAAGAAAAAAATGAAATAAATCAGTATCTCTGACAGAGAAAAGCACATTCCATATCAATTACAATTACCTAACTGTCAGTATTATATAATCACAACTTTTTCGTAAGACAATATCATATCCAATAAAACCGTATCAAAGACACTGACATTCGTCTTTAAGTAGCATTGCTATTTGTTACTACTGTATATGATTCAGATTTCGACATGTAATATTCAGTATTTATCATATGTATGTCAGTTGCTTACCATGAATATTTTGTATTTCATGAATAGTTCGTCTCCCGTAATAGTCATCGTATTCCGGATCAACACCATGGACATGTTTAACGCCAGAAAGCCAATTGTTCCGTTTATGTCTGTCGTTTATAAATCTGTCTTTCCAAGTGATTTTGAGGGCTTGATCATCGATCGAAACCCATTTGAAATTTGTCACTTTTGTTGCTTGTTCTAAAAGTGTTCGTTTTTCTTGCCTCTTTTCTACTTTAGACTGGTCATCGAAAAACACCAGACACCGAGCGGCTTTATAGTTTGTTGTTTTGTCAAAAACAGCAATAGTTACAGTGTACATGCCCGGTGACTTTAAAACAAAGGTAGCCTTAAAACAGTAAAAACTATGATGAGTGAACATAAAAGTATATATCAATGGTTTAGGAGGTACCGAGTGCTCTAAGAGAACGTTATGGTTCTTAAAATTAAGAAAAGTTCAAGAGTTCAGCTTTAAAAAGATTTTGTTAGACTGTACAGGTACAAGTAATGACTCGGAATGATCTACCAATTAAGTTTAAAGATACATGAATGTATCATTATTGCATGGTCACTGTAGGCTTTCACATGTGTTTGACAGAGTATTAGGTAGATCGTTAAATTGGCTTATCTGGGTAAAAACTGTCATTGTCTTGTTGGCTTTATGATATTAAAAGTAATGAGTAAAGGTGTATTTCTACCTTGAATTGGTAGGCTGTCAAGACAAATAAAAAGCCCTGAAAGTAAGATGGTATCTACACATAGAAAAACTATATCGGGTATTATTTGAAGAAAACTTCTTACACTGAGATCAACTTTCCACATATATCTTATGCATGAATGAAATCGATAAAAATATGATATAATTTTGTTATGAAAAAGTGAAACTGAAACTAACAAAATATCAGGATATTGCAATAGAATGGTACTATATTTAACATTATACAGTTGAACAAGGAAACAGTTCAATCAAAGTAATAAGTGATCAAACAGAACGTGAACAAACATTTATTAATTCCTCCTTATCAAGTCATAGAGGCGTCACACTTTTTGTACTTCAGAATTTAAATGGTTTCGATTCAATTATAGTGTTCGAAAGAGCAAATACCTAAAATTTAATTCATAGAGATACAGAACGTGGTTTTATCATGAGGGCAAAAGACTGTATAGAACAGAAATTCAGTGTTCCAAATGTTGTGATACGAATAATCACATTCAATCATTCATGGACTTCATATCGCTTATACTTGAACCGTACAACTATTATTGCTCTTTAAAAGAAACAATTGTGAAGAACCACCCTTGACATCAATACTTTTCCATTGTGATAGTTGATCGTATGTTATTAAGAATGGATGAAAACAAATATCCAAACATTTAAGGGGCATGATTCATCAATGGGCTCCAAAATTATTCAATTTTCAACATTCATTTGGAAATAGTTAGTGCATTTCAAGACTAGAAAATGTATTCATTTAGAAAATCACACTTCACGCTAGGCTGATTCTTTTATCTTACAATCCTGCTAGCTCATTGACATCTGAGATGCAACAAGCATATTTTGACAAAAATAGATTCGATGTTTGATTTGACTCAGTAAGTTTTAACCGATTAGGGAGGACATCTCACCTTAGGAGTTGAAGCTGGGATGTTGTAGTCCTTTACAACCATGTATAAATCTTGTACCAAATACGAACCATCTGAGAACATCTCAAATACTTCAAGTGTGTAGTAATCAACACCGGAGTCGTCATCAGTCCAACCAGGCCATGATATAAATGCATTTCGCTATTAAAGAAATAAGAACAAAAAACGATTAAAATATTCAAATATTGTTTTATTTAATTCAACAAAAAAACGATTTCACTTATCATATTGGTAGTTCATTGTAATTTTGTTGAATATGTGGTTTTTTTTCAGTGATGTTCCATTTCGTTAAACAGAGGCTCGAGTATCAAGCCATTGAACTTTGCTCAAGGGCTGGTATATTTTAATTGTTGATAAAAAGATAAGTATTGAAATGCTACCAAAAAATCATTTAATTAATAGCATAGGTTACACCTATTTCACTGCATTATATTAACCAGTCTTATAGTATTCTTAAATGTGTTTTCCAATAATGAACCAGTAATATGTCCGAGGTCTGCATTAATGGCCCAAGGAAGACTATAAGACTTGAAGGCAACGATTGATATCAACATTCCTACACTGGCATCTAATTTATTTGTTTACCCATGATGATGCTTCATGGTTTATTGTTTTAGAGTGTCATAAAAGACCGGTCAGAAAATCTTTAAAAAGTCCTGATGCAAAGGTTAACTCTTTAATTTACTGAAGAAAAAAATCACAGTATGCTGTTTTCCAAATTATGAAAATGTATTCATAATGTATGAACTGGTACATAATGTTTTATAGAACAACAACTTTTGTTCATGCATACATTATGGTAAGCTTTTTATCTACTGAAATAAAACAAATCCTTAAAGTTCCATTAATTGACATATTATCTATTGGACACACATTAGCACGTGTGAATTTAAAATATATATATATAATATATATATATAAATATAAATATAAATTTAAAATATATATGAACTATAAAATGAACAGTTTTTGTTTTCTTCACCTGTTCTGTAATGTCATTTGTTTTTATTGGCGAATCGTTGCAAACACCACTTCTTACAACGCATGGGAAATAAGGATTGATGAGGTCCCATTCGAATATGTAATCTCGTAATAATGTTCGTCCGTTTAAATGAACTTTAATTTCTTTTCCATTGGCTTCTCTGTCGGTGTAATTCAAATATCCTCCGTTTTCTACCCTCCATTTAAAGTATAATCTATATAAAATGATTAATATTAAACCAACATCTCGTATGTATAACACGGATGGTTTAAGAACATTTCAAAATGCATTAATGTGAATGCTAGTTTATTCAAAATGAGTGATATTTATTTGATCATATATTCTCTCAGCCTCCGCTCCCCTATGAAGTTTATAGCGTTTTGAAATAATCGTATTATATTCTTGTGCAAAATGAATAAAGAGACAAAAATATTCTTTTTACGAATCTGTATAAAAATGGAACCAATTATCATTTATTTTGTAGCAATTTTCGGTATAGTTTTCTATAGGTCATTGCAAATATTCAATGGCTTAGAGAATACGCAGAACAATATTATCAAATATTATGTCATCATTATAACAACAAAATTGAAAACCCAAAATACAACGTTGATGTCTCGGATATGTTGAATTTCAATACCATGCGTCTATGGGTATATTTAATACGCATAAGTTCTTGTTCGTACGTGTGCGGTCCAAATAGCAGTATGATAGTGTAAGCTTTTCTTGCATTTTCAAATGTTGGTTGTACTACCGGTGGAAGTTTATGGAACTCACTATAGATTGAATGTCAACAGGTTTATTTTTACCTGGTTTTATTTTTAGAAAATGTAGAAAACCGAGTAAAACCTTTAATAAAATGAAGTGAAACATTTAAGATATGAAAATATACAATATGTGAATTTTAAATGAATAAGGAAACTTGCCTACATACAAAATAAGCCGAACCAAACTTTTAATGAGTATTATTTCTCATATTTCAACGAACAGGTAAATAATTTAAGGAAAACAAAACTTAAAGCAAAAATCAAATGTACTCTAAGCCTATTTGAACATCTTTTATTCAATAGAGTATGGATTTTAGAATTCTAACCAGACATTAATAAACATATAATATTTAATTAATTATAGGCATATATCAAATACTTGTTTAACCTTTTCAGGAAATAAATTTCAAATTACTAACCTATTTCTATGTTTAAAGTCCCATCCTGAAATGTCCAAAGCATCAATTCCTTCTTTCTTACAGTGAACTGGTTTATGAATACCAGTCCAACCACAGGAAAATGTGTGAACATCTCTAGGATGACCTTCTACAAAAAAAATTTTGTCTTTGATTCAAATATATCTGATTCATATCTATTAGACCCCTTACAAACCAAATAGCTTTGTTGTGATACAGTTTTAGAACATCTGTTATAATTGCAAAGTAATGAAAGATCGGGATTTGGTTAAAATGCTGACGATGAACAGTTAGTCTTAGAAACATGTGTACAGAATAACAAGATTTGCAATATTTACAAGATAGTTATTGTCATATTTTCATATTTTAGATTTGAGCTACAAAATGTCATACGAGAATAAGTTCTAAAGTTCCGTGTGGCAATTTTCAGTAATAATAATAACCAAGAATGCAGCGCCATGGATTATTTTACACCACATTTTATAATTCATCAAGATATTTATTTTCATTAATAGCATCGCTAGTTGAGTAGAAAATCCATCCTCAATATTTACCAAAACTTGATATCAGTTTAGGTATTAGGCTTGTGTATATATTAAGAAACTTTGTATTCGGGTTTCGTAGAAATTTTTTTCCAAAACAAAACAGAGTTTATACCTTATGTGGAAACGGTATTGGTGATAACTTTCATTTGCTATTTATTTGTCAGCAAGAAGTCATCGTAAATTATTGAAATAAGCTATTACCAAGTTATTATATAAAAAAAGTTTGTCTAAAATAAAAGGCGTCAATTTGCAATGCAGAGGTTTATAAAAGACTCGCAATTTTTATTAAGAAAGTTGCCATCATGTTTTGATAACTGCTGTGTATATGAATATTTAAATGTATTGATATCATTTTATTTATTATTTATTTATTTATTTATTTTTATTTTATTTTTAAATTATGACCATTTTCTTTTCATTTATGATTCCAATATGTTATTAGTGTATCTCATATGCCCATGTCAGATATATAATATGTCTGAGATAACGTGAATGAAATCTTGTAGAAAAAGATTTACAAAACAAACAGTAACAACGGCGAATTTTCCATATCACATCGTCGCAAAATAAGCAAAGATAAAACGACCAAATTATAGACAAGTGTGGTTAGTTCAACATTTAGTCTATATATGATTAAACCAAAATTACCGCCATTTTCGAACTGAAGCTCAACTGAAGCTCTCGTTACTCCGTACTGAAAATAAGTGATGTACCCAGGTTTCTCAGGTGGCGACTCATCAACTTTAAATGAACTAACAATGTCTATCTCCGCCTTTTCCCAGCCAACATTGTTCGTCCACTTTACAGAATGTCGAGTTGCATCCTCATTAGGGTCATCTGGGGTCGTCAAAATCTCGGTTTTATACTTTAACTGTATTAAGGCGTAGTTGACTTTAACGTCAATTTTAACTGAAATGACCAATCAGTATAGCTCGCTTCGATAGCAACAGAATAAACCAGACTCCCTAATATATATTAATCGCGCATTGATCTTATAGGTGGACATTCAGGTAGTACAATCCGGCATAAATGAATATTTCGATTTTACGGAAGATATAACATAAATAAACAAAACTAATTCCAATAATACCAATCATATAACTAATCTGGAATTCGACAGTACCAATTTTATGGTTGAGAGTGAAAGAAGAGAGTAACTTAGTCTTTAATGTCAAATTTCGTATAATTTGTAATTTAATGTAATTCTTAGTATAATAAGTTTTTATTTTGTTATCATTCATTTGGTTTTTTTTTTTGTTTTTGACAATACTTATTAAAGTACTTTTTTAACTCACAAGACACATTATAGTTCAACTTACGTTGGTGCCCCTTTTAATGGTGTCACACTATTGCGACGTCGTTTTGTTTTGTTTTGTTTTGTTTTTGTTTGTTTTGTTTGTTTGTTTTATGCGCTTATGTTTTGTTTAAATTTCATTTTTTTATCATATGAGGAGATTATAGTCGCGAATTGTTCGTGTCACACTTTACTACTAATTTTTAGAAACTTCAAGTAATGAAACAATAAATGTATTTATGCATTACTCGAAGTTTCTCAAAATTTGTACATAGACAGAACAAAATAGTCATATAGTTCATGACATTTATGCTGAGGGAGACAGAGAATGGAATGTTAATACATTCACTGGGATTAGAGAAAAGATTTTTTAGTAATGGATATATAAAAAGCTTATGTTGAAGAGGTATTCAGGGATTCCCTGACCTTTCATTATCGCACCTAATCAGCGTCTGCAATCTAATATCGTAAGTTTTATATCGCATGTGTTTGAAATGTAATAGTAAGAGTTGTTGCATAAGTGTTATCCGCTTGATATACACCGACGCAACTTTTTTTTCATGTTACGAGATTATAAGCCCAACGCTCAAAGCGTCCCTACCAATTGAACAAAGCACTATCATAGATGTGTTTAAAAATTGTGCATCCTATCTTTTTGTGCAATGAGCCAATGGAGATAATGAAATTTGACTGATTTTAGGTATACAGCCCAAGTTGACTATTATCATCATGATTATTATTATAACTATTGTTATCATTATTCAAAGACGGTAGTGTCTTGTTAAATAGGCTTATATTGTGTTCCTACTTTCATCGCATTGCTGTCCACCAAACCCATTCCAACATTTACACTTAGAGGCAAGCTCATTTTCACACGTTCCTGGATAACAACGTGTACTATCTGGACGCCATGAACAAGCCTCTGTCAATATAAAAATGGAGATAAACGACATATTGCGGGAGACGGCTTGAAAATGAAATCGTTAATATGTTTTAAATATATTATTAATTGAAAGGTTAGAAAGATAAATTTGTGTAAATTTGATTTTGAATGTAATTTTTCGACTAAATAAATCACCGGAAATGCCTGTACAAAATCAAGAAAATTGCAGTGATTTCCATTTTTCTGGTTTTTATGTTTCAATTGTTCCACGGACTTTCCTTTTTTACTATTCCTCTAGACTTTTGCCTAACAAAGCTTAAACTTCCCCTTTTTTACTTTACCTGTGACCCAAGGGCCTTTGATACACATCAAAATTAAAATATATTGATACTACTTAAGATTTTCTAATATTGCTAAATTATTGAAGTAGACTGCAACCAAAATCAAAGGTGACCAATAATTTATCGAAAGTGGAAAACCTTACGGAATCAAGTATTTTTGGCAAACAAGTTCATTATGCCATAATGCCCAGACAAATGTGGATTTAAACTAAGCCAATATGGAGATCAAGGTATTCTGTAAAATTATATTGGAGCCCAATTCATAATTTAGTCTTTTCTCGTTCCCATATGCACAGGCTATAGCAACGTTAATGCGGAAAGACTCATAATGTATTGTAACATGCACCCGTAAATCCAGATGATAAAGAAACAACCAATATTGGATTGTTTAGAACCGGTCAAAAAGCATATTTACGGATATCAGTCGTATGTGCGTACTTTACTCTGTGGCAACATCCCTTCGGCGTCCGCCTATGGAGTTTTCATATCACAACTCGTACGTTATGCCATAGCTCGCCGTAACTACACAGTCTTTTTGTATCGCGCTTGACTTCTTAAAATTAGGTTTCTGGAACAGGGTTTTGTTGCTACAAGTTTGAAGTCATCAATACAGATTTTTTTATGGTAGTCATCATGAGTTTGTAGGTCGTCATCATGAGTATGTCGGTCGTTACGATGTATCCATCTGCACCATGAAAAACTGATTTATTCAACGTATCATAGTTTCCCTTTTCTCTTTCGTCTACCCTGGACTTAATGTTTTATTAGCGACTCGGCGGGTGTTTCTAGAAAAGCATAGTACGCTTGCCCAACTGGTGCACCTGGTCCGTGCTGCCAGTGTTTAGTGGAGTCGGGGTTGCTAATCTACTTTTGTTATTTTGTAGGTATTATTTTGTTCGTCAATTTATGGATATGAATAATTAACTCATTCAATATTTAATGATAATTTTTCAGTCATATTGCAGACCAAATAGAGCATTTAATTCTCCTTCTCGTATCGAGCAAACATTTTGCGGTTACCAATTATTAATGTTCAATTTTGCCTGAATATCCGTTTTGTAACCAAGAATAATAAAAATAATATGATCATTATTTGACAAAAATATATCGCTTTTGAAAAAAATTGCATAACTACCACGGGAGTTTTTGTTTACTAAACGCAACGATGTGTTGGATATTTCAACAGATAACCATATAACAATACCAAGACAAACAACATGAAAACCGATCGAAAATTACTGAAAATCAATAATGAAACGAAATTGTTTTAGGTGGTAACAAATCCACGACAATGATATTAGTTGCATAGTCGAAATCAGACAATGTTTCCTGTAATTTTTTTTTGTCCAGGGATAACACCATCGTTAGCGCCTAAGTAGCGGCATACAATACAGATACATACTGTGACACTTTTTCATATTATTTGGAGGATACCAAATATAAGCATTCCAATATTTTTTAGGCTTAAGTGCTCCTTCACACCATGCACAGTGATTATCATCTATATTGTTACATTTTCTATGATTGCAATGATCTATCTTTGGGCAAACTGAAACGAGTAGACAATAGACGAATAGACAAATAATTTTGAAATAACCTGACGTTTCACGGTTATTCGTGCTAGGTATACACCCACTTGTACACATTGTTGTTATTGGAGAGCGACTTAAGTCGCATATTGCGTACGCCCCTTCCATATAAAGCCCACACAAATTTTAGAATCAATTCATTTGTCAGGATCCGAGAATTTTGTGAGTTCACTATCATAACATATACTGGAAAAGGACAAAGTACCACGAAACAGGAAATTGATTATTTTAAACGGCAACCAAAATCGCTTACGACATATGCCCTCTATATATTAATGTACATGCGAAATTTGAAATCAAACAATTCATTGGGAGCCGAGATAATTACGACGAAAATCTAAAGAGAGGACGGATGGAATAACGGACGAGCGGATTGATGCATGTATATCACCCACTCATTAAGTAAGAGTATAACAGTATATTTTTTGTCTTAACACATCATCATGTAGACAATATCCAGGAAGTAGGATAACAATAGCACACATTCTTATGTTCAAAATCAGATTCGATAATCCGGAAAACAGTGCTATATCTTGAAGAATTGTATATACATGTCTGTGTAAAAAAATGACTAAATTGTAGTACATGACAAAAGACTTCCTATATTATCAAATTATCAAAATTATACTAACTTTTACAATAAGGACCATCAGCATAAAATCCATCATTGCAGTCCCGACATTGATTCGGTGCATAACATTCTCCGCCACTAGATCTCTCGATTTTTTTCCCGCGAACCAGAATACCGTCATTTAAATAGTTAACATTGCATGCATTTTTCCCGGATTTTCCATTACAAGTAATAATTGGAACTGCAAAAATAAAATGTAATGAAATGCAGCTTAAGGCGATCATCGTCTTATCCAGTTTAAAAAAAAAAACATAGTCGAAAGAGTAAGAGCACTTTTTGTCAAAGCTAGGTAGATTTATTTTTAGTAAATGATGCACATAGGTTTACGGTACATGGATCTGATATCTTAACTGTATTTAAATATTAATTTAAAGGTACATTTAAAGCCAATCACGTTCGAATAATTACAACTGATAAATCACTTAGTAATAAAACAGATCAAATTGTCCGAATATGATGCAAGTGAAATCTGTTGTTATTAAGGCACGAAGATAATGTTTTATAAATTCACACTTTTTTAAAATTTATACCACTTCTCTTACTCTTCTTTTCTAGCATATACTGCTTACCTAATACTCAGCTTAAAAAGTAAACCCTGTTTAATTTTATGAAAATGTTTATTCTCCCCTCAAAACCCCTAACCCATGAACACAACTTTGTCCACTATATCGTGCACCATCGGATTAGTTTCAGGTTCTCATCTGTCTTAAGTTTTCATAATATAACACATCAGTAACTTTGAAATCTTTAACCTAATGCATTCATTTTTAAGTTACCTGGACAGGCATTCAAGGTGCAGCTTTTCGTTTCTGTCCAATGACTCACGCATTCTCCTACTTCATTCATGTCAACAAATTTAGGGTGGCTGACGTTGCAATATCTTGTAACTGTACCTTGTCCACATGTAACGGAACAATGA
Source organism: Perna viridis (assembly GCA_037379345.1). Classification (NCBI taxonomy): domain Eukaryota; kingdom Metazoa; phylum Mollusca; class Bivalvia; order Mytilida; family Mytilidae; genus Perna; species Perna viridis. The sequence continues at coordinate 36,701,736 of CM074518.1, forward strand.
CCCCAGGATGACCAGTTTAACCAATTGTTGTCCACTAAAATGTGTAAGCACATTTATTCTATTATTACAGTTTCACTTAAAATGTCGATCATTTAAAGAATGTAGGCCTAGGGTAAGGGACACAACCCTTACCGTACAGATCATTAAAACGTTTGTATTCTGCATTTGACATCAATCTCATGTAAGCATAAAAATAACTTGGATTGGTTTCATTCTGTTTCAAATGAAAGCTTGACAGGCTTTGTTGAAATTAAATATAATACGAACTAATTTCAAGAGTTACGTCCCTTACACTACCTCTACCTCCTTAAATTATTCGTAACTACTACCGCCTTAAATGATTCATAACAAACATTTTCTTTTTTTTTACCCGTTTAATAGACGGAATGAAAACGAATGAATTCACTCGCTTGGAACGTTGTAAAGACATCATCATGACAACTATATCATCAAGTCGTCTTGGAAATAAAAAATATCATGATGAGTTATCGTTACATCTTGAAATAAATGGTACTTTAATATATTACCATGACTCAAAGAAGAAAACAAACGTATTATCAATACTGATTATTTAAAAGTCTATAAGATAAATGAAAGTAGCAAAATAAAATAACATAATAATAAATTCCTGACATGCATATCTATCCTTTTCTGACTATTTTGGCTGAAAGGCTGGTGATAGGTTTGTTATCAATGAACAATCAAATTATCATGATAATTATGTTATCATCTTGACATCTTGACAAGTCGGTGTCACTTACACGACACCAATTGTTAGGACTTTTCCAATACATTTCTTTGGCTTTCTTAATCGTTTTCGTAGAATTAATTGATTTAAGGTGTAAATTACCTAATTTCTTAACAGCAATACAATTGTTCTAAGATATTTATTACACATTTATTAATAATACAAGAAAACCAAAAGACAACAGACGAAGGAGAAATCGATCAACACTAACGAACTAGGAAGTAGACATATATCCTGGTTCCCGGGACTACATTTCCAGGTATTAGCTACTAGCAATATACTCTATTTGTATATGTGTAACACACTGAATATTGCGATCGGGAGCCAGTCTAGTAGACATAGGAAAACGAAAAGCTCGAACCCCTACTGAAAATAAAGGTGAATGCATGAACTCCGAAATTGTGAGCCGTTCCTTTTTCCAGCAAGACAACAGTCTTGTTTCTAATTGAAGATTGGTGAATGAGAAAAAGATTAAGGTAATATGTCAAATTGGAAACGGACAATCGAGTCATGTGACGAGCGTAAAACGTTTTGGAATTATGAACCTCATTTTAGGGCAACTTATCCAGTAGTATTGCATAAATAATTGCGTCTTATCAAGAAAACTGTTGTGATGTTTAACATTTTTGTCTGGGTTGAGTCACAAAACACACCGTCCGCTTCAGCTGCTGGCATTTCCTAAATATTTTTTTCCAAGATAAGAAACTGATATCAGTGTTTCTGTAATGTTCTGAATCTAAAGCATGTTTATGTTGATTAGATTATGATAATTTAAGGCTTTTTTTTATATTTTTTATATTTTTGATATTTTGTACCAGGTTATGCGAAAAAATAGCCTTTGGGGAGTTGTCGCTTCATTAACCACAAAATGGTTTATGAATAAGCGTTAACTGCTCTAAAGGTTTTTTTATTTAAAAAAAAATAATCCTTATGATTTAATTTGTAATCAATTAAAGTCAAAATAAAGATGTGTCCCTTCATCGAAGCCTTATTTAGTTCGGCATTTTTTTTTTAAATTGCGGACTGGGGACCGATTGATGTTAACAGTGCCAACATAGTTTATGAAAAATAATCTGTCTTGCCCAGTTAAGATGATATACAGTATTACTACAGTTTCATATTAACCCTATAATATCTCTTTTAAATATCAACTAAGAAGTTGGTTTAACATATGAGTGTTCCTTGTTCCATTGATATTATAGTTTGTGTGCGAAAACAATTATCTATCTTTCTTTTATGTTATCTGTATATTTAAGACTCATAGGGTGGGGTTTTGACAATAACAAAAGAGTCCTGTATATGATAACTGAACTCTACACTTTCTGGAATATTGATTCTACACTTTCTGGAATATTGATTACACGCATATAACTACAAACACTTGTGACTAAAAAATTGCATTGCTGATATAGCCTTATGTCAGCCTGATGTAATCGGTGATCATATTTATGGTCTTGATTTATATCGAAACATGTACCTTGTAAGGATAGAAAGTTTGCATATACAGGGGGAAATGTCACTTTTGTGGGAGTTATATTGTTAGTGCTTTATTTTTTCTGTGTGACCTCTTGTTTTCCTTATCTTTAGTTTTTATGTGTAACCCTTTTTATTCGGTTCAATACTTTGTGTATGTAGACCGTCTTCAAAGTGTTCACGTTTAGGTCATTTTTTTATTTTTACGTATTTGAATCATCATACTCTTGACGCTTCGATTTTGTTTTGGTCAGAATTTCATTTGTTCGACTTTCATAACTTTTGAAAAAAGTGTTGGTAGCTTTACAGTACGTGTAATTATTTTGTGGAGTATTCCTTTCGTCCTTTTTGTCGTTTGACACAAATATGTGATTTTAAGATGTTCTCTTTCAACTGGTTCCCGCCATCATATATTCTCCTGTCAGATCATAACTTACATTATTCTGAACATTAAATTATCCAGGCGTTTAGTGTTTGGCAAAATGAATACATCATGGAAAGTTTCATGTTAACAATGAACATTATATATGTAATAATAATTTAGCTTCAGATTTAACACTATATTGGGTAAAACAACCGCCTTTCATTTTCGTGTAACTAAAATGACAACATATATTAGATCTAGTCAAATTGACCTAATTTTTTTTTGGTATTAAATTAATTGAATTGATAAATTAAACCGATCCCCCTACCCTTTACACCCACACTGGAAACTGGATTGAACCTCCGGAAGGTGGGTCATACCAATTTCTGGCAAATTATCCGTCATGCTGTTCGAAACAGAAGTCAAGATAAGTGGCCGAACCAGTGTGTGTTTGTACTATTCCTAATCTCTCGTTCTTTGTTGAAGACGAGATTATACTAGTCGCCAAATCTATGTCATTATTTAATTGTGGAACATTATAAAACAGAAGCGGAAACTACATGCTCTAAAGTGCCTGCATCGTTCATCTGACTCGATAAGCAACACTTTATTTTTGTAAAACCCGCCATGTTTCTTCTTAGATAAAAATTCCTAACACTCATACCTAAGATACAATCATATCAGTTTTGATTACATTCTGTCCAGTGGTTTCTGGGGAGAAATTGTTTTAATGTTATAACATTAAAAACAGCAACAAAAAAAGGAAGATATCGAAAAGGCAATAAATCTTATTATTGCTTAACATATGGCTTAACAGAATAACACGGAAAAATGACCACAGGTAGATCTCATCACGCTAAACACTTTTACCCAGTCAGAAGTTGGTTTTGGAGACATATGTACATGCAAAAAAATTCTGTCAGACCCCCTTTCTGTTCTGTTTCTAGTAACGGTGCCATGTTTTCGACAGATAAAAATTTTCCACGTTTATTCTATGCAGGTCATACTAAGAAACATTCTTATTAAGTATGGGTCATATCAGTCAAGTTGTGTCAGAGGAGATGAGTTTGAAAAATTGTTAACAACGAGGGACGACGACGAAGGACGTTAAATGTTGACAATAGCTCACATTGCCCTTGGGCACTTTTTCCACTTGCGCTTCTTTTTCGTGTATGTTTTTGTTACAAGTTTGTCTCATAGGAGTGTATCCACCAAACTGGACATTAACTGCACCATTCGTTGCAAACATCACATAACATACTCGTGTAATCCGCTTACACTTTTTACACTGTAATTGTAAAGTTGTATATACTAGTATCTAAATTATTCTCAAATTGCTTGAAGTAGCGCATATATAAAAAAAAAACGATATTAAACTTACTTTTTCCTACGGCCAGGCCATTGAAAATGGTTAACAGTAATACTGCAGTCTGAATTAATTCCGACATACCTCTTTTAAACACCAACAAGGAAGTATTTTTAAAATATGAACATTTCTTTCCAATTTATGTTATACCATATACAAAACAATCAGCTAAACATTACATGAGCTTCCTGTTATGATATTTGGACATTTAATTTTCATATAGATAGAAGTTTTGACACTAACAAGAGAGTTTTGTTTGTGGTAATTCAACTTTACACTGTAATGGATATTATATACTCACATGTAACTACAAAACCAATGACTGCTAAATATTTAGCTATATATCAGTCTTGATATGTGATTATCGGTGATCATATTTATGGTTTTGATTTATACTGAAACCTGTACCTGGTGAAGATAATACGTTTGAATTATTTTGCACATTTGAATTATTTCGGTATTTATTTGTTTGGTTGTGTTTTGTCTTGTTTGTTGTTTTTAAGCCAAAAAGTCCTAACTACCAGTGACATCGTTTATTTTTTTCTGAATAAAATATGTTTCTTGTGAACATCTATTTTTTTTTCTTTTTGTTTGTTTTGTTTTGTCTTGATGTGTTTTCAGCCAAATGCCCATCCTACTTTCAGTGACATCGTTTATCCTTTTTGAATACATCGAATAGGTTGACGTTTGATTCATGACATATATGTTTTTGGGAACACTTATAGCTAGTTTTGGATACTAGTGTCGTTGCCCTTGTGTCCCTAAATTTCTTACTTAATTGTATACAAAAAATGACCACATGACCAAGTGATATTTCCATCGAAATAAAGTATTCAACAGCTTCCGTAGTACCATTCTGCAAATGTGTATGACATCTGATACTCGCGATTTATCATCAAATGAATTGTTACATCGCCATTTTTATCATTTGGTTTCTTTAAAAATATAATTTACAAACAAAAACAAAAAACAACAACACAGAAAAAAACCAAAACAAAACATATTACAATATCTGGATACAGGTGGCTTTATTCAAACCTTTTAAAACATGACAACAATAATCAAAATGAAATTTGCACCTCTGATAAATTTGTTCGTTTTATAGAGAAAAATAAAAAAACTCCAACCAACAAATAACCACACTCAAAAGTAATGAGTTATTCTACAAATATCAAAGATTCATTTCTTAATCCAAAAATAATATGAATATTCCCAATTTCTGTATGATTACACGTTTGCAAGGAGTAATCTAAGCTCTTATAAGCAGCATAGAAACTAAATACTCAGGTAAAAAAGATACCTTAAGATAGTAGTAAGTTGGATCCGTCGCTTTATTTTGTTTGTTTGTTTGTTTGTTTGTTTTTTTTTTTTTTGTTTTTTTTTTGGTCGTTTGTTTTTGTTATAATTATTGATTTCGTTGATTATAATTCTTTTCTCATTTAGAATACACACAGGAGAATTTTGAAATAGACGAATGAATCGAAGTAGTTTACGACGAAGATTGGCACATCGGACAAATTACAGGTTTTGATGAATCAAACAAGGAATATGAAGTTAAGTTCATATGAAAAACAGCGGGTAAAAGCAACAAGATCACATTCAAATGGCCACAGTTTGTCGACTTTTTTGGTGTTTCAAAGGACAAAATCTTATGCAAAATTAATACACCAGTTCCTGTCGGCAGAAGTTGCAGATTCCTTGAACTACAAGCTGACGATTATACCAAAATAGTGCAAAAAAATAAGACAAAGTAATTTACGTTACGAAGATGATTCATGGTCCAAACTTCGTTAGTCTGACAAAAGTAAGCGTCCTCTGCTTTTCTAGAAACACACACCGAGTTGCTCATAAAAAGTCAAGTCTAGGTAGAACAAACGAGGAAAGGAAAACTATGACCCGTTGAATAAATCGGTTTTCATGGTGCAGATGGATACACCATAACGATCCACAAGTTCATGATGACGACCATAAAACTTCTTACTGATGTCCTCAATCTTGTAGCAACATAACCCAGTTCCAGAAGCCTATTTGTTAGAGTTCTAACAAAAGTCTGTGTAGTTTCGAAAAGTTCTGGCATTACGTATGAATTGTGATATGAACACTCCATACGCAGGTGCTGAAGGGATGTTGCCATAGATGACAGGAAAGTTGACAATTCTGAATGAAAAGTCATCACGTTTGTCGTAAAGTGTGGTCAATAGTTTTCCTTTACCATAGATTTCAAGGCGTAGGTCAAGATATGAGGCTGACCTTACAGTGTCTGTAGTATCTTTTATCTCAAATTCTTTGGGGTAGATGCGATGTATCAAATCCCCGAAATTAGAATTGTTTAAAGACAATACGTCATCTTTATAGCGGAAACTGAGATTAAAGGATCTAGTTAAACGATATTATTTCTTTCGGATCAGATCAGCTATATAGTCAGCCTCATGAGAGTGAAGGAATTAGTCAGCAAGTAAAGGAGCACAATTTGTTCCCATTGGAATGCCGACCGTTTGTTGAAAAACACGTCCACCACACTGGACAAATATGTTATCGATTAAAAATTTTAGCATTTTGTAAACATCTTCCTCTGTATATTTGGAAGGTGATTTGGAAATATTTCCTTACAAAGTATGAGGAAAATGTATATGGATAAATTAAAACCGACATGTGAATACTAAAATATGACAATGTTCAGCCTGAAACAGGGATTTGCTGTCTTGATCTGACATGTCTGACTTATGCTGAAACCCATATGTGGTCAGGACCCTTACAAGAACATAAGGACGCGTCGTTTTGCTTTACATATATAGGCGAGAAATGTAAAGGCAAACAATCGTGAAAATTAAAAAAACATTTCTTATAACCTAAAAGCGATGTTAGAATGTTTCCCTTTTCTTACATCAACCATGCATGCTAAATTCCTGTTGCAGTTACACAGTGTCCAAAATTTTAAAAAAAATTTAAGTTGATTTTAGAAAGGCATTTGTACTTAAATTTCGTAATAAAAATTTTCGACTTCAAAAAGATAACTACTGATTATGAGACAATATTCACCAATGTACTTTTGAAAAAAAAGAATGTATACATATGTATACCACCGTTTACTATAGTGTACTTATGAAAAACAAACAAAAATCTCAAAATTATGCATGTCTACGAGCCTATTATATATAACAAAAACTAATACAAACGAAGAGAGAAGGTACTAATCTATAAGAAAGGCTGTACAACAAACAGAAGACATAGACAGACACACAAATAAAGGGTTAGGTGTTACTATTTCAGTGTGCAGTTGATTTAATCATGATAATAACGTACAGTTCATTTTACCATTCCTGTTTTCTAAATATGTCAATCTGTATATAAATAGTTCGCTCATGTACAAGTCCATAACCTCTATTCACTGAAACTTAAAACTCCACCTTCAATGATAGGAGTTTGAAGAAAACACAACTGTCATATTCCGAGTTGCTCATTTGCTTTTGTTACTTTGTATGTATAATTTTAGTTACTTTATGTTCTTTGATGTGTATGTTTGTTTTCTATGTCTGGTATTTGTCCCTGGATTACATTCTTTTGATTACTGCTTTAACCTTGGTTCCCTTGATTACTTTTATATTTGGTGTTTGTTTATTTCATCATCTTGTTGAGATTGCAAAAATAAAATGAAGAAAAGAACGTCTCGAATCAGGATTGTCGACGACCTAAATCCATTGGCAACATTTATTGCTTTGTCCAAGTAGTTTATGTTAAACCGCTCTCCAGAAAATCTTTGTAACGGTCATAGTTGCAATTAAATTAAAGCCTTAGTTAATATAATTACTATGACATTTTGATCGACCAATATAAAGTTTCTTTCTCACAAATAAAACAAGATGTATTAAACTTGATTCCACGTCTTATCGGGGTGACTACCTATTTCTAGCTAGATCAACATGGCTCCCATGGCATGACTGAATCGGAGCAAGTCATGGGAGCTATGTCGTATTCATTATTCAAAGCTATTCACTATGATATTTTCTCAATTACAAATATAACTCACAAAACCATCGTGTGAGGACGCTGAAAGTATATACAATACAGAATTACATTGCTATACAGTCCATATTAACTTCCTTTGAAATTTTCAAGTGAAATGTTGGTACGATGTAAATTTTCTTCGCATGATTTATTGCAATGTTATAATAATTTTATCGTGTTAAAGAGAAAATCCCAGGTTTTTTGTTTTTGTTTGTTTTGTTTTTGTTTTTGTTTTTGTGGGAGTCCATATTGCTAGTGTGTGTGTGTGTGTGTGTGTGTGTGTGTTGTTGTTGTTGTTTTCCTTATCTTCACTTTTTGCATGTTATCTATTTTATTCGAATCGTTATATTGTATATAAGTAAATCGTCTTTCATACCTGTTTTCACGTTCAGATTATCTTTTATAATTTTTGTCGTTATATTGAATAGCATTTTATTCGTAGATCATTCGGTGCAATTAATATTAAGGAGTTATCTTATAATGATTTTCCAATCAAAAGTAGTACAAAAGCCCTGTACAAAAAAAAAGAAGTAATAAAACGTTTATTTTTCAGTCTAATAATTACAGCAATTAGTATGAATGCATTAATTGTTCGAAAACATTTATGTAAAAAAAAAAAAAAACAACTTAAGTGGAGGGCTTTGTACATTTAAATTAGTACAGCGACGAATATCTACTTCAAATAACTAAAACCCCAGTGCTTTTCTTAAATCGTCCTTTAGATATTAGATATTTAGATATTTGTTTTAATATTTTTTTCAGTATATCGCTCGCATCCAAGAAAAGACTCATCTCATATTACAAGTACCAAATTCTATAGGACCTAAATAATACTGAGGTATGTGTCAACACCACTGTATACAACCATATCACCATTGCCATTTAGTATATATACATTGTCATTGTTATTCAACCTCTCTACAAGTGTTATACCAATAGGCATACGATAGTTGTGCTGGAACCCGAGTATCCTGGGTAAAACTGAATTGTTCTTCATTACGTAGACCTCTCCGTTACTATTCAAATTTGTATTTATGTGTACAGAAATAATATATACCCCTGGTCTTCTACACACGAATTTACCGGATTAATTAAAGGGAGACAGGTCTTCAACACCTTCGGACAATTGTATTCTTGGGAAAGTCAGTATTGAATAACTGTTCACATTGCCGTTATTTGACTGAACTCTTAATACAACTGAAATGAATCAAAGTAAATTGTTAACTATTCCGTTTTCATTGCAATTCAAAAAAAAAGACATGACAACAGTAATGCTATAAATGTACAATGCGTTTATTGTGTGGTTCATATAAAAACTGCAATGTTTTCATCAAAATGAATTAGGAAAGTACCTACAGCCAATAATCTTGGTACGTTTTAAAAGCGTCCAAATGAAAATAAATGTATTGTTTCACAAAAAGCAACTATATTTAATTTAGTGGTGGTACACATAGACATAGCAATGGTTTCGTCAAGGTGTTTGTTTCCGTCTACATTAATTAAATAGCAAAAATATCTTTTATCAAGCATCTTGATGTATCATAAAACCATCTATGTTCTTAATTTTCATCTAAATATTATTTGAGAGCATCTAGATAATAATGCAATATATATTATGACAAGAAAGACCTAGTCACTTTGTGAATCTGTCTTTAAGCTGTGTGACTGTTTTATATCAAAGTTGCAAGGTTTGTTTACCTAAGATCTTCAATATATATTAAAAGCATTTAAAAGAAATTTGTTGGTATTTATTTGTTATATTTCATCCAAATACTTGTTTGATAAAAGAGTCTAGATGGTTTTAAAAAAATGAAGTTAAGGTACCTTGGTATTTCGATGAAAACTAAAATCCCAAGGTACTTTCAACTTGCACCTGATATGTCATTTTTAAAACTATCTAAATGCAATCTCCAATTATTACCAGGGTGGACCCATGTCATAAGCAGAAAGTGAATCCAAATATTAACATATATTTTTTGTCGTCACATGATTCACGCTTAGAGCTTTGTTCTCGTTATAATTTGGTAAGTGAAATTGTCTTATGTCATCCTTAAGTTATTTATTTATCAATAATTATCACTAATATGGAATTTAATATCGTAAATTTGGCACTCTTTTTTATCTATCAGGGTAAGATCAATACTTTCCGTTTGGCGTAAATAGAAATAAATCTCTCATGCGTACGGATATGTAAAACATTTTTGTACAGTAAGTTCAATATCAGGATTCTAATCTATCAAACGAAATTCAGAAGATGCGCTAATGCACACATACTGTAGTACCACAATTAATGATAACATTTTAATGACAAACATGTTATAAGTATTTTCTGTTATAACTTATATATACAAAGGATTTCAAAATGTTGCATGATCTACAGAAAGTAAAATGTTACTACTCTCTGTAGTAGAAATTAAATACAAGTACAGCTCTTCATTAAAAGTATAAGATAAAATGAAAAATACGTTCACACATTCAAATATATGAACCTATTTACCTTTGTTAGACATATCATCGAGTATGTTACTCAAAGTTCTGTTAACATTTTCTACCTTGACCTGGAAACTTTTTTCTATTCGAAATTTCCAGATAATTTCCGAAAGTCTTCTTCGCTCTTGCTTTCGTGTGTTTTAACTATATTAAGAAGTGCCATTATATCGTTGGACCTCGCTTTTGCCTCGGCTTCTACCGACTGTAATTTGGTCTCCGTTCTTTGCATCAGTAATTTATATTGGCTTGTCATATTCTGAAGACCAATTATAAAATTTATGTCCGAAATATTATTTATGGAATGTTTTATCACGTCCACGTATCTCTCAACGCGCTTTTGTGATTCATCCGACTTAGCTTGCGATAGAACCAAAGCGTTGTATTGTAGTTCCAGAGTGTCAATTCTTTGTTTCAAGGCAGCCATATCCTCTTGTTGTTGTTGTATTGTTTTGTTTACTTCGTGCGAGCCCGATTCAGAGTTGCAGGAACAATCTCACTTGACATCTCGTGTTGAAGTTGTACAACATATAGACTGGTTCCCGATCGCAATATCCAGTATATTACACATATACAAATTCGTTTGAGTGTATTGCTAGTAGCTAATACCTGGAACGTAGTCCCGGGAACCAGGATATACAGCATACTGCTGAAGTTGTTCTCTTGCTTTCCGTTCCTCTGATAGCAGATTAAGAAGTGTCGTGAAATGTGAATCCGTCATAAGTACAGGTTCGGAGTTCCCTTGGAAACTCCATTCAAAAGAAATGCATGAACGGTTTAAAGGCTTAATAAAAGAAACAGTGCCACTGGCATTTTTCTTTTTTTTTTCTTTTTTTTTTTTTTTGTCATCGGTGTAACAATATTAGCAGTTTTTACATTTATACATTCCAATGCATACTTGTTATCAAAAGATTGATACTTGTGTTAAAATTTCCTATTACGACGCAATACATACATGTGAGGCAGCCTGATATACTAGTCGTTACAAGCCAGTGGGGCCTCTTGATGCTTAAAGCCTTTTTGCCCTAGGCAACGTATTTCGTGCTTTTTTTTCAGTTTAATTCTCTTTCACTATAAATTTCAGTCATTCCAAATGAAATTATCATTACTGGACAGCTATTTATATCCATTTGGGTATGTACATACGAGAAAACCCATGTGGATAGAAAGCGTTGTAATATGCTAGAGAAAGAATTTTTTTTATAAAACAGAAAAAAATCCGAAATTTGTTGCCCATCTTAACAAAGAGGGTAATACCAATAAAGAGGCTTCTTTTGGTACTATCTACCAATGCCTGAGTTTGTTTACCGTGGTGTATATCTTTTATAACTACGGGAGAAAGGATACCTATGTGTACCATATTATTCATAACATTTAGGTTGAAATTATTTTCGATATTAGTGTAGCTTTCGATAAAATTCCTTTTAAGTCTATTGAAATTTTGTACAACGGTTTTCAACTTCTTTGACTCAGGTCCAGGAACGGTGTCTGTATATATTTATTTATAGAAATAAAAACAATGTCATTGATTACTAACTTAAAAACATTCTGAATAGTATCATAATTCTTATTTAGAATTGTATCCAACATATCTTTAAATGTAGAATATGAACGGTTTAAACAGATAAATCGTCACAAGATTGCAATTTATACTTGATAACATGCACAGGTTGGCTATCTTATTTTAAGCTTGTTCTAATTACAGGACAAATAGTATATTAATTTTCTGTCGCTATTATTGTTAGTGACTTCTTGCACTTGTAATATAAGTTCTTAACATTCGCATAGGATGTGCATAAATATGTAATTGTACGCCACATAATTTGCAGATCCTTGCTGTGTTTACCGCCATACCGTCATGGATCTAGCTTCACGAGATAAAAATGTACCTCTTCAATATCATACACGTGTGTTCATTACCCAGTTTCCGATTCAGGCACCGAGGCTCGTAACAAGATTATATAGGTCATATACATTAGCGCGCCCGATTTACGAATATTCATTGCCAGTTGCTTTATCTGGTTCCTTTGTAAATATCATTAGCGACCCAAAGATCGCTACAACGTTGCTTTTTTAACATGACAGTAGCTATTTTGCCCGTCCGTGTTAGACCCGACAGGGTATTCAAGAGCGTTAACCCCCCCCCCCCCCTAAATTGTCCGACCCTACCCAATTCTCCTTATTTCTAGTGGCAATCAAAATTTTTCGACCACATTATCCTTGTGTCCCATCCATTTTTCATTTCATCATCATTTTATCATCCATTTTAAGTTCATCGCCTGGATATAGCTGAAATATTGCTGCTATGGCGTTAAACCCCAACAATCAATCATTCAATCTTAACTTCAACTTGTTAAAATTTATATTTTTATGTAAAGAAATTTGTGTCAATTTTTAAATATTGGAATTTATATTTTACTTCATGTGTAAAATTTTAGAAATTTTTATGAGAGATTCCTATAATACTTTATTTGTACATTTTTTAATACTTTTCATTCAAAATTTTATTAATTATTATAAAAATTCATTCTACTACACATCTCCAGTTTTATAACCACTTCTATGTTTTTAAAGTTTTGTATGTATGAAGTCTTGTATTTTTGTTAAATATTGACCGTAAAATAGCCAAATAACATTATATTAATTATTTTGCCGGATCCCGCAAAATAGCTAAATGATATGATATAAGCTACTTGTTCGCAAGTTGTGGTACTTCCCTGAAAAAGAGGGATTTGTAATCAAAACACTTTACAAAAATTAATTAAAAGTTTGCCCGAATGAACTCCAGGTCTGAATACTAATATCTAAGTATTTCTTAATCAAATTGAGTTTACAGTTCAGTTTGCTTCCATGTAGGAACAGGTGTATCATGTGCTTTAGAACACAGAACTGCCGTCATTAGCAAATAAAACTGTCCCTTTAGTGGTATAAAACGAAATTGATGAAACATTGAGTGAAACAGCTTTCAATATTATGACTCATTGATTATATATACATATATAAAATAAAGCTAAGTAAAACGAAAAACTAAAGCTATTAGGAATATTTTCTGATCATGTATTTAAGACTGCACAATGGTAGCTTAAATAGGGAATCACTGGAAAAAAGATCCAAGCCTGAAAGTATCCACTTGAGAAATCTCAAAATCCCCTCCACAAAGTAATAATCTAAGAAAATACATTTCATGATAAAAGTAAAAAAAAATGAGAACTTCTATGCCAAGTTAATGACCCTTCTCCTTCAAATTCTCCCTAATTAATGAACAAAGTAAAATTAACAACCCTAATATAAGTGAGATGGTCAAAGTGATCTAAAGAAACAAGATACAGTGATGAGTTATACTATTTTATTAAGGACTGAAAAAATCGAAGATTAAGAAAGCATAGAAAAAGAAATAATAGAATACATTGTATATCTGTGTAGTTCATTTTTGTAAGAATCAGGCAAAATGGGAATAATCAGAAACATACATGTCAAGTCCTCACTGATCTGAAAATATAATTTTCTTCATGGATGCTTTCTCTATTTGAAAAGATCATTATTGTATCTTTGCACTACTGGATTTGGTCAAAACATTTACAAAAGAATGTTAGAAATATGACTTTTTTACAGAGTTATCTGTCCTTAAAATGTTCATTTTCAATGCATTTCAATGAAATTATAACTCAATTTACCTCATTGATTTGGAAAGTCTTGTCATTTTTTCATGAGTCTGATGGTGCAAATAGTCAAAAAAAAAAAAAAAAAATTTCAAAAATGGTGGGTTTTTCATACTGTTTCACCCATTGCCTGATTCATACAGAGACTGACACTTAATAATGTAACCCTATCTTGTATAAAAAAAAAATCAAAATTGTTTTTCCCTATTTACTTCAATTCATTTTCATATTACAACATTAGTAATTTGTCATTCTTAGTTTACATATACCTTAAATTCATCAAGCAACACTAATCATTATAAAACCAGTCAACTTGACACAGTGATATCACCTCATCTGATGAATTGAGTACACTGGACTGAAAAAGATCACATTTGGCTTTGCCAATGTTACAATTTCCATTTTTTTTATTTGATCTGGTGACAAAAATGACCAGTTGGTGATTTTTTATTTATTTATTTATTTATTTATTTATTTTTTTTTTTTTGGGGGGGGGGGCAATCTGTATAGTGGACTATAGGTTAAATTGTTGTTGATTAGTTGAGAAAAACCATATTTCACAGCTTTGCATCAAATGTTTCTGAATAAAATAAATAAATACATGTATCATCTGAACAAATAGTTTAATGTAATGAACATGGAATATTTCACAAGTCCAACATAATAAATGCATTTCCTTTTCAATAAAAAAAAAGAATAAATTGAAATTTAAAAAACCAAAATGTTATGCTGGTGTTTAGAAATTTGGCACCCCTCCATTTTATTGGAAAATTTGTTATTTCATGTGTAAAATTGACAAAAAATGGCAAGTAATGTTCTAGCAAACCCTTTTTCTGGGAAACTATCAGCTGGCACCCCTCCTTTTCAAAGTGCCTGGATCCACCCGATTGAAGCTGACACTACTAGACAAAATTACTACAAAATGTTTTAACCAAGAAAACTATCTTCATTGATTTTTACTCGTGCACTCGTACCACAAGTTTGTTTTATACTTTTGCTGGATAGATGCTGATTACTCTTACAATTCCCCTGAACTAAAAATAAAGATAGAGAAAATATAACATATTGCGGCTTTGGCTTACCAAAGGCAAAATAATATTGCAGATTTGGAAAATTTCTGATGTGCATAAAATATATTTTTGTAA
This sequence comes from Perna viridis, assembly GCA_037379345.1. NCBI lineage: Eukaryota > Metazoa > Mollusca > Bivalvia > Mytilida > Mytilidae > Perna > Perna viridis. Next base: position 36,716,983 of record CM074518.1, read on the forward strand.
TTTTAAGGTTTTTTTTCTTCAAAACTGAAAAAAAAATTCCAAAAATAAAAGCAGCTGATAATTTCTTCTATTTTCTGTATTTTAGAAACTGGCCATAATAGAATTACAAGGGGACATAATTTCCCTTAGGAAGGGAAACATAGCACTTCAGAAAAAGAAAATATATATACATATGTACAAGTGAAGATACTCTGTAAAACTCAGATCAATCTAATGATTTAAAACATGTTATTTGACAGTGACAAAGGTTGAAGATATGAAATCACAATTAACTCAATCCATCTCAAAATCAAAATTTCTTAGAACTAGTCCAGTAAAATTGTGATAAAATAAGACATTATTAAAATTGTCATCAGTTAAAACACATTTGACAATCTTAAAAGTAACACAAAATGAATTTCAATATAAAAACACCATGTAAATACATATTCATGCATGAATAATCCAGCTGCCATTTTGACTCTGATTAAGATATATGATAAAGTAATTTATGTACATGTAGCTAATTAACTCATTGACTCATAAAATTGAGAACCCTACTGAAAATTCATAACTTATAAATGTAAATTTTTTTTCCTTCAGATTTTAGAATATTTTATGGGTTTTATTTCACAATTGCAATCCAAACTCCGTGAGAAAGTAGGTTTCAAACTTTACATGTAGGTAAAGCATTGCAAAATACATTTCTTTATGTAACTATAAGCTTCAAAATGATTTTCAGACATTTGTCAGTGTTATATAAAAAGAATGCAAATGTCACATAGAAAACATATCATTGCAAGAACAATTCACAACAAATATAAAACAAACATGACAGATAAAATAATCATACATGTACATGTAAGAGAACTAAAACACAGAAATCAATCTTTGACACAGTGGATTACACACAATTAAAAACAACAAGAGGCATCCAGGAGCCTGAATCACTCACCTGGTTGAAAGTCTAAATCTATCATAGTTTTCAAGACAAGGCTGAAAACTGTAAAAAAAACCCTCTCATTTTCCCCCCATCAATAACTCTTATAAGAAGGCATCTGACAAATTTTATGCCTGAAGACTTTTGTAGTCCTAAAAATAAGGATCATTTCAGCTATTGAAAGAATTTGGCTAAACCTAAGGATTTTGGAGATATATGCGAAAAACTATTGCCTGACTCCTGTGTTCTATTTTTAATAACAGTGACCATGTTTTTCGACGGATCAATTGGTAAAATAGTGTCAGAGAAGATTTTTGAAAGAAATAACATTTTTCGACGGATCAAATATCCCCAAATCATTTCTATGCAGGATACCCAAAGAAACATTCATACCAAGTTTGGTTCCAACTGGTCAAGTAAATTCAGAGGAGAAGAGTTTTGAAAAATTGTTAATGACAAAGATTGACACTGACGGATGCCAAGTGATGGCAATAGCTCACATGGCCTTCGGTCAGGTGAGCTAAAGATACCTGAATCTGTTCTACTATAACTGTATAAAGAACAAAAGGTACGAATTTGGGAGCCATGTGTTCATTACACTGAATTATAAATTTCTAGTGATTACAAGGATATTTTCTACTTTTCTTCAATTCAGAATCAAATTAATCTCATTTTAGTAACACTCCAGATAAGAATCGTGAAAAATGTGATTTATGCTTGGAAAGCCTACATATGTATATAGAATGTACTGTAGAATTCAAAACTAAAGGAGATAACTCTGTAAAACTATTGGATTTTAAATGTGAATTATCTCCTAAGAGCAGAAAGAATGGAATGAATGATTATACATTTCATCATACTGATATACAAAGCAACTTAATAACAAGGATAAAAATGTGTAGCCTTTCCTTGGGTGTATCTCATATTACAGAATTTGCATGATTCTTAGCTGGAGTGTTACTTAAAATTTGAAGAGCATTTCAATACTACAAACAAGCAACATATTGTCTTAACCAACTAAAGTTTTCCATTTAAACATACTTGATGATATAAATTAATTTGAAATTCTATTTTTTTTTAAATGCACATGTGTAAGAAAGAGGGATATCAATTTTTCTAATTGTAACACAAGTTACAGACAAAAAGAAATTTTTTTGTAATGCTTGTTTTCGGGTAAACCACCATTAACACCCATTTCTTGTAATAAAGATAATACTGCAAGAAAGATTTAAGATTGTAAATAACAAGAAAACTTATGATTTTGAAACTGAAGATTTATGGAATACCATGAAAGTACTTATATTCATGGGGCACCAATTTCTTGGATTTCGTGGTTGAAATTAAACTCGGGACAAAACAAATATTTTCCATTTATTTTGTACTATGGGAAATGTCAAGCCATGAATTAAAGAATCCATGAAGCGATTTGTCTACAATCCGCGATAATAGATATGCAGACCACAAATAAAAGTACTTTCACAGTATGTTAAGGCAAAAAAAGATTTATGCTTTAGTGAGTCAAGGTATAAAAATATTTTCCTTAGTTTACTCTACTGGATATATACCTTAGTCAACAAATAAAAGTTTCAGAAACAGCAAAACCAATATGAAATAATTATCTTAAAATATAAGTTGATAATTATCCCAAAGTTTTTCAGACTAAACATTTCCCATACATTTATACTACAGACAATAGCAGAGAATTAAAAAAAAACACAGAAACAGTACATTTAAGATAAATTTAAGAGTATAGTCCGAATTCTATACAGATAAACAAAATGAACACTTATCGGTATTAGCTACTGGTAATGATGTGTTTATCTCTTCTGTTGAGCTGTTCCTATGTTACATTGGTTGACCTGGAAATTGCAAATGAAGAGCATTAATGATATACCAATGCATAATAAAAGTCAACATTATCATAGCCCCAGCTCTACAGCTTAACATAGATTTTTAACCATTAGTAAGATTTATGCAAAGCAGCTGTCAACATCTTTTGCTTAGTCCAAAAAAAAAAATATATAAATTGTTTTTAAATGTTTGTTTCCTGTTACCAATGCATCCTGGAAACATTCTGAAAATTTTAAAAATGGCTTCATCAACAGAATTGCTGCTCCCAGGTATGTGGTAGCACGAGTTTGGGAGACACCTTGGTTTTATCAACTAACCTAAAGATTATCCTTTAAAGAATGTACATGTATTCATCACCAGGAAATAAATCTAAGTATGTTTGCCTAGACATGTGTCAAAAAAAAAAATCCTGACCTATTGCCCCTAACCATTTCTATCGAGTCCAGAAAGGGGATATATGGTACAAGTCATCATGTGAAAGCAATATACCAAATATATAAGCAAAGTCTCCAATACAAGCTGACAAATCAGTTCAGAAAGAGTAACTAACCAATAGATGGGCAGACAAGGTTAGTACATATTTCATACTATGATGTCTTGGGTTAAAACGAAAACCTCCAAAAAATTGTTACTTTTTTGGCATTAAACAGCATGAAAAAGATCTTTTGTTGTCTGATTACATTTCTTTGTATTGTCATCTAACAAAACAATTCTAATGTAAGATCTAATTCTCCAGATCATACAATGTACAATAAGCCAAATTTTGCTATCAATATGATTAGAGTGCACAAGATTCTCAGCCACCAGATTGAGGAACAACCTATATTAGTGTTCCCTTCAGCTTTTGAAAAGGACAGAGTATTTCATGTAAAAATGGTACTTAACACAAAGAGGCAAAGCACATCATTCAAGCATTAACATCTATTTTGAGAAAACTGACAGAAAAGGGCATGGTGCCCATGCCTACCCATAACAGTTTGTCGTGATCACTACAATTCTGTGTTTTCACTAAAGTTTCTCCTAAAAGGTCAAATAAAAATTTGAATGGGACAAATCTTATTTTCAGTTGAATGACATGTATTTTTTCCACCTGCACTGGCCAGACAGGTGTTTGAAGCATGCAAATTGTCCTCCAGCCCATTCCTAATGAAAATACACTACATGTAAATATGGCACTTACCTTTGTAGCAAACCTCAAAGAGTTTAGAGTTTCTTGGAAACACTCCTCTTTTGGTGATGCATTGACAAACATTAAAGTTTTACTATTACCACCAAGTGAGTTTTGTAATAGGTAGGTCAGTTTAGAATTCCTATAGGGTATATGGTTATCCTGAAATACATAGATAAAGATAAATGAAGATAACCCTTGTTTACTGTATTTGCTTTAGGCCACTTACTAGTTTAAAAACTTCTCTATGCTCAGTAAAACCTAATTCAGGCTCTGGCACCAAAAAACTTGATAAATAATTAAGTCTGAGAATATGGGTCTAGGACATAAGCCCTCTAGATAAAAGCTCCCCCCCCCCCCATCTTGATAATGTAAAAATATATATTTATTTTTGTTTGTTTTGTTGTTTTTTTTGTGTATTTCTTTATTTTTCTTTTGTATTGACTGTTTATTTTATATTGGTATTGCATTTTATTTTTGTTTGTCTTTTTTTGTATAATTTTTTATTCTGTTTAGTGTACTTAGGAAGTTATTGTTTGCATTGAAATGGTTCAATTTCTGTGTATTTTTTTTTTCAAGGGTTTACTTATTTTATATTTGATGTTATATTTCTTATTACCAGAATCATTTGAAATTTCATATTGTCTTAAAAAGAAACAAAAAGTTAAAATGTTAACAATTTAGAAATTAAATTTCAAATTTTACACTTTCAGTTCTAACAGAAATATTATTCATAACTGATAAAATATTTTCTCATGGGAAGTGGGGGGGGGGCTTTCGTCCTGATCCCTCTATTTATAACTCCCATGGTAACTTCAAAATCTTTATATTTAATTTTCTAAAAAAAAAAAAAAACAGTTAAAGATATTCTCAGAATTAAGTAATTTCTCATATTTTTTAATTATAATTTGTCCCTTCAGTGCCCTGTCAAATTGGCTTCATTTTTTTTAACAAATACTTGTGGAATCCAAGGCTTCTTAGATAATCATTGGCATGGCCTAAAAAATACAGCCAGAAATGAAAATGTACACATATACAGCATACCTCTTTTCAACACCTTGTATTTGTATATGAAGGAAATGATTGCAGGATAAATGTAATTTTCATCAAAAAGGCATAGAAACAAAATGATAGCAACCATACAATACATGTACCAACCTTATTTCCGATAGCCATGATGACATTACCAAGGTTACTAAGAGATTTATTTATAGCCAATGTTTCCTTCATTCTTTGACCTTCTGACCCAGAGTCTTTCAGTCTCTCACTACCAGCTAAGTCGACTAGATGAAGAGTTCCTATAAAATTTTTATAAAAATCATATTAAGTGCATATACTTTAGTATTTCAGTGAAAGCAAAAAGGTATATTGGATGTGTATTTCTTAAATTTACATACTTTAGCATTTTGTATTGCAATGACCATTATCTATTTAAGAAATAATTTACAGACTACTTCATTTCATCATCGTTTTTATCATAGGATGGTCATGTACATCACCTAATTTGTACCTCAAGCGATAGTGAGGGGTGAAAAATGACATAAACAACCAGTCATTATTGTAAAACAATAATAGTCCCTGGGATTATTTCAATACTAATAGGGCTAGTTTCTCATTTTTATGAAAGGACACAGCCTATGTGTTGAAAGAAATAGCAAAAATGTTGATAAAAATTTTATTGTAACGCCAATAAAAAATGGGTAAAACTCATCTATGACGTCCTAAAAAAGACATTTATCACTGTTTTACCACTGGAATAATAAACTGTAGACAGTGCATGTAAATATCACTATGCAGTTTAATACCATGAACCTGTGTCACTGAATATAATAATGTTTATTATAAAGTTTCATACCTTGACTAGTTTCACCAGTGATTTTATTTTCACCAGTTAACTTCAGTGAAAATACACTGTGACTTCTGGAGGATCTCTCATTACACTTTGTTTCCCCTACAGATCTATTCTTTGAGGCTTTCTGTAATAACTGATAAACCTGAAAAGAAAACATACAAATGTTGATTTATACAGAACCATGTAAGAATTAGGAAAGTTTTAATTTAAACAATGGTACTTTAAAATGTTTTCTGAATTTTTCGGCGCTGAATTACATTCAAAACACGTAAGAAGAAATTCCTTCACTTTTTATAGTGTAGAACAAGGATCTGGTAAAGAAAGATTTACAATTGGTTGTGATGCATTACAAAATATTCACCTCCATTTTCCATTCTCCAATTTCCACATATACATAAGTCGATATCTCTTTCACCACCCTATCTTATCAGTACTATTTTGTTTTGTTTTGTTTTGTTTTTTTTTTTTTGGGTGGGGGGTGGGGGGGGGGGGGCTTCTAGACGTGTAGGATGTTCTTCAGTACTATATAGTTGAACAAATACTTTTAACTGTATCAGCAATTGCCTGATTTTTAAATTGACATGTACTTCATATAAAAAGTTTTGCTATACATGTATGTACTTGTCTCATTCTCTATAAAAAAGTATTAAATTCTGTTTACATATTCCTAATGTCACTTTATTCATGCATATCTTTTGTTTGGTGTAAAAATATACTGTGGTCAATTTCACAAAAAAAGTTGTATGTGTAAAATTCATTTTAAGCTATGTTGTCATAACAGAAAATAGTAACATGTACATTGCATTTATGATCAATTTTTACTGTTATGACTTTCAGTAAAATTGACCACTGATTTCAAGTGATGATTTTGGAATAGGATCAATTTTTTTCCAGGCTAATACACATCAAATCATAGTAATTTCATTTCAGAGGAAAAACAGCAGTTCTTTTCTTCTTCTACTCACCATTTCTTCCTCTGTGACTCTTACTATGGTCAGATTTGTGACAAAAACTTCATTACTGTTTTTCTGTCCAGACATCTTGATGTCATGTTTGACATCGTCACGGCCATCACCCAAAAGATCTCTGATGGTTTCATTGTATATTTCAAGAAATGAAGCATCTAATAAATACTGAAAAAGTACGAACATCTTGTTAAGCGAAAACAAAAAAAAAAACACAAACAAAACACAAAAAAAAAAAAAACAAATGAACAAATTTGCAAGCATCAATTCTTGTAGTTTCAGAAAATGATTGGCAATATATAGTATTAAAAATCAATTTCCCCGAGTCCTGTTTTTCTGTCCACTGCAAAAATAGCAAATATTAGTACAACACAATAATAATACACCACAAAAAGTATTACTTTTTCAGTATTTGAATTTTCATAATGTTCATGTTAAGAATATCCTCAGACATGCATCGTCAAAATGCATCAACATTTTATTACACCACAAGTAAAATACTAGTCTGAGTATATCAGGGAATTTCTACCCTTTAAAAACCCTCTGTACCCCCAAATTAAAAGGTCAGGGGGTGCTTGAATCACCAGATTCAAAAACTATTGGGCATGCTGCAACTCATTAAAATTATAAACTTATTTATTCATGCCTGTTACTGATGATTGACAAAAATTGGCAACATCTAAATAGATGCCAAAAAGTTTCAATACTTTGTCAAAATCTAAGAAGTTCAAATAGTTAAAAATTATGTATTAAAGAATAAAATGTACACATGAATGTTTTCCATTAACATGCATATATAAATGTATGTTGCATGTGATAAATACCTCCCATCCTTTATCTTGGAGTTCTCTAGTTGAGTCAAATATTTGCAATACAGCCCTTGGAATCATGCCTCTGTTTGCAACATCATTGATAGATGTCCCTTCCATTGTGAAAGTTTTACCAGAGCCTGTTTGACCATATGCAAAAATACACACGTTGTAACCATCTAAAGCACTCTGAAACAAAAATAGTAACACTTAATTAGCCAAACATTTTAAAAAAAGTAGTTGGTTGTCATCTATATTGAAAGTATGAATTTACTGATAGATCAAAAGAAACATTACCTGAATGCAAAAAAGTGTTTTTTTTATATTATTTGAACTTATTTCATGAAAACAGAATCAATATATACCTGCACCAGCTGAGATATTTCATCAAATACTTCCTGTTGAGTTGATTGGTCATTAAATACTCGATCAAACTTGAACTCATATTTACTAGTTGCATTATTACCTCCCTTTCTGGTCAAGCAACTCTGGAAAAAAAAAGCATATATTTCACAAATATTCACTAGACATTATAGTAGTCTCTGTACATTTTACATTGTTTTATTAGCATGTGAACAGGGTTGATGTACTCACTAACTACCTAATGGCCGGCTATTTTGGCGATTTTAAGGCAAAATTTATACTAAAAAGTTTGGTGTATGCTTAGTACTGTATAAAGTACTTCAGCCACAAGCAAATATTTTGCTGAATTTGTTCTTGTTATTTATGATCATCAACATACCATTAAAGGTGTTTTTAGACAGACCCCTAAAAGATGCCATAATTACCTGCAATATGGTAATTTTAGCTGGGTACTAATTTTGGTGATTTTCAGCAGTCTGTCTAAAAACACCTATATATGGTATATTGATGATCATAAATATCTGATTGATGTTTATGTAATGCCAAAAAATTGGTCTTGAGTGTTTGCATTAAGCACCCCTCTCTTAAGTGACCATTATAAAAAATGAAACAACTACTCTGTTTTAAGTGGTTTGCTTACCAAGGACTTAAAGCAAAATAATTGAAAGATATAAAATCTGAATGCTGCAAACATAGAAATTCTGCCTACAAAAACATATGTCTCTCCTATCCCATGCTCAAAAGTTCAACGGGGCATAGCTCCAACAAAATTCAGTGGATAAAAAATTCCTGGTAATGTGCGCAAAAAAAATGTCATAGCCTAAATACCCACAAAGTTTCACGAAATTTTGTGCTGTAGTTTCCAAGAAGTTGCACTTACAAAAATGTTACTGACAGATAGCCAGATAGACAGGGTCAAAACAATATTCCACCATACAAAGGTGGGAGGTGAAATAACTATAATTATTGGGAGTTGGTACATGTATTTCACATAGTAATTCATTCAGTTTCAAAGTTAATCTCTGTTGTAGTACTTCTTACTTCGTTCAATGTAGCATCTCCTGTTTTGTCCAGCTCTAATGTTTTCTGTTCATGGTCTGGAAAGTTCATGTGAGGTATGATTCCATCATTCCCAAGTGTCTCATCACCAAGTAATGGTCTAACTCTACAGAAAACCCGTATGTTTCCCTGAAATATGACATTAAATGGGTCAACAGCTAGTATAAGATTAATGATTATTACCATTTTATAAGAACTGCATGAAACCTTGATGATTTATCAACTGATTTTTTCTTTTTTAGCACAGTAGAGTAAAAATAGAAATTGTGGCTAGAATGTATGGACACTGATGCCATTGTTAATATCCCAAATAGTAAGAAAAGACCATCAACTGTCATCATCCCTAAGTTTTATTTCTTTCTTGTTTCAGTTTAAGCAACTCATGGCCATGTGTCCCCTGCAGACGCAAAAAAAAAAAAAAAAAAAAAAAACATTGAAGGGCAAAACTCAAATAATTAATGAAAAATTTGTTGAATCAAAATGGTGGCACAATATGTTCAACTACAAATGGTGACTAACAATCCTACAAAATTTGAAGTTATTCCGGATGGATGAACGCCAGTACTTCTATACCCCCTTACAGGCAGCGAGGGGGACAATAAGTACTATTCTAAATAATCAAAAATCAGATGACTTGGTGTAACAGTCTGCTAACACCAACATATAGTAAAACAATTGAGTAACCCAGGTATAATGTGGACAAGTCCTCATAACAGTTAACCTTTGACCTATAGCAAAGCAGTGAAAGCCTGATATCAGTCTGACAGGAAGATAACCTGTAATACAAAGTAAGGATCTTGGTCAGTTTCATATCTTTAACAAAAACAAGAAACAAAATCTGTTTGTAGCCCATATCTCAAGCTTTGTTAAATTATAAAGAAAAAATAAATTTTAGTTGACGTAAAACTGGAAAATGCGCAATTTCTTTTTATAATTATCAATATACATGTATATTCAAATTTGTCCTCTCAAAGGTTACACCTGCCTAATATTTACCTTAAGTTCCTGAATTTGATTGTGAAGTTTTCGCCTTTCTGTCTCATGACTTCTTATTTTACCATTCTGTTCTTCTATCTCATCCTCTCTGTCTTGTAACAAACTCTTCAGTTTTGCAATTTCTTCATCCTTTTGTCGGTTTAAAGTCGTTGCTGCATCAAGTTGGATCTCCAAACAAATGAATTTGACATTATGATGAACATGCAATGTAATGGAATAAGAAAACATGTAGAAAAAACTGACAGCTACTAAAGCTCACTAAAGGACACCCTTTGCTCCCCATCCAAGTAACCAAACCACATGTATAAACAAAGTTGTCAATAAGAAGTTGAAGTCATTTCAGTCTGAAATTGTATTCAATCATATATTACATGTATCTATATACAGCTTCAGTCAAAACAGAAAGTGGCTGTGATAAGCAGCTGCAGAGAAACTGTAACAGAAAAGTTGAGGACAGACACCATGATCACTATATACCTCCCACAAACCTGTGGGGTATGATAAAAACTATGACCAATTCGCCTTTAATTTTCCAAGTTTTCCATTGAAAGAAAGGTAACTGGTCTGAAATTGGTTATTTTCTCCATCATTTATTTGTATTTTAAACATCAATTATTTTGCAATCAGTGGATTCATGTTGTGATGTTTTGGCTGGAGAAAGTCTGAGAATGATATTCCAGAATTTACTACACAGGGAACATTTGCTAAATCAATGATGTCTAATTAAAATAGTATACAATAATCAAAATGGTCAAGTGTAAATAAAATTTGAAATATATTTGTGTAACAGGAGAAATCTATTCTGTAATTACTCACCTTAGTTGCCTCCAGCTCAGCCCTTATACCAGCTTGAGCAGATGTCAACTGGGCAACTGATGATTTTAAGCCATCAATCTCTACTCTTCTGGCTGAGAGGTCACTTTGTAAGGTCTCATTCTGTCTAGATAAAGTTTCCTTCAGAAAGGACAGGTCACTAATGTCTCTTTGAGTCTGACGCTGCATTTGATCATATTTATCCTCCTCTTGTCTGAAAGTAACAACTAATGAGTATGATACCACAATCATGATGTTGACGCCTATTTCACAGAACAGGGCCTGGTTTCAAGTTGAGAACTTCCTAAAATCCATTAGTTTTTCCTCAAATATCTAATTTCAAGCAATCTGATTGATCGAAATTTCCGTTGAGGAAATCCTCAATTTAAGATTTTTTTTTAAAATGAAACCCAGGCCAGACATTTCAAAGAAGTACTGAGGTTTTACACTTTAAAAAAATCATGATTGACCACATAAGACTTACTTTTGAAAAATTTTACCCGGAAAAGTTTTCCTTCATGATACTTCTACACAAGAATAAAATAAAGACTGTTTTCTGCATTCTGATTTTAATGTATTTTTAAAATTTGAGCAATATCATGCCATATATATTTTTTTAATTCATATCACTGTAAGCATGATTTTTTCTATATATGTACCTGAGTTTACGTTTAAGATCATCAATCTCCTGTGAAGCTTGAGTGACAATATTCTCTTTCATGGAAACAGTTCCACTGAGTTGGTTATTGACTGATTCTAACGACATAATCCTCTGGTTCTGTTCCTCCATTTGACTGATCAGAGATGACCTGTTGCTGGTCTGACGCTCCAGTTTGGCCTCCATATCTTCCAATCTTCCCTTCAGGTCCCATGCCGGTCTCTTCTTGCCACCTCCACCACCTGCGGCACCATTTGCTACAATATAATAGAAAAAAGAACGGATATGGAGAAACGCAAAAAAAAAAAATCACCTATATCTAAGCTCAATTATCTCAAAATTAAGCTTGGCGACATACATATACGGTTTTACATTAAAATTTTACAGTATGTTCGTTCAAGGTTAATTTTAAGAAAATAAGGAAAATCTATTTACTAAAAATATTAGCTACATTAAGACTGGTAGAGAATACAATCCATTGTGAGTATAGAATGATGAATGGTCATTGATACTACTGGTTTTATGATTGAGAAAGAAATATCAATTTTAACTTGGTGTTTTGGGTATTCTATGAACCATAAAATCTAAGCAATCAATATCCACTACATTTTGAAATTCAGAAAGGAATATATTTTAACAATCTTGTACAAAACTCTATAAAAACGAATTTATTTTACATGTATGTGTTGACAAGTTTGACAATATCTATATGTTGTTTTTGGAACTAGGAAAAACAAAACAATTACATTTTTTTCAGATACAAACCTGTAGGTTTGGAGCCAGGTTTGGCCTGACTACTGGATCCCAGTCTAACTGTTCCTGTTGCTCCTCTGGCTGGTGGTGGCTTGGAGTTTATAGAACCTGTGACTATGAAGAAGAAAAAAAGTTGACAATCATAAAACAAGTAACATGAGATTACAATTAAGAAACTATGAAGTTTACATTGTTTTTATTCATTCTTGTGAAGAATTTAAAAAAAACCTTCACAGGTAATATTTACTTCATTGAATGATCAAACCCATGTTACTTGTAAAACAACAGATTCCACCCATGAACACTTATTATCTTTCTTTACACCATATTATTCTAAGAAACATTTTTAAACAACTTCACAAGGTTATGTGAACTCCATGTAAATTGTATGGTCAATCTCATGATACCTATACAAATTCTCCCACAATTTTAGATTAATAATACGAGACAGGTGCTACCTGCTTGCTCTTGAAGAAACTAAATGATTAATATACATTTAATACTAAATTCAGGAAACGGTTCAGGCTTGTCTTTGTATGATTATACTATCTTCCAACTTCTATTAATTTCCTACGAAACCTCATTTTCTATTAAATGCTTTGCAAATTCAAAGTTAATATCTACATGTATCTATCTTATTTTCAAATGTTTTAAAATTCCATTAAATGATCAACTTTTGCTAACAAACTAAGGTAATATGTCAATCCTGATGTTATTTTAAATGCCATTATAGTTGATGATTTTTCAGGGGGTCAGTATGTAGAATATCGATTGATACTAGTATTAGATCCTAAATTAAGAAACATCTTGTATTTCCGAGTTGCTGAATAGACACAAAAACAATGTAATCAAAGAAAAACATGGGAGAGTGTTGATCTTGTCAGATAGGCAGGACAAAAGAAAGAGAAAAAACACTTCCAGTTATCAGACTGGGAGAATTTCCCAAATGACTAAGGCAAAAAAAAAAAAGTCTGTTTCCTGCTAATCCATCTACCCTATACATTTCATGGCCATTTTGGCTCAAGCATGATTAAAGTCTAGATTGTTTACCCATTAACTCAATGTATAATGTTTTTGAAAAATAAAGAAATTTTCCTACATACCTCACCTTCTTTTTCTTGCTGGTCCATGTAGCATGAAACAAGACTTATTATTTTTTTTTGGCCTAACAGCAGTACTCGCCTATAACCTTGGTTCCTTTGATTACTCTTTCAGCCACTAGCCCGAAGTCCGGGGCTAGTAAAAATTAATTTGGGCTAATGAAATAATACATATGTATGTACATTTCTTGTTTCGGGCCAGTTGTTGAGAATTTTGAAGGAAAGGACTGCCTAACAGTATATTTACTAATGATTTAGGTACCTTTCTTTGTAACACTAGTAGGCTTGACAACAGCTGTATTTGCCTTTGGTCTGACATTGTTTGCTCTCAAACTTCCAGCACTGGTTGATGACCTAAGACTAGTATTTGATGCTGTGGATCGGTTTAAGCCAGAATCTGATTTCTGTCTGGTCAATGTAGATCCAGCTGTTGCCTTTCCATTTGATGAATTTAAGAAACTGGTTTCTGATGCTTTCCTTGTAACTGGCCCTGGTTTGGAATATTCTAAACATCTCCTCTTATTGTCTTGTCGCTTTAATAAATAAAATATCTATAACTTTCTAGATTAACATTTCAATAACTTACAAAAAGTAAAATAAATTTTTGAACCATAATTTTTTCAGAAATGAAAGTTTATTCTGGTAATTGTGTTCCATTTGAAAAATATCAAATCCACATTCACTAAATGACAACTACAAAAAATAATACACACAAGTATTTATGCATACTCATGTACATCTATCAGGTACATGTATGAGTTGTTTTTTTTACCACCAGGTTTTTTTTTTGTACATGTCAATATTTTCCCAGATTTTTAGTCTGCCAATTTATGGATAACTTTATACAAACAAACTAGTCGTCAGATATAACTGAATATATACATATATTTACAAACCTCCTCTGGGCTCCTAGGTCTCTTCACTGTTGAAGGGGGTCTTAGCTTACTGGCAAAGGTAGGCAACTTCGATTGGGCATCTCCATTTCTGGTAGACAATGGCTTCCTTTCTGTTTCCTAAAATAAAATGTGTTCTAAATTACCTTAATAACAAAAAATTATTTCAGATAAAAATCCTCTATATTGAAGATTGAGTCAACTAGTAAACAAGAACCTTTTACAGGGTTACTGTTTTTATTGTGGCAGTGGGCACACTACATGTACATTTCTTTATTTGAAATAGACATGTATAAAATAGGTGTGCAAAGACATCTCGAAACTTGTTGACAAACTATTGGACATCTGGACTGTCAGCTTGGAAGTTTTTGTCAGACCAAAAACAAATCTGCTGTTCAAATGTGTTGGTGTTTTCAACTTGGATCATCCGCCATACTTAAGGAACGACACATTTACTAACCTTTAAGAAGGTCACACATGTTGTTACATATATATATATATATAGGGAAGAAGCATAAGTTACTTGAGTACAGAGTCTAATTTGTTGAAAAGGGAACTTGATACTTTTGCTTTGGACTTCGCTAGCACCTTAAGGCCATTGCCTTCCTCATATTATCAATAAGATGTAATTCGTCTTGGTGATGGAAATCCTGAACCTCAGCCATGAACAACATGTTCAATTTGTCACATGGAACACATTCAATATAGCCGAGACACAAACATGACAAAATCTTAATTTGACCTTGACATCAAAGTTCGTAACGATTGTAAGTTATGATGTAAGAATAGATCAAAGCATTGTGACATCATAATTTACAACTAATTTTGAAGGAAAGTGTCAATATCAAAGATCTGTCATTGATAAATTTCTACTTGACACTGATAGAAACAAGTGTCGAAGTTCTGGGTACAGAAATATATTTCTGATAATAGACACTTTTGTGGTAAGTTGGTGAGCATGCTCTATATACGCTTCCGCGAGGTAGGGCTTGGGTAGAACAAAAGAATTTTCCTCACGGAAGTGTATATTGATCATGCTCTACGCATGCTCATCGTCTACCCTACGGCTACAGTTAGCACAAAAGGGTCTATTGGTACCTTCTGATAATAGTACATTCAAAAGATATCATATTATGGAGAAACACTTTAAAATCACTGATTCTAACCTAGATATATCATTTTGTAAATGTGCACTAACTCTCAGCTGTCTCATGTTAAAACACCCCTACTGGCCTAGGATTTTGTATTGAATTTTAGTTAAGAATAAATGGAGATATAGACCAACAAAACACGTGCAGCTGTTTTGTCCTCGACTATAAAACTGCCAATTTATGACTCTGTTGTTTGGTACAAATTAAATTACATATAACCAAGAAAGCTTCGAGGTACCTGACTATCCATAGTAAATAATTTCAAAATACGAGCCAAACATGGGTTATTGTAATGGCTATTTTCATTGGTTAAGATGAAGGCATGGATAAAAGGGAAGTTTTGATTCGCCAATTGATGTCGTAATCATATTTATGAAAAACATATCAAAATTGCTTTGTCAAATGATTAAACATCACAATTCTTAATTTCTCTAAGTATTACCATAATAGAGCACAAGTTAACCTAGTCGTGAAAATAAAAATGTCGCAAAATAAATAATGACGATTTGCGTACGATCGCCATATTGGTTGCTAATACACACATAAAGTTGAAAACTTTAAAATGGTAACGTATTTTCTCTTCTGTGACCAGATTTTAATTTAGTGTTATTCAAGAACGCATTTCGGTTCACTTTATACGCAAAGCTACAGTCCTTATTGAATTACTATTTCAAATGTAAATTGAGTTAGCTGATTTAATTTCTCCACCATTTAGGCTTAGCTCCCTTTTGCCAGTTTGGAGCTTTAGTAATAGGAGCTCATGATAGTACAATAAAAAATAAGTTTTTTCTTGGTTTCCTCTGCTACTTCAGTGGTCTCATAGCATGCTGGCGTCCAAGACTTTTGATTTGGCAGTCACTATTTTTCTGCTAAGCACAGAACATATTTGAGATAGCCTGAGTCGGAACAATGTGTCCAGCCACTCCAGGTTGGGTGGCATGTCCACATATGGGTTGTTGCTTCTGTAAACTACATGTTGTATATAATAACAAATTTGACTCAGCATGTCAGGCTAGTATGTATACATGTCATTGGTTACCGAGTAGCCACCAACATTCACTGAGACTAAACTGGGATGTTGACCGAAATACGTTTTTTTTGTATCAAGTACAACAGAAAAAAAAGGGTTTACTAAAAATAACATCTTTGGATCTTAGCTTGCATCTCAGGTATATATCTGCTGTATTGAATAGATAAATGAATTAGCATTATTGAAGGCTAGTACAGTATTCGGCAATGGTCATGGATATTTGCTTAAGTTTGTGTCTCAAAATACCTTGAAAGAAATAAACTTGACCTTGAAAATTGTCTGTTAAACAGAACTGCAGTCCTGACATTGATCTATAAACTTTGTAAAATGTTATGTTTTTGCCCAATTATTTAGCCTCCCAAGTCAGCTCAAGGGAAACCAAAGCTGAGTAAAGCAGAAAAAGAAAAACTAAAAGCTGAAGAAGAAGCAAGGAGAGCGGAAGAAGAAGGTATTTATATCCCCAGAATTATGATTCAGATTTTATAGATTTTTATCATGTGCTATTTACCTTGAAAAATACATAGTAAATATGCTTTTATAAGGTTACCTCAAGTTTAGGAATGGAATAAAATTGTACTTCCACTCAATTGAATCACCTTGTCTGTCTGTCATAAAGTGCAATTTAGGTCCATCATTCATTTTGTCTATATGTCCAACTTTCATTGCAATTATCTCACTTCCTCATGGATGGGTTTTAAATTTGGTGCATCACTTTATATGGATGGGGCATATAATGTAAGTGAGTTTGGTTGCTGTTCATTGTTAACTACCTGTACGATTGGGGACATACTTAGCATAACAATGCAAATTAATGTTTTTATTTGAGATTTTTCCAACGTAGTCGGTATAGTTTTGCTTTTTACCCTTTGACCTTAGAGACGCTCATCTATGGAAATGCATGTCACCTGATCACAATTCTGTTTCCCGATTGGCCAAATAATGATAACATAGTGGCGTTTGAAAAAAACTATATTGAAAATTGAAATTGTATGCCATGTGTTATTTTCTTGAATGAAATGTAGAAAATTGTAAGTAAAAAGAACAAAATTTTACTGCGTCAGCTATCTTTTTTTTTTAAAGATAGTACTTGTTTTATTTGCTTTTAAACTTGATAAAACATAATTGATTTTTATTTCATGAAAAAATGACACAGATAATATAGACACAGTGCATTCTTATGATTTATACTTAAATAATGATAAACATTAAAATTATGCTAGGAAAGACTCAATAATAGCTGAGCAGCTGTTGTAACTTGTATATATGTATATATATATGTTCCATTGGGTATCTGACAAAAACCATGTAACCTTTTCCACAATATAACTTTGACCTATATTTCAAGTCGGTGCAGAGCGTAGCACTGCTTCAAGTAAAAGGAAATCATTAAAGTCACAAGCTAATAAAGGTATCCCTACTTTAATATGGATATGGGTATTAATTGTAAATAGGTTATTGTAATCTTGGGAATTCAGCAGATATTTTTTTACTTCAATTCTTTGCACATACCATTACTTTTCTTCATCGGCTTCAAACTTATTGATTCAGTGCTTATAAAATTCTTTAATATTAGGGTAAAAGTTCTTTTATAGCCAATTTGCTGACAATTTCTAAATGATAAGATTTTTCAAGTTGGTAAAGATGAGTAGTTCTTCTATATTTGGATTGCATTTTTTTCCTTATAACAAAAATGTATGCAATGAGAAGCCATTGAGTTTGACTGATGTAGTTCTAGGCTGTTTTGTTAAAGAAAGTTCCGTGAAAAATTTTTACCATACTTTCATCAAATGGAGCGGTTTCTTTTAACAGAAATATAATGTACATTTTTTTCTCTCTTTTCCCCATCAGTGAAATGATATTTTTCTATTAGCACAGAACTTGAACTGAGTATCTAATACAAAAAATGTATAACATGAATTTTTTTATTGAATTTGATTAGTTAAATAGTTTAATTGAATTTCTGAGTTAATGAAAATAGATATCAAAAGTTACTCTGAGAGGAAAATGGGTAACTGGCCCTTAAAGTAGTTGAGTAGCAGATATAGTGGTGACATGTTAGATGATTACTTTTTCCATCAGTTTCTTATCTGTGAATGTTAACATTTATGGGACTATCTACTTCAATTGACAAGTAGACTTTTCTACAGGTTACTCTGTATTCAAGTTATGGCTTTGGTTACTTTAAAATTTCAGTGGTTTATGGACTTCTTTAATGTAATTTATTCATTAATGGTATGCCTTGTTAAATTGGTTAGAACTAATTGTTGTATTTTTTAATGAAACTTGGAAACACTTAATCTCCAACTTTGTGATTATTATGCCAGTAAAATATCTGATCAGCAAATGGAATTTATAAGTCAATATGAAATCTACCAAAAATGATCATATCTTAAAATAGTGATGGAAGAATAGTAATACCTTTGTCAAAATCTTTTTGAACTATTTAAGAGGAGAATAGGAAAAAAGCTTTAGAAGAAGAGAAAGAGAGAAAAATAAGACAGAAACAACAAGAGGAGGAAAGAAAACAACAAGAAAATGAGGTGAGATTGGTTTATAATGATAATGATTTTAAAAAATGCAGTATGTTTGTTGTGGCTGGCATGGGTTCATTATTATGGGGAAGTCTCATTCTTTTCTGTATAGACATAATGCAACATTGTCAAGCTTTCAAGATGCAAATGTGTGAGATTTGTGAGATTTGGCAAAAGAATAAAAAGAAAAGGTCAGAGTATAATGCCACCAAATCGGCTTCAAGATGCATGATATGCACCAGCAGTACAAATTTCATCATTGTTTTTCTTAGATATGATAATTGTAATGAAAACCTATTACCAGTTATAAAGAAGGCACTTTTTTGAACCACTGAATACCTGAATGAATGCATTTTTCATTGTTTATCCATCTTTGCCATGAAAACTGATTTATTCAACGGGTCATAGTTTTCCTTTCGTCGTTTGTCTACCACGGACTTGACTTTTTATTAGCAACTCGGCGGGTGTTTCTAGAAAAGCAGAGGACGCTTACCCTACCGATGCATCTGGTCCATGCTCCCAATTTTTAGTGGAGACCGAGTTGCTCATTTGCTTTTGTTACTTTGTACGTATGATTTTAGTTACTTTATGTTCTTTGTTGTGTATGTCTGTTTTCCATGTCTGGTCTTTGTCCCTGGATTACATTCTTTTGATTGCCGCTATAACCATGGTTCCCTTGATTACTCTTTCATGGAATATAAATCTTCTTTTTAAAATTGTTATTTTACAGGAAAAGAAACAAAGAATGTTAGAAATGACTCAGTTGGACCAACTTTTGGAGGCTAACAGGGATGCACTTCATAAACTACATGATGACAGGAGAAAAAAGGCCAAGGTATTTTAAACATGACATTTTGATCATCTATTAAATATCATCAAACATCTCATCTTCTATTTAAGTACCATTCCAATCCAAATAAAATTCAGACACATTCTAATGCAAAACCCATAGAACAAACTATATTTTTTCTGTCTACATATATATTTGCTATATATGTCCTTCCTGTATTCATATCTGTATTTAAAAAAAAAAAACATACATTCTTTTTTAATCTTTAATAGACGAATACATATTTTTTTTTTTAAAAAAAAAGCTTGTACAGGGCATGCAATATCCTTTATTAAATTGTTTTTATCTCCCAATTTGAGGATGCTTTCATTTTTATGATTTTTAGTTTTTAATTTTAAAGTGACATAACTTTAGGAATAAATAAAGACAGCTTGGTCATGCACATCATGGTTATTGCAACATAACTATTTCTTAATTAATAGTTATTGGATAAAAAACAAGTAGCTAATCTAATTTTTCTAGTGGGCCAGATACATGAGGTGTGATGGTTCTCCTGACCCAACAGTGACTGGAGAAATCAACACGTATATCAATCTGCGACTTGAGGACAATGAAATGGACTCAGTTGAACAGGTCCTCAAAAAGTGTGAACTTGATAGCAGTGTAGGTATTTTACATGGACTCAGTTGAACAGGTCCTCAAAAAGTGTGAACTTGATAGCAGTGTAGGTATTTTACATGGACTCAGTTGAACAGGTCCTCAAAAAGTGTGAACTTGATTGCAGTGTAGGTATTTTACATGGACTCAGTTGAACAGGTCCTCAAAAAGTGTGAACTTGATAGCAGTGTAGGTATTTTACATGGACTCAGTTGAACAGGTCCTCAAAAAGTGTGAACTTGATAGCAGTGTAGGTATTTTACATGGACTCAGTTGAACAGGTCCTCAAAAAGTGTGAACTTGATTGCAGTGTAGGTATTTTACATGTTCTACGCAGCAGCAGATGTTGGTCTCCTCTCTTACTAACTGCTGCAGACAGCCTCACGAAATTATTCAGACATTATTTTAATCAAATGTCATTTGACAAGCGGATAGCGTTAAGTAAAATCATTCACTTTTTCAGACTTTGAAAGATTCTTGCATTTTCTGAGAGGGCTGGCTGCAGCATCTGGAGTAAATTTTGAACATCAAATGCTGATCATAGCATGGGTATTTTATAGGGTCGGAGCATCAGCAACGTTCTACATATTGTGAAAGTACTATTGTTTGTGGGGTACCAATTTCCGTGGTTCTCGTAGTAAAGCAAATCCACGAAATTTTGTTCCCAACAAAAAGTGGATTTTCATTGATGTGTATAAAACCTCATAACCACGAATTCAAGAATCCATGAACTTGTGTTTTTCCATAATCCATGAAAATTGGTACCACCCCACGAATTAAAATGCTTTCACAGTTTGTAGATCTTCTGTCAAAACATTAATGACTCAAAATCTCTCTGTTGAAAGTGATGTTCATGTTATTCAGAAGTGAAATATGCATGACATATTAGGATGTGATATTAGGTATACGTGCTTCTAAGAATTATTCAGGGATTTTGGTCAAACGTACATTTTCTTTATATATTGTTCAACTAGTGAAGTAACTTTGTTGTTGTTGTGAGTTATTATTGATCATGTTTTATCTACAACTGCCTGTTGCCGTATTCTTACAGATACTGACACTAAAAATTGGTACATGAATGGTCCTGAAACTTGTTCTAACAATTACTTATGAAATTTTACTAATCATTTATCATTTTTTGTCATTAAAAAGAGTGAAAGGTTTGCAGACAGTTTTTGATCATCTTTAAAGCGATCTTTCTTTAATACTCATGATCTGTACTGTATTTTTACATGTAGTTAATCAACGAACTAGACTTCCTGTTAGAAGACACTCCCAAGGAAGAGTTACTAGACAGAGAAAAAGAGATGTATAAACAGGTGAGTTGAATTGAAAAAGAAACTGCCTGTATGTGAATAGAAAAAATGAATACATTTAAGTACCAGTCCATATAAAATTCAGACACTGTCTATGTTAAAGGCGATTCATGGTGTAGAAAAACCTACTGAACAAATGATTGATCTATGCTTTTTCAGTCTACATATACTTTTTTGTAATGGTAGTCCTCTCTGTATTCAGATCTGTAATTTTGAGAAAACCATATTTTCATCTTCTTCCAAAATCAACCAAATCAAACCAAATCAAGAACAATAACTCTTGCACAGTACCAATTTCATAAACAGTCTTTATTATTTTTTTTCTCATTGTACTGTATCTGAATGGCAAAATAAGACTCATTATATGGTCAGAATTAGGAATGAATGTGAATTTGGTGGGATTTTGTCTTCCCTGAATCTCCTCCTGTCTGATTTTTATTAATACACTTCTATCTTTCAACATGCCAATTCTTATTTATCAGTTATTGTTGAAAGTACTTATTACTATCTTAGATATTTTAAAAGAATAACTTGTTATAAAAACAACAAGAAATAGAGTTATTTTAACCCTCAAAACTTCTACTTCACGAATGAATTAGTTTTATTTCAATATTACACGTATGAAAACTGTTCATGTGCTTTCTTTCCATGATGCTGTAAACGTTTTGATTTTCACAGTTGCCAATTTTTGTGGATTCTGTCAAGTGAATATATATTTGTGTGTATCAATTTTCACGGCTTTAAAAATGATTGGAGTTATATGATGTTATATATAGTGTTAAATATCAATTTGGCTGGTGCATCTTTTCACGCTTTTCTGTCCTCTGCAAAAATAGCAAGAAAGTATAACACTCTGAAAATTAATACTTTTGATGATACATGGACCTAAATATAGTTTTTACACATTGATTCTTTTTTAGACCATGGAAGAATTACAGACCCTGATTAAATTGAAGTTAGACAATGCCACACTCCGTCTTCTACAGGAGGCCACTGATAGAGCTGACAATGAGACCTTTAATTTACAGTATGCCATTAAAACAGATGATGTTAGACTCAGTGTATGGGGAAATCTTAGTAAAAATCCTAGGTAATGGAAAAAAAGAACAGATATTGTCACATATTGCAGCCAATGTGTCAGTGTATAACTTTAATACAAAATAGTACTAACATATGGAGTAGCTGGTTTATTTGAAAATTCAGAGCTTTCAGAAAAAAAAATATAGTCACATGTAAAACCTTCAAATAGGTATTCATTGCAGGGAATAATCAATGTATATATTATCTAAAGGTTGTTTTTTCTCAAGAGTTGTAAAATCTTATAGTGAAGGTTTCATGTTTCATGTAGTTATTCTTTGATTTAATTACGTTACAGAATAAGATCCTTTGAGTTTGCCAAACAAGGTTTGACATTTGAGATTCCAAGGTTCCTGACATTGTCAGATTGTGCTATAAGAGTCTTGGATCCTAAATATGACCACTATTCTCCAACATGTAAAAGTTTTTATCCAAGGCAGAAGAAGAAGGAAGGTAAGAAATAAAGTACTGGAATCTGTAAAAATCTGGCAAAATTGAAAAAAATAATGAATCATCCTCAGATCAAACTCATGACGATATGAACTCTTAGTATATGGTCTTTTGAAGACAAATTGACAGTTTGTTTGTCTTAGAACATGTAGAAGGTTCAGAGTATACAGAAAAGTAAATTTAAAGTTACTATAAAATGATAGTGGGAAAGTGAGTTATCTCCCTTTGATGATTAAATTGCAATGCATTTCATGTAATTTAGACCTCGAATTATTGATACTTAAACAAGAAATGTATGCTACTGCTGTATTTCAGATCACATTTTGAATAAGATTTCATGGAAAGCCTTGTTTGTTTTTTTCCACCATGATTCACCAACTGCCTAATTCTTATAGAGAATAACACTTAAAATCTGTTTCAATTCTGAGCCTAGTTAGAAACTAAAATATATTTCATGTACCTCATTAATTAAGTTGATACTAGAATTTCTTATTGAATACTGCCATAGAAATATAAATATATCATTGAATAATCATGAATTATGGACTTTTTTATGTGATCCATATATAACATTGGCAAAAGTCCTATGTTTATTACATATGAAAAGCTTATTTCTACTTGTACATAGCTTGAATATATGTATACAGGCAAAATTATTTCACATGATTTTCACACGAATTGAGCACATAAACTAAGCATCAGAGTTCACATGAAATTCGGGTGAATAAAGCCTTCACATGAAACTCGCAAGAAATATTCACATGAAATTCGTGTTTAGTGAATTTCACATGAAAATCATGTTAATTTCATGTGAATTTCACATGAAAATCATGTTAATTGCATGTGAATTTCACATGAATTTCACATGAAGCTCAATTAACATGAATTTCACATAAAAAATATTTGCCTGTGTAAAAATGACATGAATGTGCATGAAATAGGACAGAACTTCCTTTCATCACTATGAGCTAAAAAATTACATAAAATATTCTAATTACTGTTACACATAACTAGTTTAGCCAATGAAAATCAAGATACAACAGAGTTAGAAATGGTAGCCTGGTAGTATGACAGGGCTGGCTAATTATAGCAAAAATTTATATAGCCATATAGTAAATATATTGAAAATTTTTATTTAGGACTGGCTAGAATTTGAGTGAGTTTCCTGCCCTGGATACAACACATCATATTTATATTTCCATTTATTATATTGCCGAGTTGGCTATATAAGGAATGTTTCTTTTGTAACAGGTTATACTAAATATTTACACTTATAAAATGTGACACGATTTGTAAAAAATGTGAACTGGCCCAATCCAGGTTATTTCGTATACCCTGTTCAAAATATAAAAGCATTCCTAATAAGTTAATTTTTAATGGATTCAGGCACAAATATTAAGAATGGATTTATATTCAAAACATAATTTTGTTTGGTATTATTTGAATCTTGGACTGTGGACAATTGACATTATGACATCACTGTACCAAAGCATAATCTTCATATCCTTGAAACTGCAT
This sequence comes from Perna viridis, assembly GCA_037379345.1. Lineage (NCBI taxonomy): Eukaryota > Metazoa > Mollusca > Bivalvia > Mytilida > Mytilidae > Perna > Perna viridis. The sequence goes on from CM074518.1 coordinate 36,741,702, forward strand.
TGATCAATCAAGCTGCATTTATCTTTTAAAAGAACCCATACCTCCCCCTGAGGAACCAAAAGAAGAAGAGGCAGAGAAAAAAGATGAAGCTGAGGAAGAAAAGAAAGATGAAGAGCCAGAACCTGAAAAGGAAGATACTGTATGTATCTTTACAGTAGAAGAGTCCAAATATATTTTTCTCTTTTTTGCAATTTTAATTATTTTTTTTACACAATTTTGAAAAATATAACATTTGTTTGGAACCCTTCAAAAATAAAAGTATTTTTGGCCCAATGTTTTTACGTTTTGAAATTCAATGTGGCTGAAATGATAATAAAAAAATACTTGGAAACCTTTTATGAATTTAGAAAATGTGTGGCTAAATTTGTACAATAATTTGATTACACAAAATTGCTTTGTATACTTATCATCCAAAAGTGAAATTTTTACTCACTGGTAACATGATTTTCAATAATATTTTGTTATATTGATCTAGAACCAATGAAATTGCAACAAACCACAAAACTAAATTTCAAGCTGAATAATGTACTTAGGAGTAAATCAAGATTGTTTGTTCTTATACAGTGAAACCTGTGTTAATTAAACCCCTTTTGGTGTTTTTGAATTTTTTGGTTTAGACAGATGTTCAGCTTATCCAGGTTCAAAATATGTTTAAACTGATATGAAGGGACTTCAAAAAGTTTCTGGTTTAGACAGGTTTTCAGATTATTCAGGGTTCAGATTAAACAGGTTTTTCTGTAAATTGTAAAAAATTGAGGTCTCCATGCTAAAAAAGTTCCTCTTTAGGAATAATGGACTCCTTGACAACAAGCTTGGTATATAGGGTTAAGCATATACATGTATATGACTTTTTATTTCTGTTTAGGGGAAGAATATTTATGATTTTCTATTCCTGTTTTATCATTATTGATTTGTATTCATATATTTTGTTTTTTATTCACAGTTTGTAAGTATTAAACATCTCTACATACTTTCACTGTTATTGAGTCTCATGCACAGTATCTCTGTAACCATCTATACTGTTAATTTCAGAAATTACTGCATGACCTGGTTATCATTTGCTTTATGGAGGTAGATCTAGGGTAGGGACATAACTCATGAAATCAGTGATATGTTTGTATCACATTCAATTTCACTAAAGTCTTTCAAGCTTTCATTTGAAACAGAATGAAATCAGTCCAAGTTACTTTGATGCTTACATGAAATTGATGTAAAATGCTGAATACAAACATTCCTTGTAAGAGTTGAGTCCATTACCCTAGGTCTACCTCTTTAAAGAGAAATCCAACAAGTTCAAAACAGAATTTGACCAGTACGATTCGTTTTTATTGTACATTTACTTCCAATTTTGCAGATTTCCATTTTGTTGCCATCAGCCAAATTTTTGCTATTATTTTTGCATATATAGTACAATACAATGAACAAATGCAACTTCTAGAACATGGCAATAATTTCTGAAATGTACTAAAGGATCGTGTAATGCTTGTCAATATACCTTTCTTCCTACAAATCTCAATTCTTCTTTCCATAGAATTTCTCTACATCCATTCTAACTTGACTCTGTATCTCTGATTTTCTAAATATTAGTCAGTTTTTATAGCTGAGGGTCTTTCCTCATGATTTTCTCATAAGGTTTTGAACAGAGCATTGACTAACCTTTTCTCCTCAGAAGTGTAGCATCCAAATCTGGATTGGTATGAGGTGAATGATGCCTTGCCAGAGGGCTCCAGTGGCAGTTGTAAAATAACCTAATCTAAAAAAAAATTCACAAGAATTTCAGGTATGGAATGCCATACCAACAAACAATGTTTGGTACTGTAGATACGGCTAGTTCTGTACCAAAAAATTTTGTTGATACAACATTTTGTACCTAAAATTCTTGCTTTGACAGATTTCAAGAAATAAGTTCATGTGACAGACAAGTCAGATTAAATATAGATTCTCCCTCAGTACTTTATTGTTTAAATTATTTCATCATGAGATGGTAAAATGAAGATTTTCAACATGCAGACTTTTACAAGCATGTTAAAAATCTTATTTTTAGCATAGATTACGGAGAAGTAGTTCAGACTAGGAATAGGCTGATGGAGAATCAGTAATATGTAGAAAACTTGGAAAAGAGAAACATCTTGCAGAAATTTAACCAAGGCCCAATTGTTAAAACATCACATGTGAGAACATCACATGCATTATTTATTCACCAGCTTAGAATGGAAAAAAAGGAAATGAGTTGATGTTACATGACAGTTTGTAGAATTTTTATTTGACATAATGACTACCAAATTAAGATTTAAAGTTCTGCTAATACAGCATATCAACTTCTATACATAATCAATTCCTTAAGGCCCCAAAAAATAATTGTCCTGTTTCCTCCTACTAGCCTAAAGTCCTTTAAAATAAAGTCCTTTGGCTACATTTGCTTGATACAATGTACAGCACATTGGTTGATGTGGCCGCCACAATGTTGATTTGCATAAATCTGAAGCTGGAAGATGGTGACAACATACAAATTTCAAAAATCAGGCAAACCAAATTTTTTAAAATTTGTTTAAAGAAATCTTTAATGGGCAAGTAATGGGGTAGTAGGAAAACAAGACTATAATTTGTTTAGCCTTATAGGAAAACAAGATTTCAGTATGATAAATATATATATTTCTTTTTGTTACTTTGGTGAAATGAAGTTGATTGAAATGTTTACAGAACAATGTAATGTATAAATTTGCATTGACTGTCACTTCCTTATTTTAGGGCCATCCTCAACTTTTCGGTTCTCTGTAAGCCTTGCTTATGGTTTGTTGGGAATTTAATGTATCTATTTGCATCCTGTTTGGAGAAATTATATTTGTTAAAATGCACTATAATATCTGACATTCACAGTGTTTGATACATGTATAGTTTTAACAAATCATTTTGAAGAAAAATATTGATTGTCTCCCCTTGCTCATTTGGGTATGGTTGTATATTGTATATAAAATTAGTGTCATTGTTGCTAGATAAGTTTATAGTTTAAATACATGTGAAGTATGTTTAACATCTGAACTACGATATTAACCTGTAGATAAGATTATACTGCTTAAAAGTGCTATATCGTCAAATAATAGTGTTATTCAGCATGTTTATAATGTTTTTGACTCCCGTCAACGACAGACATAATTGAATTCACACGGGTATACTTCCCATTGCCTTTGTATATTATTATAAAATCTCAAATTAACTTATATCTAACTTTCACCTGAAGTTTTTAGTTTTTGTTTTACGTTTACGTTTTCATATTATATACATCAATTTTTGATTCAAATACCGATTTATTCATATATGACTGCTTTGGTGGTTGTCTCATTGACATTTCTCATATCTCTTTACATTACTACTGGTAAAAGATCAGAATGATATTTTATCTGTGTTCTAAACCGTAGTTATTTTGCCAAAACAAATCTTTCTTGGTTAAAAATTGATGATATTCCCAGTCAGCAAATTTGAAAGAGACTTACAAATGAGATAGGTGTGAAATCAGTTGTGTCTACAGTTTTGACTGTTGGAAGAAAAACTTTTCAAACATTAATTACCCAATACTGTTTATACAGTGGCAGATCTAGGGGGTTCAGAGATAGGGACCCCTCCCCCCATTTAGGAAAATTTTGTTAATTTTGTGCTTAAGTCCGGCAAAAATAGTAAATAATAACCTGGGACCCCCTATTTTGTCTGGACCCCCATTTTCAAAGTCTCTTAATCTGCCACTGTAGAATATAACTTATATGTATCTTAAAAATACTTATAGTTGGACAAGGGAGTTATATTTAGAACATATTGACCTTGCTTATCTATATGTCAATTCAAGTTATATCATAGGTGCACATGTTTCTCTTTGTGTTTCCTCGTTTTAATCAGATGCTTGATTAGATCCAAAAATATTTTTACAGGACCTGAATGCTTACCTGAAGGGGATTGATGATGAGAATAAAGAAGAGGAGGAAGCTCCTAAGGAGGAGGAGAAAGTTGAGGAGCCTGTAGAGGAATATGAAGATCCTCCTACTCCAGGTACTGTATAATAATAGGATAAATGATAAGTAAGAGTGGATAACCAAAATATGGTCACAAGTACCGAAGAATGCCTAGATTTAAGGAGTGCATGCACAAGATAAATCTTCAATATTCTTTGCATGAGTAATTATAATCTGGTTATTCACAAAAATCAATTGATTATCTGATTTTCTCGATAATTTACACAATTTTCAATAAATACTTCAAATTTGTTGATTGGCAGATTGATATTCATGTTGTGACGTTTTGGTGGGAGAAAGTTCTGTGAGTGAAATTACTGTATTTATTTCATAGTGTGAATTATCAAACTTTTTTACACAGGGAACATATGATAAATCACTGCCATCTTTTGTCCAGGGGCTTTTGTCCTAATCCCCTGCTATCTATATAATAAAATATATTTGTGAAATAGGCAAGTTTTGCCCTGATTTGTCAGAACACAAATTTAAGAGGACTAGAGGCAGGTAGAGATTCTTATCATGTTCCATCTCCAGTACGGCTGCTTTTTATGTCCTGCCAAGATATTATCTCCCTTTGGAAACATTTGTTGTAGTAATTTTTTGATTGTCCAATCAAGATGAGCAAAATCCAAAAATACTTTGGTTTAAACTACAAAAAGAGTAACATTTTTTTTTCCAACTGCGAAATATCTAATATGTTATTCATTGCCAGAAGTTGACCGATACAAAATCATTATTATGTGGAAACTAAACGCTGCTGATATTTAAAGCTAAGTTTACTGCTAAGATGGAGGGCTTGACCCTTTCAAATTTATCATTTTTATTGCAGAGCCTGTGGAATGGGAAGACTTTGAAGAGGATGACGACGTGATAGATTTACGAGCTTACACCATTGTTGGAGGGGTGTTCCACTTTGATTTGATGCAGCTCCCTCCACAACCCAAAGTTTGCAATAACTGGACAATTACAAGATGTATGTCCTGGTTTAGTATTGTTTTATAATTACAGTGAATAATATAGTTAATTTCAATTGATAGAGTTGGTCTTCCCATGATTGAAAGATCATTGAACTAATGAAATGTTTTAGGTAGTTAGCTGTACAATTGACAAGGATATTTAAAACTTTCTTTTATTTCATATTGTTTTGAATATAAATTTGTTTGAAATATTCAATATATTTGTCGATTGTACATATATAAATACTTAGAGAATTTCGTCAGGCAATTTTCATCCAATCAGTGGAGGACCAACTATATTCTCTAAAGTTTACTATATTACTGGCTGTAATTGAAGAAAGAAAATGGTTTTGTTTAAGATTTAACTTTTAGTTTCATGTAGATATTTCATATGAGAAATGATTGAGCTATTTTCATTGGTTAAATATTGTCATGTGGTATCTACTAATGTACATTATAATGTCAAGGAAGCATTACCACATAAAAAATGGCCACTTCTAATTCTTCGTTGAAATAAAGACAATAGGTGGTTATGTAGAGGACATTATTGATAAATTAACAGCTTTTGGGAAGTGAAATTGCATTGATAATACCCTTGCTTGAGGCTTGAAGCATTATCATTGTTTTAGGCAATATCAATGTCCCTTTGGCAATCAATTTGTCATGATAATACCCTCTATTTAGGCACCTATTGTATGATTAAATGTACAATTAGTATTTGTTCAACATTTTAGATGAGAGATCATTTGAAATCCATGACTTTTTCATAAGTATACTATGTTAAGCTAACCAATGAGTAATCCCTTTTTGTTCCATTATATAAAGTCATTTTAGACAAGAAATAGGGGCATTAAGGGCTCCTATTGGCCTAGAATTTCGTACCTTTTGGTTGTTTTCTGGTCATATTTCTGGCAAAGAAATAGTTTAGACACCCTAGAAACCACTTCATATGTATCATTTACCATTCTCAGCAGTTTTATGTGAAACAGCATCAAATTGTGGTACCATTGTGATGTCATTACAATGCACTATTGCAAAAAAAAATCATTTCTACATTTGTTTTGAACAATTTTTATGTTATGATAACAGAGTTGATATTTTTTGGGCCATAATCATGGCTTAATGCCCCTATACCTTTACCAAGCAATGTTGTCTTGTTTTCAAAGTGGTGGATCCTCCAGAAATCCAGTATATAGATTATGTAGCAGATTCAGTAGCCAATGCTCCTAAAGAAAATCAAAGTTCAGGAAACACACCAACTCAGTCTGAGAAAAGGGATGAAAAACCTTCTATTGGTATTAGTATGAAGTAAGTGAATAGATATTTAAAAAAATGTCTATACAACTGTTTTAACCATACAATACAGGTCAATTTTTGGTTCACTATAAATTGTTCATATATGAGGGTCATATGGCAATATATGGACCAGTTGGTCCCCCAAAAATTATAGACTGAAGCACAGCTGAGGTCCATTGAATTTTTTGGTTTGTCCAACCTGTCAATAACTATTTGCTATATTTTACTTTTAAAATGTAGTTTACTCTGGATCATTTGTGTGGAAAAAAATAAAAATATAAACACTTAAATTATGATGTCACATTTTTACTTTGATTCTGAGACAGTCCATATAAATTCCTACTGGTCCATATAACGCTATATGGATCAGCATATGTATCTAAAAAAGTAAGCAAATACAAGTCTTAAAAATATAATATTATTAATTATGTAATGTTATGCAGTTTATCAATCAGAAGTTATGGTCCTTTTTTATATTTAAAATTTTGAACCAAGTATCTGTGCTCAACTTTCTCTTTGCCACTTGCATTGGTTAATTTACAGTGTTGTTGTAGAATGTAGTTTAATTTACGTTAGATACTGTATTTATTCTTAATTATTTTTCTGTTAATTTTATTTCTTTAAAAAAAAATTCCTTTGAATATTTGACAAATACAAACTATATGTTTACACCATTTTGATTATAGACTACCAGAAGATGTTCTGTTCTGTGAAGAACCGTTGGTAGCTAGATGGGACCATAAGAGGAAACACTGGAGACAAGATGGCTTCACTGACCCGAAATACAATGAAGGTTAACACTAATATACTCAAAAGTTTTAGAATTGTCCACACTTGTACATCCCTGCTTTATAGGAGGTATACAGTGATCATAGTGTCTTTTTGATATTTTGTCCACACTTTAACATCCCTGCTTTATAGGAGGTATACAGTGATCATGGTGTCTGTTTGATATTTTGTCCACACTTTTACATTCCTGCTTTATAGGAGGTATACAGTGATCATGGTGTCTGTTTGATATTTTGTCCACACTTTAACATCCCTGCTTTATAAGAGGTATACAGTGATCATGATGTCTGTTTGATATTTTATCGACAATTTATTTTGTTACAGTTTTTTCTGGAACTCCTCTATCACAGTCGCTTAATATTTCGACAGAGGCTTTATATAGGTATGCAATATAATGGGAGTGAATCAACATCAACTTCCTGTTTGACAACTTTTTTTATATTTTCCCCTATGGTTCAGACCTGGTGAAATCATTTTTCAACCTGTTGGACATTTGGTCCGGCAACCTAACAAAATCTGCTGGACCGATTAAATTTGCCTCAATTCGGATGCCATTTTACACCAGAAGCTCCGGTTGAGCCGTGTCTAACAAAAAAAAAATGTACCAGCCATCTGGTCCGGAAATCACACAAATTTTACCGTACCGGCAGCTAAAAGTACTGGTCATGTCTGTCAGTCCGACAAATTTCGCCATGACTGATGGTCAATGGAGAGGGGTGTAAACTTTTGTGAGTTTTGCTAACAGTTTTTCTAGTTTAAATTCTCAGCTGTATTAACACATTTTACCCCAGCATGAGTGTGGATTCAAGTTAATCAATTTTTTGTTTTGTATAAAGAAGAACTATCTGTGTTTAAATCTTGTACTATTGTTCAATTGATTCAAATTTAATTTCTTAGTTGTCAGACCACTTTTAATGAAAACAAATGAAGGAACTTTAAAATCTGTCCAGTTAAGAAAAGGTTTTCGATTTATTTTAGGTTTGGTTTACCATGTTTAACTGTGCTTTGATATTAGAAAATGCTGTTTATTTTTTTTAGACAACAGAACATTCAGTTTTAAGACTGCCTACTTTGGTACAATGGCTTTATTACAAGACACACACCAGAACATGCCATTCCAATGCTGGGACATCAGACCACATAAAGGCGTCAATCAGGCTGTCTTCTCTATAACTGCTGCTATAGCTGAGATTGAAATAGAAATTAAGGTTTGTTATGTGTATTGTACCCAAGTAGATAAATAATCACAAATTATATTAGTGTGGCCTACAGCCTCTTTTTGGTGATATAAAGAAAGAATGGGAACTTTGACTTTGTACTTGCTTTGTTTTGATGACACTAGACTTGTTTTACTCTTATATAATGTATTCTGTATTTTTAAAGGTGACATTATTACAAAAAAATTTAATTGTCCGCTATTTCAGAAATTTAATACACATTGATGCTCTTTTTATCATTATGATTTATTTTAAAATTTTTGTAGGTTTTCTCTAAGTATTATTGCTATTTTCAAATAAATTTTGAATTTTGTAATTGACAGATCTATATTCCAAATCATTACTCATGTCAAATAAAGTTAATGCCACAAGAGAAAAACGATGTAATATTTTGGCACAAGAAAGAGGCTGAAATTGCTGAATTATTTCACATGTAAACTATTGATGGGAATATTTGGTAATTTACAGCAATCTATATAATTATTAGATTTATTCTTCATTACTACATCACAGTTGGATTGTTTTAGATATATATTGCAGTTATAAAGAGACATTTCTTGATATTACATACTTATGAAAAATGTGATGAGGGGGAATATAAAACATTTACATCTAAAGTGACGAAATAAAAATAAAAGTGCATGTGATGATTATGACTCTTCGGTAGTTAGAATGCACTATTTAAATGTACTTTAATTTCTTTTTGTAAATGCAGGATGCCATGTGTTGTTTGTCAAAATATAAGCCAGAAGAAAGACCAGAACTCGAAAGCATCATGAACAAATGGGTCACACCAAAGGAACTTATTAAGGTATGCTATTTGACAGGTTTAAACATTTCAGAATTTTTTTTTAAAATAATATGCATTTGTATTATTTATTAGTATGTTTTAGTGTATAATTTTTTATCCTAATTTGAAAATACTATGGTTTCATGCTTCACTCAAATACAAAAAACTTATTTTGAAATCTGTACATGCTGTACCTGCAGAGCAATTTTCTGTTGCATACAAGCATAATCTGTGTTTCTAAATTTATCATCTCAGCTATGAATATCAGTCATTGGGTTAAAATACAGTGAAACCTGTCGAAATGAAATCTTGAGTTATCCAAAAACCTGTATAAGCCAAACTTTAAATTTTCCAAAAACCTGTCTAAACCAGACATTTTTTAAGTCCCTTTTCACCAAATTAAATGTATGTTGTATCTTGGTAAACCAAACACCTGTCTGAACCATACACCTGTCTGAACACCTGTCTAAACCATACACCTGTCTGAATCATACACCTATTTAAACCAAACACCTGTCTGAACCAAATACCTGTCAAAACCATACACCTGTCTGAACTATACACCTGTCTGAACCATACACTTGTCTGAACCAAACACCTGTCTGAACCAAAAACCTGTCTGAACCATACACCTATCTAAACCAAACACCTGTCTGAACTATACACCTGTCTGAACCTTACAAATTATTAAGTAGCAGTCTTTATAAAATTCAGACAGCTGGTGTCCCATGCAAGTCAAAAACTCGCTGTATTCAGTTTTATTTCTTATTCAGAAACAGTTACTGATACATCACCAGTCTTACTTTTTCATTAGGTTGTTGTGCTTGTTAGATAAAAATTAGATTTTTATAGAAGCACTTTTGCAAGCGTTATCATTCTTGATTTGGTTTCATTTGGTTGATTTTATTGGTAAATGTATGTATGATTTTCTAAAAAGTGCAGATCTAAATTTAGAAATGATTATCATTATGTGAAAGTGTAGCATATATAGACTGAAAAAGCATCGTCTGATCCATGGGTTTTTCTACACCATGAATCACTTTACCATTGGCAGTGTCTGAATTTTATATGGACTGGTACTTAAGTCCAAAAGGGGTTCAGTTGACACGTTTCATTGTATAAAGTAATACATTTTTCTTGTGCAGTTTTGATTGCATAATAATACAATCATATTGAAATATATTAATTTTTTTCTACTTTTTCTTCACAGCTTATGAGATTAGCAGGTGTAAATGTCTTCCCTGCAGAAGATTCATCAAAATATGTCAGCATCCGAAACAAGCATCCAAATATTGTTGATAAATTCTACCAACAGATGGCATTGACAGCCTCTTCAATGGCATATGCCTCATCACGATGGAATAATGAGGAGGATGAAGAGGAAGAGGAGGAGGAGGAAAAGAAAGAGACAGAGGAAGAAAAAGCCGATAAGGGAAAAGTTGGAAAGATATTGTTCCAAGCTTTTGAGTCTCTGGAGGATGAACCTGTAACAGAGGTAAGCTAGGTTTCTTGTCTCATAAGTAGAAACCAATTTGTCTTTGTTCTCTGCTTAGTTTTTTTTATTTTCTATGAATTGCTGAATAATTATGCATTATTTTGTAAACTTGTCCATTTTGTAAATTCAAAATCGGTATTTTAGCCACGTCCTCTAACTACAGAACTACTTCATTGGTATCCCAATACACATAAGCCTTTATAAAATGAAAGTGTTGATCTGTTTGAAACAAAAATTGTTGATTTGATATAATTAGTGTTTAGAAAATAAAATATTTTTATTTCTTTATTTTTGTTTGCTTTTTGTTTTGTTTTTTTTATTTTTTGAATAAATATAAGAATTGTTTTCAATTGTTAGATATAAAAAAATTTGGTGGGGTAATGCTGTAACATAAGCTGATTCATGGTATATTCAGTGTAAACCAACCTGAAGTCATTTATATCCAATATTCTAGCCAATAACTGAAACAATTCTTCAATAGCTTCAGTTCATAGCATTAATTCTTGAATTATAAATTAAAGATGAAATAAAAGTACAGTGAAACTGAATCCTTTTAGACTAAATGTTTTGTGAGGTTAAGGCATCTGTTCAGTTTTCAATGGACTTCATGTATAAGATGTCTGGTTTACTGTTTGGACTTTCTGTAGAAGAAGGCAGCATATATTCTGTGAAAACTCTTAATTTTTCTTATCACTTCTCAACTGTCTGTGGTCTCAGGGTAGTATGCTCGCCTCAAATGCGGAAGGTCGTGGGTTCAATCCCCAGCTGAGTCACACCGAAGACTTAAAAAATTTGTAGTCAATGCTTCTCCGCTAAGCAAGGCGTGTTTTAGGAGATAGAGAGAAGACTTGATGGCTCTGAGTCAGAATGATGTGTCTGAATGGGGTGGATTTCGTAAAAGATATTTTAGTTTTAGAAAATAGAAAAAAAAACATATCCTATTATACAGGCTTTTAAAAAATACTTACTTTAAGGTCAAAGTTCAAACCAGTATTTTCAATAGTTGTTAAGAGAAACGGCTCATATTGGAGATTTGATTTGCCATCTATAATTAGATTTGGTATTTTTGAATTGTAAATACATGTTCTATATTTCTCTGTTTCAGGACGAGTGGAATATTTTTATGATGACTAAGACCAGAAGTATGATTTTAGAAATGAAAGAAGATGCAGAGAACTATAGTGAAGAAATAAAGGATGGTACTAGGGTAGGTTCTTTTATGTCTTCTGCGGAAACTATCAGTGTTGATGTGAACCACCAACCTTCTCTATCCACACTTTTTTTCATTCAGTGGTAAACCTTTTGACATTCTCATTGTCAAACTTGTTTGAATTGTGTGATGCATTTTCGTAGTATAATGTCAGTTTTGAATGTGAATATGGAAATCGTAGCTTGTTTATTACAGAGCTGATAGGGCAATATTTGATTCTAAAGGTACTTTCTGTCAAGACCTTAACACTGTTCTGGTTCTTTTTTTTTTATTGAAAATATCAAGAATCAATATGTGGCATCTTTTTGTTGAATTTCATTGTTGATGTTGGTGCAGTGGTTGGATATGAAAACATCAGGCCAGTAAAAATCATATAGAATGTACAAAATGTAATTTAATCACTGATATTGGGTGTTTTATGTGAACAAATAAGTATAAACAAGTTTATCAGAGAGTGTGTTCATCAATGAAGTCACTAATTTTGCATTTTTGTTTTCCAGTTCCGATCCAACCTTTATCACTTAGCCAGGGAGGAGTACTGCTCTAATGAAGGACAATCACGAATTGATGAAACCAGTTTTGAGTTTGTAGACTGTGTATATCAGCTGTTATCAGCCACTAAAGTTGTTACTTATTCTCTGTAGTTTAACAATGTTTAAGTGCATGTGTGACTGATACTCTAGCACAGAGAATTTTTCATTGAAAAACTTGAAATTTCAAATTGTTTCTAATACACGAAGATGAATTATAAGAGAAGTTATTGAAGCGCTGTGAAATCTGCTAGTTGGAAACCCTGCAGGAAGGTTAGAAACAAAACTGAAAAGCAGGGAATGCTATCAATGCATAGCTTTTAGTGTAATGTATTTTTATCCGTCCAAATATTATGGTATATTTTAAACTGTTATATTTTCATAAAAGTATTTCAAAATTTTTCAGACCAGAGGGCATATACTAATGGAGTTACTTCACTGAGTGTCCCTTATTGTCATATTTTTTTGTTATTATTTATTTGTTTATGAAGCTGCTGTGATAATATTTGCATTTAAAAAAGGAATGTACAAAGAAAAGTCCTATATTATTGAATTGTAAATAAATATTGTCACATTGAAAACTTTTTTTTTCATTGTTCAAAATTTTTACCACTAACTATAAAAAAAGAAAATTCATGTACAGTTGGGGAAAGAACCAATCTAATTAAAATTAGATTTTAAGTAACTGTCTTTGTAAGAATCATGCAAAATCTGAAAAAAAGTGATGCACCCCAAAAAAGGCTACATATTTTTATTTTTGTAATTAAGTTGTTTTATGGGTCTATACTATGAAATATGTAATTATTCATTCAAATATGCCTGCTCTTAGGAGATAATCGACATTGGAAATACAATAGATTCTATTGTATTTGAGCGCCATTTACAGAGTTATCTCCCTTAATTTTGAAATCTACAGTGCATTCTATATAATTTTTATCTCAAGAGCACAGGTTATATGAAAAACCACATGTTTATTTCTGATTACTATGACATTTCAAACAAAATATCAAAAATAAAAGTATGTAGGCTTTTCACCCATGAATCACATTTTGCATGATCCTTACCTGGAGTGCTACTTAATTGCTCCCCCTTTTTTCAATGTCACATGTTAAGATCTAGTTTAAAATAAGATTGGGAAGAACTTTAACAAATTTTTTCTTTCAGATCTTCATACAAATATGGAAATGCAGTTTATACACTTGTATATTTTCTGACCAATCATGTGAGGTGTAACAGAAATCATTACCCTTTTCCAACAAATGCATCTGACTTCAGGCTGTTTTGTTTTGTTTTTAGTTTTATTTATGTAAAATGAACTCTTTACTGTATAGAGAGGGAATTGACCAGTAGGAAATAATTTCATCAAAAGACAGAATCGATGCTCTAAACCAAGTAAATCCCCATTAACTAGCAAGCCTTCGATTGGTAGGCAAAATTAGAAAGCACCAGGAAGTGGTGTGTTAGAAACATAAAACTAAATCAACACCTAGCTAAAAAACCGATCTCGCAGCTCCCAGTTTTCTGTTATGTAGCAAGTACTGAAAAACAAGAGCTGCGAGATCAGCTTTTAATTAGATTGAAATGATATTAATCAACTTAAATATTTTAGGGTACAGGGGTTGACCAGTATCAACATGCCCAAAAGTCTGATTTCTAGTCAAGTGCAAATTGAATTGGAATATTGAAGTTGTTTGTAGTTGTTGTCATAGTTTAGAACTGATGGTCTGTTTCCTCTCAATTCTTGCTAAAGGAAAGGACTGAAAAGTCTGGTATATTTTCTTATACAACCTTTCATACTATTTTCTTACGTTTTTAATTTTATATAGAAGAAATACAATGGACACCAACAAATAATGTGTGTACTGTAAGACGCAAACTGTTTATGTACTTTCATACATTGATTTTGTAGAGAAATGTCTTCAGTCTCAGGAACAAAATTATAGTCATAAATTACTTTTTCTTTATCACTGTTAAACCATTATACCATTTCACTTGTCCACACAACAGGAATATACTGATATCTTGTTCCTTTTTCAGCCCTTATCTCCTAAACAGTTCAATTCACAATCCCTGAAATCATTTCCAGCCTTCCTTAAGTGGTATGGCAATTTCAAATTTACTCTATTGTCTGGATAACAGGAAAATGCGGATTTATGGCTCTTTTTGGCCCCTATATCCTAAAATTACAAGTCACAACCACCGAAACTATGATAATGCTGCCACCAAAGACAGCAGGATGATATCATTTACACCACAAATTCTTTTGCAGTTCTATAAGAAATTAAGATGACATCTATACAATTTTGAAATGCATGTATGTTTTCTGTTAAGAAAAAAACTAATAGCAATGGTTCTTATGGTTTTTAATTGTCATTAATAAAATCTTAAACACAACCCTGATGCTACAACAAAACATATGATTGATAAAATAAATATCACATCTATATATATCACAAACAATGGTAATGGTCCCTGTACATACATCTTACATAAAGTGAAAATAGAAAATGAAAGTTGGATCTTCCTGTAAGGTACCAAACAGTCCATCACTTGTGATTAGTAAAGGAAAGGTGTGTCTCGATTAATTTTTAACAAAACAGGAAAATATGTTGGTATGGATGCAATGCTTGTCAGTTCAAAATCAGTAATATTTTTAAACTTCATAAATATGTACGTAAATAAATTTATGCATACACACAGACCGGAAAAATAAACTTTATGATGTTTTTTTTTGGCATTTAAATTATACTTGTATAGATAGATTCTTCTTCAGCAATGAGTGTTTTAAATTACTTCTCCACTGAAGTTGGTGGAATTAAAACTTCCAACCTGCAAGCCTTAGCGAGCATATTATTATCTTAATTTTACCATAGAGAGTGGAGAAATAATTTAAATCAAGTATTGGCTTGTGGAGAATGTTTCTCCCAGGAGAACTATAGAAACCTTAAAAAGTGTAAAATGGTGGAACACTCACACAGAAATTTCATCACTGCTCAGTGGTTAAAAAGTCAAGTGCATTTTTAATCAAAGGCTTAGAAGGAGTGAAAATATTTTATCCACTTGTATTTTATTCTTGCTTCAATGAGATGAAACACATGGAAAAAGTGTTAACAGAACACAACTTCAAGGATGGAAAACAGAAGGAAATTTTTGTGACTCAAAACTTAAGTTCCATATATCTGATCTAATAAACAATTTGAGATTCTAAAAGTAAACAGTAATACAAAAAATAGATAATAAAACATTATAATTTTGCATAAATACAAACAATAAGTTTTACATCTCTTTAAGGACGGATAAGTAACAATACAACTAAGAGACTGCACAGCAGAAGTTTAACAAGGAAAGTAAAATAGAAATTATACATTTAAACATGAAAGTAAAAAGTATACTGCTAATCACAAAGAAAAAAACCCTATTTTCAACTTAATCATCAAAGGAAGCCCGAGTTTGATTTGTTTGTTGGGGTTTAACGTCCGAGCAGCAATATTTCAGCTATATTCAGACGATCGAGTTTGAAGCAAGTAACATAGAACTAAAATAGCCAAAAAATACAGAATTTCGGCACACAACAGAGATACGAGATTCTGGTACCTTTCCTTAAAGAAAACAATGGTTTTGTGTATGGATGAAAAATGAAAATAGCACTATAATACTGTTGACACATAAATACTTGTAAAGTACCAGTCCATATAAAGTGGTAGAGATGTTTCATGGCGAGGAAAAACCCATCGAACAAACCAATTTTTTTTTTTTTCATTTACATCTACATGTACCATATCTGTACATGCATGTACAAGTATAACATATATAACTATTATTTTTGCATTTTGGGAAAAAAAAACCATTACATTTCAATAAAATCAAGAACAATAACTCTTTCAAAGTGCCAATGGTCTCGCTAACCACTTCCGGGTCAAATGGCTACCTCCCTATGTAGTACCAAAAACACACTGAACCTAGACATATGCATTGTAAGTGCATTATTTGCGTGTATTATGATTAAAAGTAGTCAAAATAAAGCTGAGAATGTGTACTTAATCATATCTGTAATTAACTACAAAAGTGTATGAATATTGTTTACATGTGTTGGTAATTTGCCTCCATGCTGTCAGTTAGCAGAACAGGTAAAAATGTGAATTTTCAGTATTATCTATTCAAGTAAATTTTATGAAGAATTTCTACAATCATCGTACCATTAGCATAATGATTTTGGAAACCTTATTTTCCAAGCTTTGCAACGGTATGCAACTTTAAGATGTCATTTGTCCTGGGAATTCACACTGAAACTTTGAAAATAACTTTTTTAACATGTACAGTAATGGAACTATAAAAAAAGAAAATTCATGTACAGTTGGGGAAAGAACCAATCTAATTAAAATTAGATTTTAAGTAACTGTCTTTGTAAGAATCATGCAAAATCTGAAAAAAAGTGATGCACCCCAAAAAAGGCTACATATTTTTATTTTTGTAATTAAGTTGTTTTATGGGTCTATACTATGAAATATGTAATTATTCATTCAAATATGCCTGCTCTTAGGAGATAATCGACATTGGAAATACAATAGATTCTATTGTATTTGAGCGCCATTTACAGAGTTATCTCCCTTAATTTTGAAATCTACAGTGCATTCTATATAATTTTTATCTCAAGAGCACAGGTTATATGAAAAACCACATGTTTATTTCTGATTACTATGACATTTCAAACAAAATATCAAAAATAAAAGTATGTAGGCTTTTCACCCATGAATCACATTTTGCATGATCCTTACCTGGAGTGCTACTTAATTGCTCCCCCTTTTTTCAATGTCACATGTTAAGATCTAGTTTAAAATAAGATTGGGAAGAACTTTAACAAATTTTTTCTTTCAGATCTTCATACAAATATGGAAATGCAGTTTATACACTTGTATATTTTCTGACCAATCATGTGAGGTGTAACAGAAATCATTACCCTTTTCCAACAAATGCATCTGACTTCAGGCTGTTTTGTTTTGTTTTTAGTTTTATTTATGTAAAATGAACTCTTTACTGTATAGAGAGGGAATTGACCAGTAGGAAATAATTTCATCAAAAGACAGAATCGATGCTCTAAACCAAGTAAATCCCCATTAACTAGCAAGCCTTCGATTGGTAGGCAAAATTAGAAAGCACCAGGAAGTGGTGTGTTAGAAACATAAAACTAAATCAACACCTAGCTAAAAAACCGATCTCGCAGCTCCCAGTTTTCTGTTATGTAGCAAGTACTGAAAAACAAGAGCTGCGAGATCAGCTTTTAATTAGATTGAAATGATATTAATCAACTTAAATATTTTAGGGTACAGGGGTTGACCAGTATCAACATGCCCAAAAGTCTGATTTCTAGTCAAGTGCAAATTGAATTGGAATATTGAAGTTGTTTGTAGTTGTTGTCATAGTTTAGAACTGATGGTCTGTTTCCTCTCAATTCTTGCTAAAGGAAAGGACTGAAAAGTCTGGTATATTTTCTTATACAACCTTTCATACTATTTTCTTACGTTTTTAATTTTATATAGAAGAAATACAATGGACACCAACAAATAATGTGTGTACTGTAAGACGCAAACTGTTTATGTACTTTCATACATTGATTTTGTAGAGAAATGTCTTCAGTCTCAGGAACAAAATTATAGTCATAAATTACTTTTTCTTTATCACTGTTAAACCATTATACCATTTCACTTGTCCACACAACAGGAATATACTGATATCTTGTTCCTTTTTCAGCCCTTATCTCCTAAACAGTTCAATTCACAATCCCTGAAATCATTTCCAGCCTTCCTTAAGTGGTATGGCAATTTCAAATTTACTCTATTGTCTGGATAACAGGAAAATGCGGATTTATGGCTCTTTTTGGCCCCTATATCCTAAAATTACAAGTCACAACCACCGAAACTATGATAATGCTGCCACCAAAGACAGCAGGATGATATCATTTACACCACAAATTCTTTTGCAGTTCTATAAGAAATTAAGATGACATCTATACAATTTTGAAATGCATGTATGTTTTCTGTTAAGAAAAAAACTAATAGCAATGGTTCTTATGGTTTTTAATTGTCATTAATAAAATCTTAAACACAACCCTGATGCTACAACAAAACATATGATTGATAAAATAAATATCACATCTATATATATCACAAACAATGGTAATGGTCCCTGTACATACATCTTACATAAAGTGAAAATAGAAAATGAAAGTTGGATCTTCCTGTAAGGTACCAAACAGTCCATCACTTGTGATTAGTAAAGGAAAGGTGTGTCTCGATTAATTTTTAACAAAACAGGAAAATATGTTGGTATGGATGCAATGCTTGTCAGTTCAAAATCAGTAATATTTTTAAACTTCATAAATATGTACGTAAATAAATTTATGCATACACACAGACCGGAAAAATAAACTTTATGATGTTTTTTTTTGGCATTTAAATTATACTTGTATAGATAGATTCTTCTTCAGCAATGAGTGTTTTAAATTACTTCTCCACTGAAGTTGGTGGAATTAAAACTTCCAACCTGCAAGCCTTAGCGAGCATATTATTATCTTAATTTTACCATAGAGAGTGGAGAAATAATTTAAATCAAGTATTGGCTTGTGGAGAATGTTTCTCCCAGGAGAACTATAGAAACCTTAAAAAGTGTAAAATGGTGGAACACTCACACAGAAATTTCATCACTGCTCAGTGGTTAAAAAGTCAAGTGCATTTTTAATCAAAGGCTTAGAAGGAGTGAAAATATTTTATCCACTTGTATTTTATTCTTGCTTCAATGAGATGAAACACATGGAAAAAGTGTTAACAGAACACAACTTCAAGGATGGAAAACAGAAGGAAATTTTTGTGACTCAAAACTTAAGTTCCATATATCTGATCTAATAAACAATTTGAGATTCTAAAAGTAAACAGTAATACAAAAAATAGATAATAAAACATTATAATTTTGCATAAATACAAACAATAAGTTTTACATCTCTTTAAGGACGGATAAGTAACAATACAACTAAGAGACTGCACAGCAGAAGTTTAACAAGGAAAGTAAAATAGAAATTATACATTTAAACATGAAAGTAAAAAGTATACTGCTAATCACAAAGAAAAAAACCCTATTTTCAACTTAATCATCAAAGGAAGCCCGAGTTTGATTTGTTTGTTGGGGTTTAACGTCCGAGCAGCAATATTTCAGCTATATTCAGACGATCGAGTTTGAAGCAAGTAACATAGAACTAAAATAGCCAAAAAATACAGAATTTCGGCACACAACAGAGATACGAGATTCTGGTACCTTTCCTTAAAGAAAACAATGGTTTTGTGTATGGATGAAAAATGAAAATAGCACTATAATACTGTTGACACATAAATACTTGTAAAGTACCAGTCCATATAAAGTGGTAGAGATGTTTCATGGCGAGGAAAAACCCATCGAACAAACCAATTTTTTTTTTTTTTCATTTACATCTACATGTACCATATCTGTACATGCATGTACAAGTATAACATATATAACTATTATTTTTGCATTTTGGGAAAAAAAAACCATTACATTTCAATAAAATCAAGAACAATAACTCTTTCAAAGTGCCAATGGTCTCGCTAACCACTTCCGGGTCAAATGGCTACCTCCCTATGTAGTACCAAAAACACACTGAACCTAGACATATGCATTGTAAGTGCATTATTTGCGTGTATTATGATTAAAAGTAGTCAAAATAAAGCTGAGAATGTGTACTTAATCATATCTGTAATTAACTACAAAAGTGTATGAATATTGTTTACATGTGTTGGTAATTTGCCTCCATGCTGTCAGTTAGCAGAACAGGTAAAAATGTGAATTTTCAGTATTATCTATTCAAGTAAATTTTGTGAAGAATTTCTACAATCATCGTACCATTAGCATAATGATTTTGGAAACCTTATTTTCCAAGCTTTGCAACGGTATGCAACTTTAAGATGTCATTTGTCCTGGGAATTCACACTGAAACTTTGAAAATGACTTTTTTAACATGTACAGTAATGGAACTATAAAAAAAGAAAATTCATGTACAGTTGGGGAAAGAACCAATCTAATTAAAATTAGATTTTAAGTAACTGTCTTTGTAAGAATCATGCAAAATCTGAAAAAAAGTGATGCACCCCAAAAAAGGCTACATATTTTTATTTTTGTAATTAAGTTGTTTTATGGGTCTATACTATGAAATATGTAATTATTCATTCAAATATGCCTGCTCTTAGGAGATAATCGACATTGGAAATACAATAGATTCTATTGTATTTGAGCGCCATTTACAGAGTTATCTCCCTTAATTTTGAAATCTACAGTGCATTCTATATAATTTTTATCTCAAGAGCACAGGTTATATGAAAAACCACATGTTTATTTCTGATTACTATGACATTTCAAACAAAATATCAAAAATAAAAGTATGTAGGCTTTTCACCCATGAATCACATTTTGCATGATCCTTACCTGGAGTGCTACTTAATTGCTCCCCCTTTTTTCAATGTCACATGTTAAGATCTAGTTTAAAATAAGATTGGGAAGAACTTTAACAAATTTTTTCTTTCAGATCTTCATACAAATATGGAAATGCAGTTTATACACTTGTATATTTTCTGACCAATCATGTGAGGTGTAACAGAAATCATTACCCTTTTCCAACAAATGCATCTGACTTCAGGCTGTTTTGTTTTGTTTTTAGTTTTATTTATGTAAAATGAACTCTTTACTGTATAGAGAGGGAATTGACCAGTAGGAAATAATTTCATCAAAAGACAGAATCGATGCTCTAAACCAAGTAAATCCCCATTAACTAGCAAGCCTTCGATTGGTAGGCAAAATTAGAAAGCACCAGGAAGTGGTGTGTTAGAAACATAAAACTAAATCAACACCTAGCTAAAAAACCGATCTCGCAGCTCCCAGTTTTCTGTTATGTAGCAAGTACTGAAAAACAAGAGCTGCGAGATCAGCTTTTAATTAGATTGAAATGATATTAATCAACTTAAATATTTTAGGGTACAGGGGTTGACCAGTATCAACATGCCCAAAAGTCTGATTTCTAGTCAAGTGCAAATTGAATTGGAATATTGAAGTTGTTTGTAGTTGTTGTCATAGTTTAGAACTGATGGTCTGTTTCCTCTCAATTCTTGCTAAAGGAAAGGACTGAAAAGTCTGGTATATTTTCTTATACAACCTTTCATACTATTTTCTTACGTTTTTAATTTTATATAGAAGAAATACAATGGACACCAACAAATAATGTGTGTACTGTAAGACGCAAACTGTTTATGTACTTTCATACATTGATTTTGTAGAGAAATGTCTTCAGTCTCAGGAACAAAATTATAGTCATAAATTACTTTTTCTTTATCACTGTTAAACCATTATACCATTTCACTTGTCCACACAACAGGAATATACTGATATCTTGTTCCTTTTTCAGCCCTTATCTCCTAAACAGTTCAATTCACAATCCCTGAAATCATTTCCAGCCTTCCTTAAGTGGTATGGCAATTTCAAATTTACTCTATTGTCTGGATAACAGGAAAATGCGGATTTATGGCTCTTTTTGGCCCCTATATCCTAAAATTACAAGTCACAACCACCGAAACTATGATAATGCTGCCACCAAAGACAGCAGGATGATATCATTTACACCACAAATTCTTTTGCAGTTCTATAAGAAATTAAGATGACATCTATACAATTTTGAAATGCATGTATGTTTTCTGTTAAGAAAAAAACTAATAGCAATGGTTCTTATGGTTTTTAATTGTCATTAATAAAATCTTAAACACAACCCTGATGCTACAACAAAACATATGATTGATAAAATAAATATCACATCTATATATATCACAAACAATGGTAATGGTCCCTGTACATACATCTTACATAAAGTGAAAATAGAAAATGAAAGTTGGATCTTCCTGTAAGGTACCAAACAGTCCATCACTTGTGATTAGTAAAGGAAAGGTGTGTCTCGATTAATTTTTAACAAAACAGGAAAATATGTTGGTATGGATGCAATGCTTGTCAGTTCAAAATCAGTAATATTTTTAAACTTCATAAATATGTACGTAAATAAATTTATGCATACACACAGACCGGAAAAATAAACTTTATGATGTTTTTTTTTGGCATTTAAATTATACTTGTATAGATAGATTCTTCTTCAGCAATGAGTGTTTTAAATTACTTCTCCACTGAAGTTGGTGGAATTAAAACTTCCAACCTGCAAGCCTTAGCGAGCATATTATTATCTTAATTTTACCATAGAGAGTGGAGAAATAATTTAAATCAAGTATTGGCTTGTGGAGAATGTTTCTCCCAGGAGAACTATAGAAACCTTAAAAAGTGTAAAATGGTGGAACACTCACACAGAAATTTCATCACTGCTCAGTGGTTAAAAAGTCAAGTGCATTTTTAATCAAAGGCTTAGAAGGAGTGAAAATATTTTATCCACTTGTATTTTATTCTTGCTTCAATGAGATGAAACACATGGAAAAAGTGTTAACAGAACACAACTTCAAGGATGGAAAACAGAAGGAAATTTTTGTGACTCAAAACTTAAGTTCCATATATCTGATCTAATAAACAATTTGAGATTCTAAAAGTAAACAGTAATACAAAAAATAGATAATAAAACATTATAATTTTGCATAAATACAAACAATAAGTTTTACATCTCTTTAAGGACGGATAAGTAACAATACAACTAAGAGACTGCACAGCAGAAGTTTAACAAGGAAAGTAAAATAGAAATTATACATTTAAACATGAAAGTAAAAAGTATACTGCTAATCACAAAGAAAAAAACCCTATTTTCAACTTAATCATCAAAGGAAGCCCGAGTTTGATTTGTTTGTTGGGGTTTAACGTCCGAGCAGCAATATTTCAGCTATATTCAGACGATCGAGTTTGAAGCAAGTAACATAGAACTAAAATAGCCAAAAAATACAGAATTTCGGCACACAACAGAGATACGAGATTCTGGTACCTTTCCTTAAAGAAAACAATGGTTTTGTGTATGGATGAAAAATGAAAATAGCACTATAATACTGTTGACACATAAATACTTGTAAAGTACCAGTCCATATAAAGTGGTAGAGATGTTTCATGGCGAGGAAAAACCCATCGAACAAACCAATTTTTTTTTTTTCATTTACATCTACATGTACCATATCTGTACATGCATGTACAAGTATAACATATATAACTATTATTTTTGCATTTTGGGAAAAAAAAACCATTACATTTCAATAAAATCAAGAACAATAACTCTTTCAAAGTGCCAATGGTCTCGCTAACCACTTCCGGGTCAAATGGCTACCTCCCTATGTAGTACCAAAAACACACTGAACCTAGACATATGCATTGTAAGTGCATTATTTGCGTGTATTATGATTAAAAGTAGTCAAAATAAAGCTGAGAATGTGTACTTAATCATATCTGTAATTAACTACAAAAGTGTATGAATATTGTTTACATGTGTTGGTAATTTGCCTCCATGCTGTCAGTTAGCAGAACAGGTAAAAATGTGAATTTTCAGTATTATCTATTCAAGTAAATTTTATGAAGAATTTCTACAATCATCGTACCATTAGCATAATGATTTTGGAAACCTTATTTTCCAAGCTTTGCAACGGTATGCAACTTTAAGATGTCATTTGTCCTGGGAATTCACACTGAAACTTTGAAAATAACTTTTTTAACATGTACAGTAATGGAACTATAAAAAAAGAAAATTCATGTACAGTTGGGGAAAGAACCAATCTAATTAAAATTAGATTTTAAGTAACTGTCTTTGTAAGAATCATGCAAAATCTGAAAAAAAGTGATGCACCCCAAAAAAGGCTACATATTTTTATTTTTGTAATTAAGTTGTTTTATGGGTCTATACTATGAAATATGTAATTATTCATTCAAATATGCCTGCTCTTAGGAGATAATCGACATTGGAAATACAATAGATTCTATTGTATTTGAGCGCCATTTACAGAGTTATCTCCCTTAATTTTGAAATCTACAGTGCATTCTATATAATTTTTATCTCAAGAGCACAGGTTATATGAAAAACCACATGTTTATTTCTGATTACTATGACATTTCAAACAAAATATCAAAAATAAAAGTATGTAGGCTTTTCACCCATGAATCACATTTTGCATGATCCTTACCTGGAGTGCTACTTAATTGCTCCCCCTTTTTTCAATGTCACATGTTAAGATCTAGTTTAAAATAAGATTGGGAAGAACTTTAACAAATTTTTTCTTTCAGATCTTCATACAAATATGGAAATGCAGTTTATACACTTGTATATTTTCTGACCAATCATGTGAGGTGTAACAGAAATCATTACCCTTTTCCAACAAATGCATCTGACTTCAGGCTGTTTTGTTTTGTTTTTAGTTTTATTTATGTAAAATGAACTCTTTACTGTATAGAGAGGGAATTGACCAGTAGGAAATAATTTCATCAAAAGACAGAATCGATGCTCTAAACCAAGTAAATCCCCATTAACTAGCAAGCCTTCGATTGGTAGGCAAAATTAGAAAGCACCAGGAAGTGGTGTGTTAGAAACATAAAACTAAATCAACACCTAGCTAAAAAACCGATCTCGCAGCTCCCAGTTTTCTGTTATGTAGCAAGTACTGAAAAACAAGAGCTGCGAGATCAGCTTTTAATTAGATTGAAATGATATTAATCAACTTAAATATTTTAGGGTACAGGGGTTGACCAGTATCAACATGCCCAAAAGTCTGATTTCTAGTCAAGTGCAAATTGAATTGGAATATTGAAGTTGTTTGTAGTTGTTGTCATAGTTTAGAACTGATGGTCTGTTTCCTCTCAATTCTTGCTAAAGGAAAGGACTGAAAAGTCTGGTATATTTTCTTATACAACCTTTCATACTATTTTCTTACGTTTTTAATTTTATATAGAAGAAATACAATGGACACCAACAAATAATGTGTGTACTGTAAGACGCAAACTGTTTATGTACTTTCATACATTGATTTTGTAGAGAAATGTCTTCAGTCTCAGGAACAAAATTATAGTCATAAATTACTTTTTCTTTATCACTGTTAAACCATTATACCATTTCACTTGTCCACACAACAGGAATATACTGATATCTTGTTCCTTTTTCAGCCCTTATCTCCTAAACAGTTCAATTCACAATCCCTGAAATCATTTCCAGCCTTCCTTAAGTGGTATGGCAATTTCAAATTTACTCTATTGTCTGGATAACAGGAAAATGCGGATTTATGGCTCTTTTTGGCCCCTATATCCTAAAATTACAAGTCACAACCACCGAAACTATGATAATGCTGCCACCAAAGACAGCAGGATGATATCATTTACACCACAAATTCTTTTGCAGTTCTATAAGAAATTAAGATGACATCTATACAATTTTGAAATGCATGTATGTTTTCTGTTAAGAAAAAAACTAATAGCAATGGTTCTTATGGTTTTTAATTGTCATTAATAAAATCTTAAACACAACCCTGATGCTACAACAAAACATATGATTGATAAAATAAATATCACATCTATATATATCACAAACAATGGTAATGGTCCCTGTACATACATCTTACATAAAGTGAAAATAGAAAATGAAAGTTGGATCTTCCTGTAAGGTACCAAACAGTCCATCACTTGTGATTAGTAAAGGAAAGGTGTGTCTCGATTAATTTTTAACAAAACAGGAAAATATGTTGGTATGGATGCAATGCTTGTCAGTTCAAAATCAGTAATATTTTTAAACTTCATAAATATGTACGTAAATAAATTTATGCATACACACAGACCGGAAAAATAAACTTTATGATGTTTTTTTTTGGCATTTAAATTATACTTGTATAGATAGATTCTTCTTCAGCAATGAGTGTTTTAAATTACTTCTCCACTGAAGTTGGTGGAATTAAAACTTCCAACCTGCAAGCCTTAGCGAGCATATTATTATCTTAATTTTACCATAGAGAGTGGAGAAATAATTTAAATCAAGTATTGGCTTGTGGAGAATGTTTCTCCCAGGAGAACTATAGAAACCTTAAAAAGTGTAAAATGGTGGAACACTCACACAGAAATTTCATCACTGCTCAGTGGTTAAAAAGTCAAGTGCATTTTTAATCAAAGGCTTAGAAGGAGTGAAAATATTTTATCCACTTGTATTTTATTCTTGCTTCAATGAGATGAAACACATGGAAAAAGTGTTAACAGAACACAACTTCAAGGATGGAAAACAGAAGGAAATTTTTTGTGACTCAAAACTTAAGTTCCATATATCTGATCTAATAAACAATTTGAGATTCTAAAAGTAAACAGTAATACAAAAAATAGATAATAAAACATTATAATTTTGCATAAATACAAACAATAAGTTTTACATCTCTTTAAGGACGGATAAGTAACAATACAACTAAGAGACTGCACAGCAGAAGTTTAACAAGGAAAGTAAAATAGAAATTATACATTTAAACATGAAAGTAAAAAGTATACTGCTAATCACAAAGAAAAAAACCCTATTTTCAACTTAATCATCAAAGGAAGCCCGAGTTTGATTTGTTTGTTGGGGTTTAACGTCCGAGCAGCAATATTTCAGCTATATTCAGACGATCGAGTTTGAAGCAAGTAACATAGAACTAAAATAGCCAAAAAATACAGAATTTCGGCACACAACAGAGATACGAGATTCTGGTACCTTTCCTTAAAGAAAACAATGGTTTTGTGTATGGATGAAAAATGAAAATAGCACTATAATACTGTTGACACATAAATACTTGTAAAGTACCAGTCCATATAAAGTGGTAGAGATGTTTCATGGCGAGGAAAAACCCATCGAACAAACCAATTTTTTTTTTCATTTACATCTACATGTACCATATCTGTACATGCATGTACAAGTATAACATATATAACTATTATTTTTGCATTTTGGTAAAAAAAAACCATTACATTTCAATAAAATCAAGAACAATAACTCTTTCAAAGTGCCAATGGTCTCGCTAACCACTTCCGGGTCAAATGGCTACCTCCCTATGTAGTACCAAAACACACTGAACCTAGACATATGCATTGTAAGTGCATTATTTGCGTGTATTATGATTAAAAGTAGTCAAAATAAAGCTGAGAATGTGTACTTAATCATATCTGTAATTAACTACAAAAGTGTATGAATATTGTTTACATGTGTTGGTAATTTGCCTCCATGCTGTCAGTTAGCAGAACAGGTAAAAATGTGAGTTTTCAGTTTTATCTCTTCAAGTAATTTTGCTGAAGAATTTCTACAATCATCGTACCATTAGCATAATGATTTTGGAAACCTTATTTTCCAAGCTTTGCAACGGTATGCAACTTTAAGATGTCATTTGTCCTGGGAATTCACACTGAAACTTTGAAAATGACTTTTTTAACATGTACAGTAATGGAACTATAAAAAAAGAAAATTCATGTACAGTTGGGGAAAGAACCAATCTAATTAAAATTAGATTTTAAGTAACTGTCTTTGTAAGAATCATGCAAAATCTGAAAAAAAGTGATGCACCCCAAAAAAGGCTACATATTTTTATTTTTGTAATTAAGTTGTTTTATGGGTCTATACTATGAAATATGTAATTATTCATTCAAATATGCCTGCTCTTAGGAGATAATCGACATTGGAAATACAATAGATTCTATTGTATTTGAGCGCCATTTACAGAGTTATCTCCCTTAATTTTGAAATCTACAGTGCATTCTATATAATTTTTATCTCAAGAGCACAGGTTATATGAAAAACCACATGTTTATTTCTGATTACTATGACATTTCAAACAAATATCAAAATAAAAGTATGTAGGCTTTTCACCCATGAATCACATTTTGCATGATCCTTACCTGGAGTGCTACTTAATAGCTCCCCCTTTTTTCAATGTCACATGTTAAGATCTAGTTTAAAATAAGATTGGGAAGAACTTTAACAAATTTTTTCTTTCAGATCTTCATACAAATATGGAAATGCAGTTTATACACTTGTATATTTTCTGACCAATCATGTGAGGTGTAACAGAAATCATTACCCTTTTCCAACAAATGCATCTGACTTCAGGCTGTTTTGTTTTGTTTTAGTTTTATTTATGTAAAATGAACTCTTTACTGTATAGAGAGGGAATTGACCAGTAGGAAATAATTTCATCAAAAGACAGAATCGATGCTCTAAACCAAGTAAATCCCCATTAACTAGCAAGCCTTCGATTGGTAGGCAAAATTAGAAAGCACCAGGAAGTGGTGTGTTAGAAACATAAAACTAAATCAACACCTAGCTAAAAAACCGATCTCGCAGCTCCCAGTTTTCTGTTATGTAGCAAGTACTGAAAAACAAGAGCTGCGAGATCAGCTTTTAATTAGATTGAAATGATATTAATCAACTTAAATATTTTAGGGTACAGGGGTTGACCAGTATCAACATGCCCAAAAGTCTGATTTCTAGTCAAGTGCAAATTGAATTGGAATATTGAAGTTGTTTGTAGTTGTTGTCATAGTTTAGAACTGATGGTCTGTTTCCTCTCAATTCTTGCTAAAGGAAAGGACTGAAAAGTCTGGTATATTTTCTTATACAACCTTTCATACTATTTTCTTACGTTTTTAATTTTATATAGAAGAAATACAATGGACACCAACAATAATGTGTGTACTGTAAGACGCAAACTGTTTATGTACTTTCATACATTGATTTTGTAGAGAAATGTCTTCAGTCTCAGGAACAAAATTATAGTCATAAATTACTTTTTCTTTATCACTGTTAAACCATTATACCATTTCACTTGTCCACACAACAGGAATATACTGATATCTTGTTCCTTTTTCAGCCCTTATCTCCTAAACAGTTCAATTCACAATCCCTGAAATCATTTCCAGCCTTCCTTAAGTGGTATGGCAATTTCAAATTTACTCTATTGTCTGGATAACAGGAAAATGCGGATTTATGGCTCTTTTTGGCCCCTATATCCTAAAATTACAAGTCACAACCACCGAAACTATGATAATGCTGCCACCAAAGACAGCAGGATGATATCATTTACACCACAAATTCTTTTGCAGTTCTATAAGAAATTAAGATGACATCTATACAATTTTGAAATGCATGTATGTTTTCTGTTAAGAAAAAAACTAATAGCAATGGTTCTTATGGTTTTTAATTGTCATTAATAAAATCTTAAACACAACCCTGATGCTACAAC